>CM076064.1:24967500-25130000 GCA_038088235.1 Zacco platypus
TAGAAGTATTGACAGCTTTTGAAATTTAAAGTATGCACGGCTTTAGAATCACAAAATTCTTTACAAAAAGTATTTGTATAGGCACATTTTACAATATAAAACAATATAAAATAACATAATAAATAAACTTTTTACAGAAATGTACAGTGACAATAATTTTAGTAACAATTTGTTTAAAATATACGTTTTTACTAATAACAGTATTAATTATGAAGAAAAAAATAATATTTAAATTTGACTATAATATTATGTCCGAACATGTAAATGCATATATAAATGTGATAGCAATTAATATATTTAATTTAATTGATTAAATGCAATAAAATAAACCTGAAATACTTGTGACAGGATTCGTAAATATTTGTACTCTTATTATATGCACTATCATTCAAAAATTTGGGATCATTTTTTTTTTTGTTTTTGCTTTGAAATAAACGAACACATTATTACAGCAATAATGCAATAAATTATTTTTATGAATAAATAAATAAATGTTTCAAATAAAGTGACACGCATGTCAACTGTCATTCTGACTGTTATCTGACAACCGGAGTTCCGACCTGGAGATATTCAGTGAAGAATGTAGACTTTTTAGGGGATTTCTAGGCATTGTACTTCATGTTGTGGATTTATTAATCTTGATGTGCTTTTTTGGGGCAAGTTGCAGCCGTGCACAGAAGACCAATGGCCAAGGTCAGGATTTTTGTTAAATAATACATAATAAATAATACAAAATTTCAGCTTGTTTTCACCAAACCCTATAATATTTTCCCAGATCACGGCACCTGTCGCTTGGGATCATTCTGGGATCATGTGAACATTCTTGATGCTGGTCATTGTTCACTTTCTTTTTTTTAATCTCCTTTTGTGGTCCAAAAATAAAAGACATATTGCATTAGAACAACACCAGGGTAAGTAAAGAATGACTTTCATTTTAGGGTGTACTATCCCTTTAAGGTCAAAGGGCAGCGGAGTAACATGCACACGGTTCGACTGCTGTAAACTGAGAAATGGCATGTGATCAGATTAAATATTCCCCGATTCTTTAACACTTGTGCTCTCAAAAACACATCAATTCTGCCACGTTCATTTAAATTCTCAACAATCTCTACATTAAAAAAACAACAACAACAACAACAACAAAACATTCTGCCCAAGTGACAGGAATCGACAGTTTTGTCTAACTCGATCAATACCATCAATCTAGAGCCATCTTAAAAATCTGATATGATTAAACAAGAAGGGGGTGGGGGGTTGACATGCGCCCAAATCGATAAACTGCGGTAAATGCTTCCAAGGACTGTAGCCATGAGATGAAATCAGACCACTCTCACTCTCTCTCCTCTGAATAGCAGTACTCACCATAAGAGGAGCTTGGCAGCGTTTATGGATCACAGGGTTAAAAGGGGACGAACAAGAAGGGACCATTGAGACAGAGGGATGTCAAAGCATTAAGACTCGACTGTCACATCTCTAATACGAGCACTCTGAGATGGCCTTTCTCCACGGCCCACAGACAGGGTCAGTCAGAACATTCTAGAATGTTCCAAACATCAGAGCTCTACGGACACGTAATGGACAGCAAACCAGAGGAACATACGCATTACTGTCAGTCTTTGTTATTTTGTGGAGTTGTGCTGCATATATTAGCTTTGCTAAAAATTTAAAAGCTTAAAAGTTTAAAAGCTACATCATAACCATTTTTAGAGGTCTCACATTTAACGTTGTATAAATGAATTGTCTATGTTAATGCAAAGACATATGGAGTTTTTTTGGTGCCAATAAAAACGAACGTAACTTTTTAAGAAACTAACGAAAAAATGAATTGAAACTGAATAAAATGTCTTTGAAACTGAAAATTTTTTTTTGTTTGAACAGCACAACCTAATCAGACCCAACAATAAAGAATCATCAAGATTAAACAAATATTCTCCGAAAACATTGGACATTATGCAATATTTTCAGTATTACGTATAACAGTTAGTACATTTTCTCTCGTGCTTCTAAAAGCTTATGTCGACAAAGTAGTAGCAGCAGATAAAATTCAAAAACAAAACTAATATCTTTATATCACTAAAATGAAATAGGAAGCCGTTACAGTCCATCACATTCGCACATGTCAAGATGTCAACACGACACTGGCATGACTTCACTTCCAGGTCGCAGAAGCTGCCAATCAGAAACTCAGTAGCCAATAAGAACACACCACTGCTAGCTCCGCCCCCCCGCGAGAGGCTTGTGCCAGAATGACAAACGAAAACTCTGGGATCGTAAACGAAAACTTCAGAAGCGTATATGAAAACTCTGGAAACGCATCTGTAAGTACAAATCAGCGAACAAAAATGGAGGAAACAATTGGCAAAACATGCAGTGTATTAAAAAACGAAGTCAAACATTTTGCTTGCAATTTATTTCTTTTTTTCAGTTTCAAAGACATTTTATTCCGTTTCAATCTATTTTTTCGTTAGTTTCTTAAAAAGTTACCGTACAGACAAATGTAAACACAGAGAGTAAATTGATTAAATACTGTAAAATGACACACATTTGATATTTGTTCAATTGATATCTTCAATTGGCTTCTATAGTGGATATCAGACCTGCTTAAAATACTCTACAAACCTCATAGTTTTGTTTTGCATTTTGATCAAGTATGTATTGTTAATGTTTAGCTAAAAAATAATGTTGATGTGTACCTGTATAATTTAGAAATGCATAAATACAAAATAATACATTATTTCTTTTTTGTAAAAATGTGGAAAGCCCATACTTTGTTATTATTAGTAGTAGTAGTCTGAGATATTTGAAGGACAGTTCTGTTAAATTAACAGTTACATTTACCTTAATTACTAATATAATATAATATAATATAATATAATATAATTTGTGTTGGGTGTATTGTTCAAAAAAAAAATCCACAGTACAAAAATAAAACAATGCAAGTATTAAGAAATATGACATTAAAAGTGTACAAATCACTAGTTTTTCTACAGTAACACTGTCTAACAGCGACTCCAGCAGGTAAAGTTACAGTGAGAGGCTCTCTTGCCTCCCCTGAGCCCCTAGAGTTTTAACAGACCCCCTAAAGCATGCGGTGGGTTTGGTGGGGGGTAATTGAGAATGAACGGTGAAAAGTCATGTGAGAGGAGGCAATACCTCCATCACTTTATGAGTGCATATAGGTTATGATTGAATATGATTGGTTCAGGCTGTAAATCCCACCTCTCGTTTTCATGCATGTTCTGCATCCGCATATCAGTGTGAAAGAATAAATGACATTGTTAAGTGTTAATGGAAGACTAATTAAAAAGTAAAAAAAATCACCTATTTGAAAACCCAGATGAAACACAAACACTTGTGTCCCAATTTATATTAATTGGCCTGAACTACTATGTACTTATATTTAAATTAATTATTTCATACAATGCAATTATTGTCTATATACATGTAGACCCATTTTATAAAGCATAACCTTAACTGTATTCCACATCAACAGCAGCAAAAATGTTTTGCATTAAAAATTAACACAATAAGTACATTGTACTTTTTTTTTTTGATGCAAGTACATAGACCACCTAATGTAAGTGGGTCCAAAACTTGTAAGTAAAATAATTTTATACATACAATTTAATATAGATGAATGGGGTGTCAACTGATTGCATGCTGTCGGAGTTTCCAGTGTTGAAATCTCCATAAAATAGCCTACTGGAAGCACTGTAGTGTTGCTGTACAATTCTAAAACAAAATATGAAAAGTGCAATACACAAATCACATTAAGTTACTTATGTTTCTGAACAAATAAAGCAGTAATTGATGTCATAAATACACAAGCCTGATTTTTGTGAGAATCTATCATACATGATGAATACAAAAAAAAACACCTAATATTTTAAAGAATAAATAATTTAATATTAAAATAATTGTATATACATAGTTTATTAATATTAATAATTTTAATAATTTTATTTCAAACATATGAGGAAAATAAAGTGGATTGAGTCCAAGCAGCTCTAAAAGGATTTTAAAATCATTAGCCAGTATGAAAACCACAAAGAGAAATATATTTTTGCTAAGAACAAACTGAAATGAAAAAAATTGTATTTTTAATCCATGTATTGGACAGCTGACACCCATCCACTCCCCTTCTTCCCAGGGCGGTACTGCCTCACAAACTAAAATCATGGCTCCCACTCCAGGGCCGGGTGGTGGGGTCGACCAGAGGTGAGGGAGCACAGTGACCGGGGACCCCCGCGGCCTCAACACTCGTATAAGCACTTGGAACAAAGCTATTGTGTTCTCCAAACTAATTATATGCACTTGCGCGATGTACACACAAAGCCACGGAAGAAAGAGATAAGATTATTAGACTGTTAGGCAGCCGAGTTGAGGAGAGACCTTGAGCTGTGTTTAGCGAGTCCCTGAAGGCAAGCCTCCAGGTATGAGACCGCCAGTGAAGCTGTTTGTTCTTAAAAGCTTTGTTAGAAAAGCAGAGCGGCACAGTAAGATTAGGGCACTGCCTACCCCCGACTGCACGGAAAAACATTCCCCGCCGATTTCGTGTTTGAAGTTAGAAGGTAATAACCTGCTGGGACAATGTTTGTGTTTGTTTTTGATGACAGTCGAGAGGCATGACAAAAATGTTTTTTGTGTATTGTGTCTTTGGCCACCTGGTCTGAAGAGAAATTGCCGACTATCAGTTTCCATGTAATACAAAAAGCAACAACATCTCATTTTCAATTCATCATCTCAGCGTCTCTTTGAACCTGCAACCCAAGAAGCAAAGACGATCAGCTTGCATTCATTTTGTCTCATTTTGCGAGAACAAAGTGTGAATATCACAGCAATGAACTGCTACGTTTCACCTATATCTTGAAAGCGCCAACTTAAAAGCCTCAGACTGTACTCTCAGAGAACTTTTTATAGAGTTTGTCTCCCCTACGACAACATTGTGTTTTTTTATTGAACTGCCATTTCTTTAAATGGATACTTCCCAAGTGCTTTCGACAAACAACAATCAGTTTCGACACAAAGGAAAGGTGTATAGCGGCGCACTATTATTTAGTCCCTTTGAGATCCACCTCTGTGCAGCCTGGAAAAAGCTCAGACAATCACGGGGATAAAAGACCGATTTGTAAATGTTCATGAGAAGCAAATACGTGACCTTCTACGAACAATGATGTACATCTTCAATTCAGTGGAGTTTTGTAAAAAGCCACAAAATGAAAGCAGTCCAATATAGAGTTGTGACTCTTAAAGAGAGAACAGCAATTGTTTGATACTGAAGAGTCCGGATATAACAACAATACTACAGTAACAACAATAATACAGTATATTTGAATGGATAAGCCCATCCCTCTAACAGAGGCCATGTAAAGCATCATCTATTGTGAAGGGTTGTTTCATTGTGGTTGTTGTAGCTCTGTGCTGGAATTTATTTCTGAGAAAGTGCTATGTTTATCAATGGGTATAGCAACAATAATGGCTTTAGCTGGTCACCTTGAGATCCTTTCCATCTAAACTGGTTATATCTCATATAGTAGAGAATGTTTTATGAGCAGTAGTAACCATATTCATCTCCATTTCTCTCACCTGATGGAGTTTGGGTTCCTCGCGATTGTCGCCTCTGGCATGCTTAGTTGGGGACACTTAATATTCTGCAGTTTTCTGCAGAACTGCTTCATAGATGAAATGAACTAATTTAATAATGGATGATCTTTACAATGGAACTGAATCAACACTGAACAATGACACCGTTTTCTTTTAGAGGTGCTTTACAGCTGAAATTAACTATTTGCATAATTTAATAACTTTCCTGTTATCATTGAAGCTGCTTTGAAATCATTTTTAATATATAAAGCATTAAGGCGACTTGACTTTAGATGTATGCATGTTGAGGTTGCAACCTTTAGCCTCTTTGTTAGAGCGTCCGACTCCCATGCCGCAAAACCCGGGTTCAAGGCCCGCTCAGAGCGGGTCGAGTAGGACCCAGGTAGAGGGGTTACATTAGCTAAATAGCTAATCAGGCCCTGTTTTAGAACATTTTATTGGTGTGCAATACCTGTTTCTCACCATCCAATCAATTTTCAATGGGAAATAAAAGCCCTGCCCAACATTTCCTTCTCTTTGATTATCCTGTTTCACTGGAAAACCCTATGATTACAGAAGCAAATTAGGTTGCAAATGTCAAAGTACGTTCCCAACGCATTCCATGCACCAAACTCTGGCGAGAGACTTGCAGAGTAATGATGTTTTCAGTGTGTAACTACAGTTCCCTAATTAGTGACTCTAAAATAATTTAATTGCTTTTGAGAAATATCCCTCGCATTTTTTTGTTGCTTGCCACAAGGTTTTTTTTTCGCCACGAGGACGAGGACATAACCACCAGGGAAAACGTGCTGATCAAAGCACTCAGCGAGCGATGAAAACCGCTGAAGGTCCCTGTGGTGCAGGCCATGTTCTGCTGCATGTTGTCCCAGGTGGAAAAAACAGCGTTAATGGTGCAACATCACATCCTCCCCTCTGGATCACTGTCTTCCTCATCTAAGAGCATGTGACGCGAAGTCTCGTGAGCCTCAAGCGATCCATATTTCAACCAGATAATGATTTCAAAAGCACCGACACATGTCTGACCCTTCTGGTTCCTCCCTTTAAGAGCAGGAGTCACTGAAATTCATGGGTAGACTCAGGAAGTAGAAGCCTGTTTATCCTAAAGCAAGAGAGTATAATAAAGAGTAAAAGAGAGCAGAAAGTCAAAAGTTGGATAAAAAGGTGAAGCACAACTCCCTTGAGCTTGATGTAATGGTAGTTTTAAGTTTTTGAGAATATAGACCTTTTTCCACAATCTCCACTTCTGCCTCCAAGAAAGCTTTGCAATAACTTTTGGTATATTGTGCAGACTCTAGTTAAAGTTCATGCGAACACATTATTAATCGGCCAAAATCATTCAAATATTGGTCTATTCCTCACACAAAGCCATCATATGACTTCAGAGGACCTGGAATATTGCACCCAAGTCGTGTGGATTACCTTAAAGTCACCATGAAATCAAAATTGAAAAATAGAAAAAAATAGAATCATGGCATATTTATAATACTGATTTATCATTATATATATATATACAAAGATGTGATAAATCCCTTGAGTAACACACTTATATATGTATTTAATCATATGAAGATCACTACATGACTTTTTTTATAATACATTTATTTCAGCCAAATTTGATGCTTGCCTGGTGTAGCCAAAGCCGAGCATAGAAGTCTGGCATGATAGGATGTATAATTAAATGTATGCATGATAAATTTTGAATATCAGTGAAATTAACAGACAGCAGTGTTGCCATGACTCCCTTTTAGAATGAAATAAATGTCTTTTTGTGGGTAAGTGGGTGAAATATGTATGCACGGTAAAAATCCATTAACGTTCGCTACAGAAATGTTCTTCTCATCAAGGGATCTCAACCTCTGATTCAAATAAACCACTTCAGCTCATCTATTATTCAAACCCAAGTTCCATCTACAAATTTATTCATCTACGCAAGTCTGTAAATTAAAAGGGATGGGGGGGGGGCTGAGATGGAAAGCCGGAAAAAGAACAAAATGATTGTTCTGAATGTTGGCAAATTTGTTTAATATAACTAGGAATGTGTATGTCCTCGTATAAATCATTTCTATTAAAGCAGTGATAACATCCCTGAGGGCTAGGAAAGTGCCACCTTTATTCACCATGTGTTTATGAAATAATGCAGATTAAAGAGGAATTTTAGTCAGAGTAAAACTGACTAAAATTAATTAAAATGCCATGATGAAATTTTAATCGCTCTTAAAAAAAACTATGGCTCAGTTTCACAGACAGGGCTTTGATTAAGTCAGGATTGGGTCTTATTTTAATTAAGACATTTAAGTAGCTTTTATAAAAAAAAAAAAAACATTCCCATCTTGAGACAAAACAATGGCACTAATATCTTATGTCAGTGCAAGTTGCTTTCAGTTAAAGCTAATCTTTAAAAATCAATACTATGTAGACATATTTTAAAAAGAAACTAATAGAAATGACAAAAACACACAAAAATACACACAAAAATAGTTCCAGAGCAAAGCGAAATAACCATACGCAAAACTTTATCAACTATAATCAATGGATTCAGGCAACGGCTGTACATGCGTTCACGAGAGAGTTGAGATCCGGCGAAAGAGTGACCTTTGACCTGACGTGGGATGTAACGTAAGCTTAGGTCAGAATTACCGAACGCGGAAGTGCAGAGGATAGAGCAAAACAAAGTGCCGGTCATGAATTAAAAGCTTAAAGAAAAATATTGGAGGCTTTCGATATAAGAGAGGAGGCCACCCTTGCACCGAAACTCAACTCTCTTGTTAACGTGTGTACAGCAATCGCCAGAAGCCAGTGATTATAGTACAGAAAGTTTTAAATATGAATATTTTTCTTACAAAATCCCATCGCTTTGCATCAGAAGGAATTTATTAACCCACTGGAGTCATATGGATTACTTTTACGATGGACAGATGTGCTTTTTAGAGAGTCAAAAATTCGGGCACTATTCAATGACATTACAAAGTTGGTAAAAGCCAGGATATTATTTAAATAACATAATAAAATTATGGGATTTTTTAGGTGAACTATTCCTTTAAAGCAAATACATTTTTGCATTTTTTTTATGCAAAACATAAAAAATACTAACCAAAAACTATAATAGTAATAATAAAATAACCCTCTTTTACATGTGTGTACAGTAGGAGAGGAACAGGGAAATGTGTGCATTTGTTTGATCATTCAGCAGGCTTGCTAAAGCCCTGAGTTGGGCGGAAATGAAAGCCGCTTCTGACACTTATCTGCCACATCCCTCACCTGGGGAACGGCAGCACAGCGCTGGACCACCCCTGATAACCGCTTAATCAGTCTCGGCTATTTATGAAGGACGACCCCCATGCGGACAGGATTTTTAATTTGCCGTGTAATCGTGTACACTGTTAAATTGGAGCACAGGGCTAGATTAAATTTAAAAGTCAAATGATTTGTAGAGGACTAAGTTTGTGCGTTGTGGTTTGTGAGATGATGATGATATTAAAAATGCCATCCCGCGTTGACAACCCACCAAACTTTTTTGAGATTGGAGTTCTGCAACTTTGTAGATTGGCTTGACATCGGCACAGTGGGCGGCAATGAAGATAAACATGTTGCATGTTGCCAACGTAACTAACACACTGAAAAGATGCTTTCTGTATTAGCATTTAAACAGATACCATTATATATATATATATATATATATATATATACACTCACCTAAAGGATTATTAGGAACACCATACTAATACTGTGTTTGACCCCCTTTCGCCTTCAGAAGCTCCCGTTCCACCACATCCCAAAAATACTCTATTGGGTTGAGATCTGGTGACTGTGGGGCCATTTTAGTACAGTGAACTCATTGCCATGTTCAAGAAACCAATTTGAAATGATTCGAGCTTTGTGACATGGTGCATTATCCTGCTGGAAGTAGCCATCAGAGGATGGGTACATGGTGGTCATGAAGGGATGGACATGGTCAGAAATAATGCTCAGGTAGGCCGTGGAATTTAAACGATGCCCAATTGGCACTAAGGGGCCTAAAGTGTGCCAAGAAAACATCCCCCACACCATTACACCACCACCACCAGCCTGCACAGTGGTAACAAGGCATGATGGATCCATGTTCTCATTCCTTTTACGCCAAATTCTGACTCTACCATCTGAATGTCTCAACAGAAATCGAGACTCATCAGACCAGGCAACATTTTTCCAGTCTTCAACTGTCCAATTTTGGTGAGCTCGAGCAAATTGTAGAGTCTTTTTCCTATTTGTAGTGGAGATGAGTGGTACCCGGTGGGGTCTTCTGCTGTTGTAGCCCATCCGCCTCAAGGTTGTGTGTGTTGTGGCTTCACAAACGCTTTGCTGCATTCCTCGGTTGTAACGAGTGGTTATTTCAGTCAAAGTTGCTCTTCTATCAGCTTGAATCAGTCGGCCCATTCTCCTCTGACCTCTAGCATCAACAAGGCATCTTCGCCCACAGGACTGCCGCATACTGGATGTTTTTCCCTTTTCACACCATTCATTGTAATCCCTAGAAATGGTTGTGCGTGAAAATCCCAGTAACTGAGCAGATTGTGAAATACTCTGACCGGCCCGTCCGGCACCAACAACCATGCCACGCTCAAAATTGCTTAAATCACCTTTCTTTCCCATTCTGACATTCAGTTTGGAGTTCAGGAGATTGTCTTGACCAGGACCACACCCCTAAATGCATTGAAGCAACTGCCATGTGATTGGTTGGTTAGATAATTGCATTATTGAGAAATTGAACAGGTGTTCCTAATAATCCTTTAGGTGAGTATATATATATATATATATATATATATATATATATATATATATATATATATATATATATATATATATATATTAAAGTTGAATTAAAAACTTCATGAATAAAACATTAAGAAAAAATTGTTTCTTGTTTGCCTTCTCATGGGTCTGTCTAAAGCAGAGAGCAATTCATTTCAGTCTTGTATTAACCCATAAAATTAGCAACCCAAAGTGGAAATTCATTCCAAGAGAAAGTGAAACATGAATATCAGCTTCGGAGAAAAGAGGAAAAAAATTTATTTGATGCTGCATCCACACCAATAGGTGTCAGTATAAAGTCCAAGGCCATCGAAACAAAAAGATAAAATATTGTTGATCGAAAAATGTTTTTAAAATCAAAACTTTTTTGAGTAATAGTTTTTGAGGATTAGGCCGTGAGACCTTTCCATGTAGTAATTTGAAATTGAGTCAAAATATTGCTTGGAGGCTTTACATCAACAACAAACGTTATTGTAAGTGTTTGCTATCTAAAGTGTGGGTGATTACAAGGTTACTGCCATTTTATTAACATCGTTTTTCACCTTCTGTTTGTAATCAGGACAGACCTGTGACCCATTTTTAAAAACCAGTTAACAGCCACTACTGCTTATGTTAAATTTCTGCCCTCTCATCAGTGTATTCCTACTGTATTAAGAGGCCAAATAACCCCTTTAGACTGTATTTACATTAGTCTCAGTGCATTTCGCTGCAGACCTCAATTTTTCCATTTCTTTAGCCACGGCCTGTGGTTCCTCCCCCGCTTTAAAAATGGTTATTGTCAGTATCGAGACATGAGTACACAATTAATAGCTCCAATTTGTCTCTGTTCAAGCTTCTCTAATTGCAGGAAACCAAGTTTTTGCAAGAGGATGCACATTATCAGCTTGAAAAATCACTCGTCTAATGGGCCTTAATTTGATATAATTACCAAGTTCATTAAGAGGGGAGAATTAAGACATGTTTAGCCAGAGGGCTAAGTCAATCCTCCTCTATGTTACTCACTACTTAACATGATTTGGTTAATATCAGAAGAAAGGTTGTATGTTTGTGTGGAATACATATGTTGAACTTTTCACCAGTTGTTGAGTTTTTGTATACAAAAATGGTCACTCAGAAGAGTTTACTTTGAGGTTTCAGATTCATTTGCATTTCTAAGATGTGAACAAAACAGTGTTGGCAAGCTAATTTTGCATGAATCTTAAAAGTTTGCCTGTGGCTAGTGCAGTGGTCCTCATTAAACAACAGTACAACATCAGTAGGAAGGAGTTGCTTATGAAGTCTTTTGAATCTACACCTTTTTTCCACAGTGGATCTGTTTTCGAAGTAAGTAAAGCTTTATTTATATACCACGTTTTAAAACAGTGTTTACAAAGTGCTTTACAGAATAGAAATAAGATAATAAAGTGAAATGCAGACCAAAACAATACAAAAAAAAAAAAATCACAGTGGAAATAGGATAATAAAATACAACAATAAAATGAGTCAATGGCTCGTAGATAGTCAGGAAGAGAGTTCCATAGCTTGAGACCGAAATAACTAAAGGCTGACTCGTCAATTTTTTAGCCGTGTTTTAGGCGCAACAAATTACTATTTGATGTTTGGAGCAATCTTGCTGGAGTATATTTATTCAAAAAATTAGAAAGGTATATTGGAGGAGTTTCATGAAGACATTTAAAAACTAATAAGAGGATCTTGAATTGAATTCTGAATGATACAGGCAGCCAGTGAAGGGATCGGAGTGTTGGAGAAATGTGATTTCTAGTTTTAGAGCAAGTTAGCATTCATGCAGCTCCATTCTAATCTCTAATGTTTAATAGAGCTCTTTGGCAACCCAGCGAAAACGCTATAGCAGAAGTCAAGTCGAGATGAAACAAAAACATGGACAAGTTTCTCGTTGTCAGAAGGGAAGAGAATATCACATACTTTGGAGATGTTTCTGAGTTGATAATATGCTGTTTTAGTAACAATGCTGGTTTTTTTTTGTTAACTAAGGTCACTGTCAAACATGATTCTAAAGTTCTTGGCCTGACTATTGGCTTTTATTGATAGAGATTCGAGATGTGGAACAGTAGTTGTTCTCTGCGTGTCATTACCAATAACAAGTACATCCGTCTTATCTTTGTTTAGCTGTAGAAAGTTCTGGGACATCCTCAATTCCATGCTCTCTATGCAGTCCAGTAGTGTGGAAATTCAATTGTGGGCATCTGGTGCAAGTGAAAGAGTTGTGTGTCATCTGCGTACTGGTGAAATTAAATGTTGTACTGGTTAATTATACCAGCTAAAGGAAGCATGTATAGATTAAACATAGAGGACCCAAAATTGAGCCTTGAGGAATACCAGAAGAAATGACGTAACACCTGGAGCTGTAGGTACCCAGTGTAACATAGTATTCCCTGTTGATTAAGTAGGATCTGAACCAATCTAAGACAGGACCTGATGGACCAACCCAGGTCTAAATTCAGTCGAGTAGAATCTCATGATCAACAGTGTCGCACTTTTATGCTCTCAAACCCTGGTCATCACATATATGCCTTCTCAGACTGAGCAAGGTGGATTTATATTTGTGGTTTTAAGTTTAGTGTCCCAGCTGATCTTCAGAAGTAGGTGACCCCCTTGCTGCTTTTTTTTTTTTTTTTTCATCATTTGCTGCTCAGTCAATCACATGAGCAACAAATACCTACTAACCACCCTAGAATTGTGGTCAGTAATTCTACAGGAACAAGAAAATGACCTTTTTCATGCTGAAATGATATGCTGAAATTGCTGATGATACCTCACAAGAACATGCAGTCTTAAACCCTTTACTGAGCTGTGATGTCAGAAAAAAAAAAGTTTGTCTTGGGGATATAAAGGTGTAATGTTCTTGCCGTGTTTTGGCAATGTAAAGTTCAGGGAGTGCAGAGAAATGTCTTGATCAGGGTAATTGCAGGGTCAAGTAGTCACAGTCTTCTCTCCTGGGTCCAGGGCTCAAGGAGTGGTGGCTTCTTCTTAGTGACTCAGTACCCCCAGGGACAGCAAGCAAGAAGCATGACGGCTCCAGCATCCCAGAGTTCTATGAAAATATACGAGATGGAGTGCAAAGGAGGGAAGCAGTTCTTTTCACAGTTCTTATTAAGATGCCTTTGAAATGAATACAGTGTAGTTTCCAGGATGGTATATGCAGTAATAAAAAGGACATGTAGTGTCCTTGTCATGCTTGGTCATCTTGAAGATGCAAAAGCTGCAAAGAAAGGTTGTGGTCAAGGTAGGGATAGAGTCCAGCAGTCACACTCTTCCCTCCTGATCCATAAGTGGTGGAGGCTTCTTCTGAGCAGCTCAGCGTCTCAAGGGCAGGTGAAGAACAATAGGTATGACAACCATTGCTTCCTTGTCCAGCACTTTACCTTACTAGAGTGTGGGTCATGTCACTGGTGCAGGATTTGCTCCATTCGCAGACCTAACGTGCACGGCAAGGCATCCCTAAATTCCGGTGGACTTCATCACACATTGCCACGGCTGTTAACTCAAAGAACCTCTACTACCTTTCTCTCTCTCTTGCCCGTACCAGTTGGGAGCCTGGCTGCATGGTGGCAATCAAAGGGAAGGGGCGGCATTGATGTGAGGGGAGACAGTTGTGTTATTACAATAAACCCAGAGAGAAAAGAATGAGGGGCGCTAGTGAGGGCTAATGAAACCCAGCAAAACATATCCTTAGGCCTGGAGCAGCTGTGAGAGAAGCCCAGTGTAATGTGACATTCTAAAGCATTTTGGACGTCATTGTGGAACGGTGATGGAAATGACGTGTGCATGCAGATCTCAAACTAATTTCAACACTAACTCATTTTCCTTTTTTTCCCCATACATGCAAGAATGATATCCTTAGATTGTAAATGGATGGATGGAATGATCAATACATATGAAAAATATATTACATTCTATGGAAATATATGAGCTGGAGGGTAAAGAAGTGTTCATAATGGCTCAGAGAAGGAAAACCAAGGTTCATGAAAAATCTAAAACTGGAAAGTTCACCCCCAGGGCCAAATGTCTCTTCTGCCATGCAATATTCTACAAATCTAAAAGCAAGGCTGTTATTGGAAAATTTATAATACAAAAACAAAACAAAAAAAAGGTGTGGAGACAAAACCTATTATAATTTAGAACCAGAATTTTCCCCAACGTGTTATTAGACATGCATGTGAAGAAATTAAACATGTCATAAAAACAACACACTACTCCATAGTTGCCATCTAAGATCATCTAGCAAAAAATATTCAACAATAAATTTACAATATATACATTTAATAATATATAAAATTTGTATTCCTCTGTGGCGACGCCTGACAAGAAAGGGAACAAGCCGAAGGAAATACATATACATATACATACATATATATACATATAACTAATGAAATGTATGTAAATCGCCTTCAACCCACTTTAGGGGCCCAGTTATATGAGCGTAACCAATCCCGATGGGATGAACCTCAATTTCAGGTTTTTCTAATGTCCTACAGATTCTACATTTCATTTCCTAGATCTTTGTTGCAAATGTAATCTCACACATTTGTGCAGTAATAACAATATGCTGCTTTTTACTGCTGTCAGCAGGAAGAAGAATTAGAGTTTTCCTCCCTCCACCTTTTCAACCCGACAATGACACCTCAACGCCTGTCGTCCTTGCCTGTTATTAGTTACTGCCACTGTGGAATCACCAGAGGAAAAAATATTCATTGGATTTTTCATTTACAAATATTATTTTTCGCTACCAGAAATAGCTCTTCTCAGATAGTTTTACATGGTTGTGAAAATGGACCAATGAGTCATACATTTTTCTGCCACTGCGTTTGATTCAAAACATTAGAGGTCATTATTTTGATTGATTCCCAACTTGTATCTCAGGATTGCATTCTCAATGAGTATGTAAACTTATGAGCACGACTTTAATTCCAGATTAAAATGTTCTCTCACACCTTAGCTCGGTAACTAGCTCATCCAGTTTGCTCAAATCACAAGTTTAGCTTCCTCTTGAAGAGTTAAACGAGTTTTGCAGCGAGTTCACTGCACTGCGCTCCTTGCCATAAAAAGTGACCCTCCGAGTCGAGACCTTCTCACCGAGCCTCATGAATTCCATGCTTCATACTGCACGGCTGTCCTCCCTGGACTGTAAATTAACCTCATGGTGGGGCCAGGCGGTCTCTCAAACCTGGACCTGCACTCCATGTTAAGTGTGACGGTAATTGAGATTCCTGCTTCCACAAGGGTGAATGACTCTGAAGGGTCAGGCAGTCAAGGCCCAATATTTGAGCTTGAACTTCACTTTTCCTCTTGCTTTCATCTCTTTGTTCGTTCTACTTTCACTCCGACACACACAAACCCACAGCCAACCTCTTCAAAATGAGGACATGATAAAGATCATACACTTTTCTTAGAACAGGAGCTTTATTCTTTAAGGCGCTGATCATTTCACGCACCAACTTTTCCAACTGCTCTGCATTAGGCATTTATAAAGTGGGTAAAAATTTTGATTCACATACGCATCATGATTATTTCTTAAAAGATTTTGCAGCTTTGAAAATAAGAATCAAATTCATAAATTTTATTTATAGAAAAAGTATAACATTTAAAAATGGCATTAGCATCAGCTAGTTCAGCTTCCTCCATTTCCCACTGGTTGAACAAATAGATAGTCCTTCCCCAAACTCACACCATTACCAAAATTTAAGGTCATTCTAATACAGATTTCATTTAAACAGAAGGACACTGTTATTAAAAAGAAAGTCACTCACCAAAACATAAAAACTGCTTGCTAGAGATTCTTATATCTGCTTCACAAAAGAACTGAACACCTCTAATACAGTAATTCCAGAAACATCATTAATGCTAATTTATAGAAATGTCACATTCGTCTATTTTCTGCCTCTGAATCTGTCGGTGCCGGCTCGTCAGGGAAGCCAACGGCAAATCCATAGCCGGAGACCTTTCCCTACATTGGTAAAAAAAAGTCAATCACTGTCAGTGATTAGAGTGTTAAACCTCTGAGGTCGGCAAACGCGTCTGCGCATCATCACATTCATTTTTTGTCATACAGATAAAAGTAATACATCAACTGAAACTACAGGATGTCTACTTTTATTTGTGTGCACTCACAATAAAAACTAAATTTTGTGTTTTTTGAAAAGTAAAGAAAACTAACATGATGCGTGATCCGCCGTCTCTTCTCAAAGTCCATTCCAATACTCATTAGAAAATGAACGGTAACTTGGTGAATAGTTATCACACAAACATGAGGTGAATGTCAAAAGAAATGTTGAAATATCAGGTTTTAATAATGTAAGACAAACCAAAAACCAATATTCTATGTTCATGTAATCTGTTTGAAAAGAGAGAGATGTCAGTCGTTCCTCATGAATCACCTCACGAAGTTACCTCAGAGGAAAAGCGTGACTTTCGGTTTCATTTCAAGGATCAACTTGCCGATGACAGTTAATGGTAACTTTTTAATTCTTAAGTTCTTTATTCTAATCGTGATTGTGATGAGCAGGGAAGGGAACGGCACGAGGCCAGTGACGTGATTGCTAATGAGCATCAGCTGCTCGGTGCACCGGTCTCGTATCTCTCACGGAGGAGCTCCGGAAGCATAAAAGAGGAGCGATGATAGTGAAGGACCAGAGAGGACCTGGCCTGGATTTTATGTTGTGTTTGATTATGTTTGTGTGGGCGGCAGTCGCCATGAGGAACATCCGCTGTTTTACTTTCATTTTATTGTTTGTTTATTTATTTGATTTAAAGTTATGTTGAACGTTCACCGGTTCCCGCCTCCTTCTTCCCGTTCTTACGAACTGCGTTACATTGGTGCCGAAACCCGGGAGGAAGGAGGGACATGCTGACATGCCGGAGGAGTATCGAGCCGCCCACCGAGCGTCCAGTATCATCGCATGGCACTACGAGGAAGAGCCTCTTGGCTGGCTGAGGACCAAGCGGCAGTGTGTTCGGGAACCGGACCAAGATTTTTTTTTTTCCCTCTCTCCACTCTCTCGTCTTTGTCGCTCCTTGTGCTTCTGTCTCATTTTCTCTCGTCTCGTCTGTCCTTACCCCCAGGTGTTGCGGCCGCCGAGACTGGCCCCCCGGGGGGAAGTAGAGCACAGTCTCGGAAGTACCCCCCGGCCTGTGAGGGGCGATGGGGGTATGTGAAGAGCAGGGTGGGCGAGAGCCGTGAGGGAACGGCATGAGGCCGGTGACGTGATTGCTAATGAGCGTCAGCTGCGCGCTACACCAGTCTCGTATCTCTCACGGAGGAGCTCCGGAAGCATAAAAGAGGAGCGACGACAGTGAAGGACGAGAGAGGACCAGGCCTGGATTTTTTGTAGTGTTTTATTATGTTTGTGTGGGCGGCAGTCGCTGTGAGGAACTGCCGCCATTTTACTTTTGTTTTATTGTTTGTTTATTTATTTGATTAAAAGTTATGTTGAACGTTCGCCGGTTCCCACCTCCTTCTTCCCGTTCTTAAGAACAGTGTTACAGTGATATAGTGTCTTATAAAAACTACATCGCAGAGGAGGCTAGTCTCCCATGGTATATCAACCAATCACTGCAGAAACATAAATTAAGTGATATTAGTTTGAACTGCTACCGCTAATAATCTAGCAACATCATGGAGAGTAGAGATATTGAATAATTGACCACCAACAATTTACTAAGATTAAAATTAGAGCCCATGCCAAAATTGAACATATTGGCTACAGCAATCAGCTTCACTAAACAGCTAAACGTGCTCTTTTAAAGGTGCAGTAAGTGATTTCTGAGAATAGTTGTTGAACACACCCCTCCCTACGCAATGCAAGAGTGGATATCTCTTTATCATAGTAAAAAATAAAGCAAAGATGACAAATGAATGACAAGGAAGAGCAAAATTTAACATACAGTACAGCAAGAGTTACTCCAAAACCAATGTTACTTGCACTTGGAGCAGAAACAACACAACCTCTGTGTCCATTTTCAGGCCTTCTCACTTAGGTCTCTCTCAATGTAAGAGTGGATGTCTCTTTATTATAGCAGACGCAAATAAAAATAAAGCTTTGTGAAAAATAAAGTGAAGATGACGAACGAACCAACATCAAGGAAGAGCATAAAATGAACATACATTACAAAAGTATATAGAAGCAAGAGTTGGTTATTAGTCACCAGTCATTTTCAGTTCTTCCAACTCAGGTCTCTCCAGCGCTGGAAAGCTTTTCTAATATTAACGCGCATGCTAAAGCTGTAGCCTGATCATAATCCTCCTTTCTCCAGTGAAATTCTTCTGAGCTTTTCTCTTTTGTAATGTCTCTCAGCCATTTCTCTGTCTACAGTCTTTCTTCGAATCTCCCTCTTTCTCACTCACTATCCTCCTCCATCATGAGTTTGTCCATCATGTGGTGCTCAGTCCAATCCACTTTCAACAGTATTTTTCAGAAATCGCTTACTTCAACAGATGGGTGAGTGAAATGTTATGTATATTTTCTTGCTGTATATGTGCAATTTTCTCTTTTACATTTTATGTCTACACTACAATTAGTGTGCCTCCATTTTAAAGTCCATGAGCTGCCACTGGACTCTGTTGCTGCTTACTCTACCTTGCGGAAAATCTTACTTAAGAACTTTTTTCTTCAAATATTAACAGAGGCAACTGTTAGGTTCAGACACCCTTTGTTGGACCATATCACCACAAAACCAGACGAAGCAGATCTGAGTCCCTGAATAGCGCCATTTGAATAGAAAAAAAGAAAAAACTCTCATGAATATAATCCAATTAGAATAACTCCTCTCACCGCACGGTGCCACTAAACATTCACATCAATTAGACGACATTTGAGTACTTCAGTCTATTCTCTGACTCTGAAGGAGTCCAGAAAGGGATGAGACCTCAGGTGAGAGAAGAAGAGATTGATGGCTAAGCTGAACCAAAAAAAAAAAAAAAACAATAATGACCACTTCCTGTTATGGATCATTAACATGTTGATAAAAGAATGTCTAATTAATTTAGTCATAAATGAAGAAACATTTTTCAATGGGGTGCATCAAACCCCTCAGGTCAGACTTTATAAATTACTGTTCTGATGAGGTCAACTGTGGAGGAGGAAGTTAGCAAATATCTGCTAATTTTATGTGTGGCCTTTTGAGGATTGTATGCACAGTTTAAAGACTGAAAATTCTCTTCTTTGGAAAAAGTAAAAAACAGATCATATTAGTCCAGGAAGAAAGAAAAGGGAACAACTTTAAGAAGTAAAATTTAAAATGCTTGTTCCAAATTCTTAGAAATGTTATGTCAGGAATATGTATTTTTCAGAGATAAATATGGCCAAAATAAATAAATATAAATATAAATATATAATATATATATATATAATATATATATATATATATATATATATATATATATATATATATATATATATATATATATATATATGTTTTTTCCTCACAAATATTTGAATATTTAAAAAATATTAAATAAATTATAAATAAATTTTAAAAATTATAAAATTAAAAATTATAAAAATAAATAAATTTAATTAATATTAAATTAATTAAATATCAGTAACGTTTTAGCATGCTGGATGCAACGTAACTTTTTCAAAAGGTGTACTATTTAACAAAACTGATTATTTTCGCACTAAAAGAAAATGAAATATTATGCCGAACTCTACAGAACACCCATACCTGTTATAATCCATTCCAAACCAGTGTACGCTTTCTGTTCAGACAGTGACCGTGTCTGTTTTCGTACTATTTGATCACTATGATGTTTTGGTCAGCTTTTGTTTCAAAATGTCAGATCCATTTTTTCCCCTCTTATTTGTGAGGAACTTCATTAAATCAATTAGACAGCTCATTAATGTGTGGTGGTGCACTGGACAAACACCCAAATCACTCACGGCGTTCCACTGCATCGATTGGAACACTCTCAAAAACACTGTGACACTGCAAGACTTTAAACGGACCTGAACGGAGACAGAAACTCATAAATTCACTGCCAGCATCAGCCGAGACCTAATTTACAATGCGGAAATCAGAATACTTACACAATGTTTTAAAATACAAAAGAATATTCTTGAAAGTAAAAGGAACCTTAGACTCAATTGCTGCCCTAAAACAGGCCTGACAGATAATGCTCTACAATTCATCGCCTAAAGTATGAATAGTTCCAACAAGTCCTCTAAAATATTCTATTAAGCTGAAGGTTAACTGATGTGTCCTTCTGCGCTTGAATGCGGGACAGTGCATTTGGAATCAGATATGATTTTATATTTTATTATGAGGCCGCCCTACCTAGCAATAGGCCTACAAATTCAGAGTGTGGAGAGTGCTTTCTTTTTATTGCACTGACGGATTTCACTTTTTCTCACATTAAAACCAATTTCAAATACCATTCACAACTCATTTTATTATCATAATGTGATGTATTTCAGAGTGAAACAAGATATTCAACAAGAGAAAAAAAGAGCAGGGGAGAACTTGGTTTTTTACACCAGAAACTGACTGGATTGTGATGGAGTCAGACCACATCCCTATGTAATGCATATATTAGGGGTGTAACATTGTTTTCTGTACCGAATGCATTACATTGCAACATTAAGACACATTACACCATGTTAGTCTATCCACCATTAACCAACAATAATCGTAATAAGCTCTTGTTACTTTCGCTAAGAAACTAAGTCTTATCTATAAAATTCTGTCCACGAAATTTAAACACAAAATTCCATTTTGACACGTGACAGATCGCTGTATAACCACCTCAGTTCAATCGGCGAATGAACGCGATCATCTCTTCCTCTTTAATACAGAGTAAACTTAAATGAACATCTGAAGGCATGTTGAAACATACAGTGCAACTTACAGAAATTGTCACATCTCGTGAAATTGCTGTGTTTCAACGACTGAAAGACGTCAATAAAACTTCTTGTAAACAATATGTTGTGGCATTTACCTCAGAAAAGCCATTCCGTATCCATAACTTGTTAGTTTGCCAGAGAAATGAACTCTTTCACTTAATATATGCACTATATTAGCCTATAGCTACTTTCATTATATTTTACTTTACTGATGTCTTTATTATTTAATGTATGTTTAAATATCTATCGTGAAAATGACTGCCACTGTGTTTAAATGATTAGGCTTTATTTCAACAACGAATTGTAGTAAAACATAATTTTATAATTAGATTTAGAAGTTAATGCAAAAACTGCCTTATGCAGCTTACATGTTTGCATACAATTTGTTATTTGAGTGTTGATTATTATATCTAAAAATAAATAGTGATTGAATTCAGTCTAATAGTTTGGGCTCAGTTGTTAACCTTTAGTATTATAGTAGCATAATGTTCAAGTAAGGGCTCCCTACATAGTTTAGCGGACATAGCATTTATCCTTAAGGAACTACAACAGCAGAAGACCCCACTGGGTACCATCATCTCCACTACAAATAGGAAAAAGAGGCTACAATTTGCACGAGCTCACCAAAATTGGACAGTTGAAGACTGGAAAAATGTTGCCTGGTCTGATGAGTCTCGATTTCTGTTGAGACATTCAGATGGTAGAGTCAGAATTTGGCGTAAACAGAATGAGAACATGGATCCATCATGCCTTGTTACCACTGTACAGGCTGGTGGTGGTGTAATGGTGTGGGGGATGTTTTCTTGGCACACTTTAGGCCCCTTAGTGCCAATTGGGCATCGTTTAAATGCCACGGCCTACCTGAGCATTGTTTCTGACCATGTCCATCCCTTTATGACCACCATGTACCCATCCTCTGATGGCTACTTCCAGCAGGATAATGCACCATGTCACAAAGCTCGAATCATTTCAAACTGGTTTCTTGAACATGGCAATGAGTTCACTGTACTAAAATGGCCCCCACAGTCACCAGATCTCAACCCAATAGAGCATCTTTGGGATGTGGTGGAACGGGAGCTTCGTGCCCTGAATGTGCATCCCACAAATCTCCATCAACTGCAAGATGCTATCCTATCAATATGGGCCAACGTTTCTAAAGAATGCTTTCAGCACCTTGTTGAATCAATGCCACGTAGAATTAAGGCAGTTCTGAAGGCGAAAGGGGGTCAAACACAGTATTAGTATGGTGTTCCTAATAATCCTTTAGGTGAGTGTATATATATACATATACATATATATATATATATATATATATATATATATATATATATATATATATATTTGTTAAAGAAATTAATGGCCCCAGATTTACTTAAGATACCATAAACCAATCAGAGAGTGGCATATCAGGAAAATAAGGGTGTGAATGCATATTTTAATACTGGTCTTTCAGATCTTAAAAATCAATTCCAAGATATATCTATTCTGCTCCATCAAGGTCAGTAGAAGATCAATCATTAGCCGTGAGTGTGTCTGCCTGACCTGATCTCATCTCTTTCTCACTCTCTCCCTTTCTCATTACCTGCATTAACATGCACTGAATTAGTTCACCTCATTGGGTTTCAAGTCCACACTTTCCTCTGATACATCAGAGTGACCTCACCATACAGTGTCAGACAAGAGTCAGAAAGAATTATATTTATTCCAAAATTCATATACATGAAGTCTGTTACAACGACAAACATCAGTTACATGATGAATTCAGGTAAGCCGGCCCACTTTTTGCAGGCATCTCAATGTGATAAAAAAAGTCCTAAATATAAAATAAAACCTAAATGGCAAAAGTGGCCCAATTTACTTGAATGTATTCAATAGTATTGTAAAAGCTCCTGGGTTGGGCGCTTTTGGAAAACATGTGGAAACATATCAAATGCAAATAAATTCAGAGCCATTCTTCCTAAATGTTATATCCTTTATTGCTGTGTTTACACACCATGTGCAACAAGCTAACGGGCCTCCATGACAGTAAAACTGGGCGACTGAGTGTGTTTGAGCAAAACAATGTGTCGTAAATCTTAACTGTCTTAAATTGAGCTCTCATACCCAGAGAGATGACATAGATGCGGTAGGTAATGGGTTTGTGAAATGCTGAAAGTACCCTCAGTGCCTCGGCTAACAGATGGGGGGAAAAACGTTAGACGAACATCTAGCAAACGCTCACAGCTGTTACCATGACTGTGCTGAACTATCAGGACACTTTTCACTTGGTCTAAACTCCAGATAAGAATCAAACTCATAGATTAGAAAGAGAAAATGGAGCCCGATACTATCAAACATGTTTTATATTCAGGATTTTAAATCAGAATGTTTGAGATTATGATTGTCATTACTTTTACTATAGCCAATGGGAGACAAGGAGACAGAGGTGAATGAAAGAAGAAGCTTCTAGCACTATAAGCTAATGTGCTGACAGTGTTTCAACCATGTAGGCTAACATTAGCTTAGCATACTACTGTTAACAGATATTAAAATTGGCAGTTAAATCTCACCTCCGATTCTCACTGAAAAGGCAGTATCCATTTTTTTTTTTTTTTTACATCCGTTTCCGCATGAGATCACGTGAGGTGCTCCCTCTGGCATGATGATCTTAATATATTGTGACGCGCCACGATTTTCAAATCTTGTAGTGTGGGTATGTTTGAGATTTGAGAGAAGACAATTTGTAAATATTCTCCTCATCATTCATTCATTCATTCATGTATTTATTAAGCACCGATAAAGACAACAGCAGTTGCACCATAGTGCTGTACAAATAAAATAAAACAATGAGGGAAAAAAATACTAATAAAATCAGCAAATTTAATATACAAGGTAAAAAAATCCAATATATTTAAACTCACAAACAGAATTTGACATTTTCACTATTCTACAAATGCACGATCATCTTTGCCTTTAACCGCGATCTAGGCTGAGACAAACAACAGTTTTTTTGAAGATCTCAGATGCTTATTTTCTTTTAATAAGTCAGACAATTAAGAAGGTGCCAGATCATTTAGGGATTTAAAAAGTCCAATATCTTAAGGTCAATTTTATAATGCACTGGTTGCCTGTTTAAAGTCTATAAGATCGGCATTATAAAGATGCTCTCACTTACGAGTCCCAGTTAAAAACCTAGCTGCAGCAGTTTGGACCATCTGGAGTCGTGATATTGAAGACTGAGGTAGACCAACATATATAAAGAGTTAGAGTAATCCAGGCATGATGAGACAAGGGCATGCGTGACTCTCTCAAGATCTTTAAAGATATCCAAGACTTGACTCTAGAGAGAAGTTTTAACTGAAAAAAAAAACTACTGTATAAATATGTTAATATTAATAATATCACATTTTAGGGAGGAATCTAAAAGGAATCACACATTTTCCACAGTTGATTTGATGAAGGTGTTCAGATACCCAAGATCAAGGTTTACATAGCCTGTTTCACTTGAGGCCCAAACACAATATCTTCTGTTGTGCTAAAATTTAAGCATAAAAATTTTGCGAAGACAGCCAAGATCTAATGTCCTCTAGACATGCAAACAATTTTCCCAACCCTTTCATGTCTTTTTGCTTCAGAGGCAGATATATTTGTGTATCATCTGCATAAAAGTGAAATGACACTCCATGCTTCCTAAGTATATTTCCTACTGGGAGCATATACAAAGAAAACAGGGTTGGGCCTAGAACGGACCCTTGGGGAACACCACAAGTCAAGGGAGCAACTGATGAAACAGGAGTTTCCAATGCCCACTGAAAAGGTTCTGTCACACACACACAAACACACACACACACAAGATTTAAACCAGCTTAGGGCAAGACCTCGGATGCCCACATACTGTTCAAGAAGCGAAATAAGAATAGTGTGGTCAACCGTATCAAATGCAGCACTCAGGTCTAGTAAAACCAGAATAGCTGCATCCCCTGAATCAAGTGATACCAGGATATCATTTAATACTCTTAGTTCGGCATGAGAGTGATGCAACCAGATTTGAATGCGGTAGTTGTGAGCTCAGAACAGTATTGAACACACACGAAATTAGAAAATATCACAAAGCAGCTTTTTCCATATTGCAAAAGTATTGCTTCATTAATTCAGCAGGATGCTCATTACCACCTTCTTCTGAACAGAGTCAGTGGTGTAAAGGTGCCTGTGATGGTTCAGACACTGACTGTATTAACAAGAAACAGGCCCAAATAAGCACATGACTGCATTTAAGATTCAGATGCTGAAGAAATACAGTAGCAGAAGCTTAATGGCCTGATCCAAAACATATACAAAGATACAGTTAGTTTTGATAAGCTCTATGGTGTTTCTTCAGTAGACTCCGCTTCAAAAGCATTCAAAAGCCATTGTGGGTGCTTATATAAAAATAAATAAATGAAATAAAATAAATATGCTCCAAACGCAAGTTTGGACCTGTAAATGGCATGCATAATTCAAAAGAAAACAACTGTGGGTTGAATTTGTCACACTGCAGGACTTCCCCAGAGAGACTGGGCCTACAAAATCAGACCGCCTACCAATCCCAAGAGAAGATTTACAGATTCTCCCCCGCCATAGTTTTTCGCTTGCCTCGTCTTCCGTCTATACCGCTTCATTAGCGTTTCAATCATTCCCTTTCCACAAGACTTCATTAAAATCACTCATAACGACGCAATGCCCTCGTGCTCATTTCTGCCAGTCAGTGTGATGCATTTTGGCATCTGCAGCTAACAGAGTTGATTCCAGACAGCACGCAGAAGGTTATAATTGTGTTCATATTGTGCGGTGTACGGTTGGCACACACACCCGCAGCTTTAAGGAGGAGCGCAGGAAACATGCTGCCTAACAGGCTGTGTTCATCTCCAATTCACTAAGCTTTACTCTTCATTTACATAAGCAAAGCTACAGATGTTCAAACACTGGGTGCACACTTATAATAATGTCTGTCAGCCTCTTCCCTGTGGGTTCGGTTTGCTATTGGCTACCTCCTGCTCTCTTGTCGCATGATAATGACCTCTACCTGGGCGCCGGTGAACCTTGAAGAGGTTTGCTCCTAACCATCCACCCTTAAAATAATATACACGTTTGGGCTCCGACAGCACTCAGGAAAAGCTCCCGTCCGACCAAGGTCAGTGGTCATCATTCGTAGCATGCATCACAATGTCCAGAGAAAGAGAGTGACAGATCGCATTTTGAAATCCATATTTCAACTCTCTAAAGCTCTCTAAAGGTCAATGAACAAAATAAACTAAAATAAATCAAATCCAATGTTTTACATTATTTAAAAAAAAAACAATAAAATAAAATGAATATATATTCAATATAAAAACAGCAACAAAATTAAATAGTTTCAAATGCATTTTAAAAAAAATTAATCCTACAATCATTTGAAAGGCGTTTTAAAAAATTAAAAATAATAAAATACATTAAAAATATAAAATAAATAAAAAAGTAAATAATTTTAAATAAAATTTGTTTAATATTTTCAAATAAATTAAAATTTAAATGTTCAATATTAAAAAGAAATAAAATAATAAAAAGTAATTGATATTAAACACATTTTTAAAAATAATAAAATACAATAATACATTAAAAATAAAACTAAAATAGCATAAAATAAAAGATTAATATTAAAAAACATGTTAAATTAAAATGTGTTCAGTGTTTAAAAATAATAAAATTAAATAATAAAAAATGACAAAATAATAAAATATAATAATACATTAATTTAGGTGTTTTAAACAATTAACAATAATAAATTATAACAATATAATAAGATATAAAATAAATCAAAATAAAATAATTTTAAATAAAACTGTTCAGTATTTAAAAATAATAAATTACAATTTAAATGTTAAAAAAAATACAACAATGCAATAAAAATATGAAATAAATTAAAATAAAATAAAGGACCTTTACATATATCAATCTAGCACTTAGAATCAGTTCATTTAAATCTTTAATTATAACTGAAAATACTTTTCAAAAAAATACTATAAGCAACTAAATAAATAAATACACAAACATATCTATATTTATTAACAAACGACACCCGTGCTGAGCTTGCCAAGGTGGTTTATGACCCCTGACGAATGCTATCCGTCAATATTCTCATTCATGTCAATGGCAGTTGCTCATCTGTCACAAATTAAACGGCTACTTTTTAACAGGCTGCTACAAAAAAGTCAGCAGAACGGAACAGTTACGACATCTACCAGCACAGGCTAACTGCTAATGCTAATCAACCGAACCTTGACCCTTTAGGTTAGGCACATCCAAATATTTGAATGTGCACCATTCCAGTCATATTGAACAAATGAGGAAAAGTCATATACCGACGTCTTTTAAATCCAGAAGAACTACTGCAAATAAGTTTAAAAGCACCATGTTTTTCCTAGACTGTGAAATTGCCTGTTACAGTTCACCTCTCGTTCTTGTTTAGAAAGGGCATTTATGTAAATGAGTATTTGTACTGCCTTTTGTACAGTAAAGTAAAAACATACCAACAATACACTTGAGTTAAGTGATTTTACTCAAATATGCAGGATTTTGAACAAGTCTGGTTTAAATTAAACAGCATAAAAATAAAGTATATAGTTCTAAATGGTAACTGGATTGCATAAACTAATTTTTCAAGTTGACGGCACAATCAAATGGAAGTAGTGACAGATGTTGTCTTCTGCATTGTGACGTACAGCCAAGTGAAACTGATGGTTACTCTTTCTTAAGGTGTAATATTAATTAACTACATGTACTTACTGTAGGGTTATGGTAAGGATTAGGCTAGCCTTGGGTTAGAAATGTGTAGTTATTACTATAGTAACTAAATGCAACATGTGACCCTAAAATAAAATCTTACCAAACAGATAATTATGAAAAAGAAAAAATGTAAGGCGGGAACTTGGTTATAAGCCTCAAATGTTGATTGGATTCTTAGATGTGCGTGTTGAACTGCGTGTTGAAGTGGAGGCAGAGGAATGTGAACTTACAGGGGGGAAAACGTTTCAGACATTTTCAGCCAGAAGATTTTCAATCAGAATTGACCTTTCTTATTTTTTGTGGAATATTTTTTTTTTTTTTTTATAAATGATTTATCCTTGCATACAATATTGAACACACGAGCCCTTGTATTCTTTAACCCTTGTGTTATGTTCTGGGGCAATTTAACCCGCTTAGATTTTCTAGTTGTTGGAAATACTGGTTTACCAATGTTTATTTTCTTGATATTTTGTGACTTTTTCTCATTTATCATCATGAACATGCATGCAAAGTTTCAACATGCTGGTGTTTTTTGAACAAAATTACTGTTACGTTCGTGATGTTCGCCGGGTAAATTTGACCCGCATATTTCAACGCTCTAAGGCAACCGTACTGAGTCAAAATAATAACATTTCTTGGTTATATTTTGTTATTTTATTTTTTACTACCTTATGAAGCTAAAAAATGAGGTTTTCCACACTTATTTCAATACAGAAAAATGTTTTAACCAGCAGCGTGTGTGTGAAGTTCAGATCCAGTAACTTCTTGACTTTATGAAATGAGTTTACAAAACAGCCAACTTAGGAAAAGTAAATATTTTCATTATACAGCTACATTTAATTGTTCAGTTATGATGTTCTAAGAAAAAAAACTGTATTTATTACATTTAAAAATGTACTGTTTATTTTCAAATTTTGTCAAAACAAAACATTTTTAAAAAATGGTTAAAAAACATTTTCATTAAATCATATCTTCAGATATATATCTATAATATATTTTGGAATATTTGGCAAATGTTGATATTAAAAGTTTACAGTTTGTACCTGAATCTTTGTTGTTTTTCATAGTGTGATTTTTGAGGAATTGTATTGAATCCAATTAGGGTCAATTTGACCCGCTCCATAACGGTTAATCAAAATAACTTCCCCTCCTTCTTGCAGAGACTTCTCTTCTCTGACGGCGTGTTTACTGGCGCAAGGGCGGAGCAACCTGTCAATCACATGAGATCAACCAATGGCAAACCACAACCATCCAAATCAATTCATGACGGACAAAACCAAGTCCAACGCTACATTTTGCTCGTTTCATTCAGATATAGTGAAGAAAAGATTTTTGCAATGTCCGTTTCATGTCAACTTTAAACATTACAAGATAAAAAAAGAAACATTTCCATAGTTGAATTGCAGTTTTAAAGCACTATTTTAACAAAGGAGGTTTGCTCATGCACCGATGTGGATGAGATCAATCCATGAGCACAACAAGATAAAAGTTTGTTATATGGAATTCAACGAAGGTCAAAATAAATGTCAACCAAACACAAAGTCCACCTCTCGTGTACGAGCTTTATCTCAGTATAGTTAAAAACACTTTGCGATGTTTTGTCCACACTGCCACCTGCTGCTTTGGAGAATAGTGCAACATTAGATGCAAAGCATTTCTCCCCATTCTTCCTTCATTCCTTGCATTCTTGATCTCTGTGTGTAATCCCATCATGCCTTTGATCAAGGCCCTCACCAACACAAGTAACCAAAGGGGGATTACGAGCGAGATACACGTTTGCTCTTGATCAGAGGTAATCAAATGAACCAGGCCTTGCGTCTCCCATGGCTTTCACCAGGCTAGAACTCTGATAGATTAAACAGAGCTGGGCCTTGATCGATAGCGAAACGATCGTTAAAAGCACTCCTCAAAACACAACCTGCTGCAACAGATGCTGAGTCCCTTAATTCACATCATCATTCAGTCCACTAGCACATAAAAGGAAGCAGCCAAGTGCACAGCTCACTGATATCGGCTGTGTTATTATCATCAAATGATTAAGGTTTGTGCAGAAGTTACGGCTCATTTTTATGCATAGGGCCACTTGGTTTCATGTTTGACTAATAACTTGAAGGACCCAAGTCCTTCAAGAAAGAAAGTGTGTATGACTTTGTTTGGCTATCTAGGCATGGTCAATGACATTTAACATAAAGAAAAGGGAAAATGTAGTCATTTCATGTTGACTTTATATTATTTGTAAAACGTTATGATGAAAAAAAAAAAGTCACATGGTGTAACCATCAAGTGAAAGAAAATATATATTTTCTCACACCTTAAATACATTTACTTGACATCTTGATCATCGTTTTCGACAATGGTTTTAATTGTATTTTTTTTTATGCGTCGTGAATTAATCCATAAATATTCATTTTTGGAGGGAATCTCGCCACATGACTTTTTAAGACGAGCCTTGCCTTGTGAAAAAAGTGCATTTTTTATATATATATATATATATTCTAAAACTCTTATTGACCTCTCTATGATATAACTTTCTGTTTGTTTGTTTTCACCCCACAGCGTGTTGGTTGCGCCACATGACTTTCTTTATTTTCCTTTTCCGAGAAATAATATTAAAAGATTTTGACAAAGTGTTGTTTTTTTTAATTCGACCAAGAGACAAAGCAACTGGGGTGATACAACGAGCACTTTATTAGACTAATTAGAACTAATTAATTAAAATTTACCACGTTTTTAACATTAAATCTTTGAAAGATCTAGATCCTTAGTTTTGTATGAAGAACTAGGCCAAAATATGCTGCAATTTGGAACATATTTTATGCCATTTAATAAAAAGCTGGTTACACAAGACGAGTCAGTGGGCTGTATAAACAACTAGTTCATCTTAAAGTATCGGTTGTAGTACTGTGTCGTAAAAGGATGGATTTACAAAATGTACAACTTTCCCGAGAGGGTTTAATCATTCCGAGAGTGGAAAAGTAGTGTTCGCAACCCTCTGATGTACTCAAACACTATTACGACAACTATTAAAGCTAAAATGTAGACAAGCTCGCTAATTGGCCTCATTAAATCATTAATCATTGGCTGGACCACAAATGGTCCATCCTGATTCTACAGTAGGCCAGATTTTGCACCTCTAAATTTGAAGGTCAGAACATCCTGAACGGCTGTTTCTCTGCTTATTAAACAGACCTGTTACATTCAACAAACCGTATATGTGAGTCCAATCACGCATCAGAGAGCTCGCATCTCTTTTTTCTCACATCTCAGAAGACTCACTTTGATTGGCTTGATTTCCCTCAGTACCTTTATTCAATTTGGTCAAATGGAGGGAACGGTACAGTACAGATTGAATATTTCTGGTTTCAATTACCAAACGCAGAGGTCACGCTACCTATGTAGGCAATGCTCCAGAGATGCGGCTGATTCTGAGAAGTGCTAACGTTACGAAGCCAGATACGCTCACCCTCACAGGAAGCCTGTGATGCTTTTTCCATGCCACAAATTGGCGTCGCGTTGAACAACTGAAAGCGTTTCTGCGTGGCTCAGAGGTTTGTTTACCATCTTGTCTATTTTGAGTGTGTTATAGGAATGGCAGCTGTCTTCCGGGAGGTTCTTGACATCACAATGAAGAGAAGAACTTAACTTACCAGAGAAAAATATGTTCTTTAGCAATGACAAAATATAAATTGAGCTGTGCTGGTTCTTAAGGTTGATTGGTTGGGTGAATTTGGGATGTTTCGGCTCCTCTGGGAAACGTTCGCACGTGGTGTTTGAGAAGCCCTTGGCAGCAGCTTGTTTACCTCACGGAAACCAAGAGATCCATCAGCAAAAAGAGAGCAAGTCATTATTAGTTAAAGACAATTCGCTTGTCAGGATAATGAAGGAAGCCAGCTAATGCTCGCGCATAATTTTCAGATAAAGAAACAACGCCTGTATCACTGTCTCTACAGAGGACGACAAAAAGTCATCAAACTCCCTCGTTACTCGAAAGTAATGGCAAACGAGTGAATTATCTTTTCTGAAACAGTATTTACCAAGAAGCTAATTACTAGAGCTTTTGTCATTAACTTCCAAACAAATTCAGACAGTAACTTCAAGAGTGCCGGACAGTAAATTGAAGAAAATAATCATGCAGAGATCTTTCTATTTTTGCAATGCAGAAAGCAAACAAAGTGTTCAAAGCATGAACATTTCACAAATCTCTCTCTCTGGGTTTAAAGTTTTTGTGTATTCAGTCCCAAATGTGGTACACAATAACTGATGGCCACCTGCCACCCAGAAGCAAAGATGGCTCCAATTCCTGTGTGTAACGCTGCAATATCTGCCGCAGCATTAAAACGCACTCCATGCCTTTCTGTGATTTACCATGGGAGGCTTATTACTGAGAAAACCATATGGTCTAATCTACCTCTCACACACAAAAAAGCATTGATCAAACATTTGCAAATATTGTTTTTTGGAGCCCTTTGGGTGGTGTTGTGTGACTTGAATATAGCATTTGATGGATTTTAGATGCGGTTTACTGCAGCTATAATTGTATATTGGATGCCGACGGGACGTCCCGTGTCATATGGTTTGCGATGTTGCGTTCAGGCGCACTTCACGCATAAAAAACCACTGGCCTGTCTGTTTTGCCCTTGAGGAAGGAAAAATGGAGACTGTGGAAATATGCCAAGAGCAAATCTACATTTAATTACATAAGCCATTAGGCTTTGCTGTTTGCTGTAATGTAAAGTGCTTGAGACGGTACAAAAGTACAAATGCATTAGGGTCTCAAATTCCAAATTTAGGGATACATGAAATATTGGTATCACACTGGTTATTGGCCGATGTTATCTTTCGAATGCTGACAGTGAAGGGATTCAAACGGTGAAACGGGTCCCGTGGTGATACTGGAAGAATATCTTATAGCTGGAAAGACCTCTCAGCCAATCAGATTCGAGAAACAGAAATAACTGTTATTTATTATATATATATATATATATACACACATATTATGGGGGCCAAAAAGGAAATAATTGAATGTAAATCCTGAATATATAGTTATAAACCCGATTATATAAATGTAAATCCGTATATAAATGTAAATCCTGAATATATAGTTATAAATCTGAATATATAAATGTAATTCCGAATATATAAATGTATATCTTGAATATATAGTTATAAACCCGATTATATAATTATAAACCCAAATATTTAAATGTAAATCCGTATATATAAATGTAAATCTTGAATATATAGTTATAAACCTAATTATATAGTTATAAACCCAAATATATAAATGTAAATCTTGAATATATAGTTATAAATCTGAATATATAAATGTAATTCCGTATATAAATGTAAATCCTGAATATATAGTTATAAATCTGAATATATAAATGTAAATCTGAATATATAAATGTAAATCTTGAATATATAGTTTTAAACCCGATTATATAATTATAAACCCAAATATTTAAATGTAAATCCGTATATATAAATGTAAATCTTGAATGTATAGTTATAAACCCAAATATATAAATGTAAATCCTGAATATAATGTAAATAACTTATTTTTATATATATATATATATATATATATATATATATATATATATATATAACACACATATTATGTAAATCTTGAATATATTGTTATAAATCCGAATATATAAATGTAAAGCTCAATATATAAATGTAAATCTTGAATATATAGTTATAAAACCCGAATATATAAATGTAAATCAGAAAATATAAATGTAAATCTTGAATATATAGTTATAATTCTGAATATATAAATGTAAATCCGAATATATGAATGTAAATCTGAATGAATTAGTTCAATCATTCAAACTGGATGCTAATAATATACGTGTAGAACTTGGGGGAGTGAGTAAAATTATCTGCAAATCCCACAGTCCTGTAATAAACAGTCAGGCCAAAGTTTACATTTATATATTTTACATATATGTAAGCTCATATATATATATATATATATATATATATATATATATATATATATATATATATATATATATATATATATATGAATAATTTAAAGCAAAATCATGTAATGAATATGCAGAATTTTAATATAAAAAAATGTCTCAAGATGCATTTTTCTAAAGTTTTACTGTTTTCATTTTGACATGACGACTTCAGATGCCATTCATGGAATGAGACGCATACAATTAGCAAAATGCTACTGCTAAAGTCTCCATATCAACTCAAACCAAGAACGAAACAATATAGATTAGATTTTGTTATGATCATTTAAGTGGATGCACTTCATTTGCTTTGTCCACAGTATCCAAAGATTCAAACAAAGGTATTTGAATCAAAGTATAGTTTAAACAACAATTACATGAGAGAAAAAAAAATACAATAAAAATCACTCAACGAAGTTCTTTGACACTGAAACTGTGCAAATGAAGACAAACTCAGCATAGCGCCAGACGGACAATGCATGCCAAAATATTTCCATTTAATTACGGTTTTCTCACTCCATATAAACAGCAGTAATGTTGAATGGGTGTTTTGATTAAACGATACAAACTTCAACTATTGTCATTGCACATCTATGATGAGACCTTCTCTATTCTGCTCTTTCAATAACAATAGTGATATTTCAATACAGATTTATTGAGCACAATGCTTCATTCGACTGCATTGTACTGAAATGCCTTATCAACCGTCAGCCCACTTCTTGTTATTGTGTTCTCTTAGATGTCGATGAAACCGATTCATTCCCCTCCCACGTTTCACTGCTTGATAACACGGCTGATTTTAGTGAAGCATCACTAAATATTTTATTCATCCATCTGCTAAGTGACTCGTCCACCGCTGCTTTTCACTGCGGAAGTTTCCAGAATGAGAGACGGGTGAACATAGTCGCTCAGACAACCCGTACCCTCTGGGTCAGACTCTGTACAGCTGGATGAGAACACGACGGGGTCCGGAGCGCCGCAGTCGGGCTCATCCCTGGTGGCCCCGTATCAAGAGATCCCGCAGTCCGGGCCATGTCATCGTAAACAAGCTCTCGCTGTCAGTCTCTCTCACCGTCTGACCTGCTTCCTGTCTGTCAAAGCTGAGCCTGCACGTTTTCTAACTCAGGCAAAAATTGCTTGATAGATTAAAAACGCACAGTGTCTATCAATCAGTATTCTGAAATACTGTTTGAGTTTAAAGTTGGCATGAAAAGGAAGATGCGATAGTCCTGTTATAACATATATCTGAGTGAAACGGCTTCTCGGACAAGAACGAATGTAGGGAGGGACTTTATTTTGTCCAGGAGAAATACTATTGGTGGATCTCAATTGAGTGACAGGTCGCCACGCCCTCATGCCATTAAACACATCATCAGAGGAGAGAAGAGATGTCGGTGCAAGAGGAAGGGGAATTATTTTGATGACATATTAATTAAATAAAAATGATGTGCACAGATAAATCATGTATAATACTGCAATATTCTATTAAAAAAAAAATAAAAAAAATAAAAAAATAAGAATTGTGATTTCAAAGCCTTCTGAACAGAAAATGGGATGAAGCGAGAGTTTTCTGCCTTTTTCTTTTCACAAGTTCATATATACATTATACATGTATAATATAGCAGAATAAGATTTAGGAACCATAAAGTAGAATTATTCATGAATTATTGAAACGAGCTTAGAACGCCATTAATCAAAAGCTACATAACAGCGACAGCGAAACTGCAAATTAAAATGTATGTCCTTATAATTCTGCAATGCGAGCGCAGTTAAGTGGACCACAACACATGCGGTCTTTAAACGGTCAATCATTAACATTCACAATGACTCCAGTCAAGGACATCCGTCAGCCGAAGTTAAAAATCATGAAGTGAACTACTACTTGTGAAGCGTACAGTAAATCCACCGATTGCTGCACAATGTTCAGGAGACTGGACGCACCACAGAAGAGAGGCTTCAAATCTTTGAATGAAATTCAGAGGCAATTAAAAGCAATAATAATTATTGTCGTGTCATTGATTTCATATTTACCCGCCCCTGAAGTATCCCTGTTTAAAGGGATAGTTCACTCCATCATTTACTCGCCCTCATATTGTTCCAAACCTGACTTGTGCAGAACAACAACGACAAAACAGAATAGCCCTGTTTCCACCTGGCATTCAAATGTGTTTTCTGTGGTCACCCACGACACATTACTGATATTACCATCCATTTCAAATGCAATGCTCTCTTATTTCATCACACTCTACATCACTTCTGCAGCAGCGCTGAGAGCCGCGCACATATACGGCTGAATGGATGAACCCATGTTACGGGGCTTATATGCAAGCGAATGAAATGGATAAAGAATTTCAACTATCTCTGAGTTGTTTATGACCTATATGATGACAGATTTTCATTTTGGGGTGTCCTAACCCTTTAACAAGTAAGATGGTTTCTTCCTTTCTGAGTGGGCAGTTTTTGATTACAATAAGCTACGAAGTAGACAGGACTTTATTAGGGCGTTTTATTTTTTCACAAAGTCCATCTTTTTTTAAGCATGTCTTAATTGAAATCATAAAACTTATGCAATTTATCATCAGTTTAACAAAATTACAAAAAATACACTTTGGCACCCTATGATGTTTTATTTTTTTCTCAAATTCATTTTTATTTATTTTTTCTCCCAAATTCCATGTTTTCTGTTTTATTTTATTTTTTTTCACGATTTCGTAATTAAATAAAATATTAATGTTTTTTTTTTTTTTTTTTAAAAAAGCATGTCTAATCATTGAATTCATGAAACTTTAAACATGTACTAATACAGTATATTAAAACCTTTTACAATTATATTGCCCTGTGAAATGTTTTATCTTTTAAGAAATTCTGTTGCTTCTTCGATTTTTATTTTATTCTTTTCATTTTTTTAATCTTTTCAAAAGATGACTTAACAAGTCCTTTTATTTTTTATATTTCAATAACAGTCTTTTTGTGCTTTAATTTGCAGACACTTGTCCAGATCACACTCGATGTCCAGTGTTTTCATCCATTTATTCATCCAAATTCTGTAAGATTCCATGTTATACAATAAACTCCATTTTTATGACTGGATTCCATTATTCCATCCATGTTTTCTGCATCATAGGGCTCTGCTTCATACCAAAACTCAAAAGTCTTTGAGGCTACGATTCCACGACAACAATATACTAGGAAAAGATTTTCCTTCACATTTTTCATGTACAGACAATGTTGTCAAAACACGGATCTCACGGATCCACGAAAAGGACTAAAAACGTTGTATTCTGCTGCCAGGCCAGTAGTTGGCGATGTCACTTAGTAAAGAAACACTAATAGACTGAACATGTAGGCATGTGCATGACGTCACCATTTTCACAAATTCCCGTTTTTGTGGTTTACAATGAGACATAAACAATATCATTTTCAAAAACTTGCTCTTTGAAGCCCGTTTTCAAAAGTTTGTGTTTTCAAGGCCCCCAGAACACAGCTGTCATGTAAATGAATGACCAAAAGCCATAAACGTTTTATGTTTTTAGTTGAGAATGGTGTTATGTAAAAGGCCCTTGAGACTGTATGTGTTTTACCTTCTTTTCTATTATGGATTTGTGATTTGCTATAATGTTACGACAAATTTATTAGACAGACAGTTGTTTACTTGCCTCTTGGAACAGGTTTATTGCTTTGTTATCTATTGTTTTGCATTAGTAAGTGCAGTTACTGATAAAGTGACAAAGCACTGACCTTGAATTGAGATGTAGATACAATTATCTGAACTGACCGACAGCTTCAGTGATTATAAAACGAATGTAATTCTGTGTAATTCAATCACAATTTGAAGACACATTTTTTTTTGTTTGTTTGTTTTTTTTGGTCACAGTCCGGAGCCGCGAAAACATACAAAAATCCAGAAGTTGTATAAGCCACAGGGTTACTAAAAATCAAACCTGAGAACCTGACAAGAAAGAACTTTCTAAAATCATCGCAGCACCTCTAAACTACACTGTCACACCCGTCACTTTAACCGTCTGGTTGCTAGAGGGGAATAAACCCAGAGACTTTATAAAAAAAAAAAAAAATGACTTCCACACATTCTGACAGCAGCTGTAGTGTTTAAGAAAACAGATGTTGAAATGTCAACAGTAAGTGGAAGCAGATACAATGATATAGACAATCCACTGTGAGACCAGGATTAGCCCAGAATACATCTTCAAACAAGCTTGATTATGTTTAATCTGCTACGAACAACACAAAGCTCTTTCTGCATCAAGCTCATCCTTGTTGAGATCTCATATAAATGTTTAATAGGTTAATATATTTGTAACTGGGCAAATGGAAAGCATTAAGGATAGCACAGATGTGCATGCTAAGAATTGCCAAATGAATGAATGATCCCAATGGCATTTTGGCTATGAAGAGGATTTTTATTTCTTGTTGTAAGCATAAACGTAAATAAATTAATTGTTTTTGGTAAAAAAAAAAAACAATATATTAATTGAATTTATATTTAAAATAAATGATGTTCTTTTAATTTTTTTATTAATCAAAGAATCCTAAAAAAAAAAAAAATTACATATACTGTAAATGAAGCAACACAATTTCACAATATTATTATTTTTACTGTAGTTTTGTTCAAAGAAAAGCAGCCTTGTTTTAAAAGATGATGGATGGATGGATGGATGGATGGATGGATGAATGGATGGATGAATGAATGGATGGATGGATGGATGGATGGATGGATGAATGGATGGATGAATGAATGGATGGATGGATGGATGGATGAATGGAGGGATGGATGGATGAAGGGATGAAGGGATGGATGGAGGGATGAAGGGATGGATGGATGGATAGATAGATAGATCTAGTTATCCATTCTAAAGTGTTGCCAATAAAAAGGTTTGCCGTTGATTTCCTGCGTATCTTGTGGAATCGGAATGGATCTGGCAGCATTGGGTCAGATCTGCTCATGTGATTATTTAAATATTACGTGAAAATCAATTGCTACAGTTAGAACCAAAAGTACATCTGACATGAACATAAAGCGGGCGGAAATTTCCATCAGAGAGCTCCACCATGAGGGGGTGGACGAGGAGGGGGAGGGAACTTTGTGTGTCTCCCTGTTCTGTTCACACAAACTCGCACGATACAAGATTGTGGCTCACAATACATCTCTAAGGACACAGCCCACATGCTTTAGTCTCATACAATCTGCTCAATTTGCTCATTTTCCCACAATCCCTGAGCTGTACTTCATCAGCAGTACGACTACACCTGAAGAACTCTCCACATCCCACACTGCCCTCTGTCATACACGGACAAAGCTTAGGAAAAGCATAGGTTACACTTTCTTGACAATTTTATATATAATTCAATTACAAAGTTATTCTTAGAGTCGCCATAAATCAAAATTGAAGCTTTCAGAATGGATATATTAGCCTTAAGATGATCTATAAGGTTGTGTGCTCCAAAACAATGACAAAATTTGCATTTAGAAGACATAAGCGTTCAAAACTTAATAAATAAATGGTTTTGATGACATCAGCCAGCACTTCAGCTTCTTGGACCAATCAAATGCTCTCCAGAATCTAAAGCGTCCCGCCCCCTACATTATAAATAGACACTGAAGCTGCGGCTAAAATCAGTCACTTGTTCACACATTTACTATTTTCTACATGGTGAGTGGCACATAGTGCACTATACAGGGAGTGCAGAATTATTAGGCAAATGAGTATTTTGACCACATCATCCTCGTTATGCATGTTGTCTTACTCCAAGCTGTCTAGGCTGGAAAGCCTACTACCAATTAAGCATATTAGGTGATGTACATCTCTGTAATGAGAAGGGGTGTGGTCTAATGACATCAACACCCTATATCAGGTGTGCATAATTATTAGGCAACTTCCTTTCCTTTGGCAAAATGGGTCAAAAGAAGGACTTGACAGGCTCAGAAAAGTCAAAAATAGTGAGATATATTGCAGAGGGATGCAGAAGTCTTAAAATAGCCAAGCTTCTGAAGCGTGATCATCGAACAATCAAGCGTTTCATTCAAAATAGTCAACAGGGTCGCAAGAAGCGTGTGGAAAAACCAAGGCGCAAAATAACTGCCCGTGAACTGAGAAAAGTCAAGCGTGCAGCTGCCAAGATGCCACTTGCCACCAGCTTGGCCATATTTCAGAGCTGCAACATCACTGGAGTGCCCAAAAGCACAAGGTGTGCAATACTCAGAGACATGGCCAAGGTAAGAAAGGCAGAAAGTCGACCACCACTGAACAAGACACACAAGCTGAAACGTCAAGACTGGGCCAAGAAATATCTCAAGACTGATTTTTCTAAGGTTTTATGGACTGATGAAATGAGAGTGAGTCTTGATGGGCCAGATGGATGGGCCCGTGGCTGGATTGGTAAAGGGCAGAGAGCTCCAGTCCGACTCAGACGCCAGCAAGGTGGAGGTGGAGTACTGGTTTGGGCTGGTATCATCAAAGATGAGCTTGTGGGGCCTTTTCGGGTTGAGGATGGAGTCAAGCTCAACTCCCAGTCCTACTGCCAGTTTCTGGAAGACACCTTCTTCAAGCAGTGGTACAGGAAGAAGTCTACATCCTTCAAGAAAAACATGATTTTCATGCAGGACAATGCTCCATCACACGCGTCCAAATACTCCACAGCATGGCTGGCAAGAAAGGGTATAAAAGAAGAAAATCTAATGATATGGCCTCCTTGTTCACCTGATCTGAACCCCATTGAGAACCTGTGGTCCATCATCAAATGTGCGATTTACAAGGAGGGAAAACAGTACACCTCTCTGAACAGTGTCTGGGAGGCTGTGGTTGCTGCTGCACGCAATGTTGATGGTGAACAGATCAAAACACTGACAGAATCCATGGATGGCAGGCTTTTGAGTGTCCTTGCAAAGACAGGTGGCTATATTGGTCACTGATTTGTTTTTGTTTGGTTTTTGAATGTCAGAAATGTATATTTGTGAATGTTGAGATGTTATATTGGTTTCACTGGTAAAAATAAATAATTGAAATGGGTATAAATTTGTTTTTTGTTAAGGTGCCTAATAATTATGCACAGTAATAGTCACCTGCACACACAGATATCCCCCTAAAATAGCTAAAACTAAAATCTAAAAACTAAAACTTCCAAAAATATTCAGCTTTGATATTAATGAGTTTTTTGTGTTCATTGAGAACATGGTTGTTGTTCAATAATAAAATTAATCCTCAAAAATACAACTTGCCTAATAATTCTGCACTCCCTGTATAGGGAATAGGGAATGATTCAGTCAGTGTAAATATGCTTTCCATTGAGGCAAATGACGTCTGGTTTCACGTTAGTGTCGTGCGAACCGTCGCAGCGAGCTCAAGTCTGCTCAGGTCTAGACACACGACAGCACAGAGAGGATCATATCTGCAAGTCGGCACAGAACGCAAAACATATCGGACGCATTTGAATTCTGCACAGAATGCTGTATTTTAAAGAGATATGGAGGAAGTTAGGAGGAGAAACGGTTTGAGATTAGGAGGAAACCGAGCTCGACGCTGAACCGAACTGAACCCTATTGGCCATTTCAAAAAAGGGGAGGAGCTGTTCAATATTTCCCACCCAGTCTTCCTGTTTCAGTGGAAATCACATCAACACACTGAATATTGTTGCATGTTCCAAAGCACTCCAGTGTACGGTGGCCCAGTAGTGCACAACACAACAAAATTTAAAAAGCAAACATAAGTTCACAACACAACGGAAATAAAGCCACAACACAACGAAATAAAGCCACAACACAACGAAATAAAGCCACAACACAACGGAAATAAAGCCACAACACAACGAAATAAAGCCACAACACAACGAAAATAAAGCCACAACACAACGAAATGAAGCCACAACACAACGAAATAAAGCCGCAACATAACGAAATGAAGCCACAACACAACGAAATAAAGCCGCAACACAACGAAATAAAGCCGCAACACAACGGAATCGCCACAGCTTTATTTCCATTGTGTTGTGGCTTTATTTCGTTGTGTTGTGGCGATTCCGTTTTGTTGCGGCTCATTTACATTATGTTGTGGCTCGTTTCCGTTGTGTTGTGGCTTTATTTCCGTTTTGTTGCAGCTCATTTACATTATGTTGTGGCTCGTTTCCGTTGTGTTGTGGCTTTATTTCCGTTTTGTTGCGGCTCATTTACGTTATGTTGCGGCTTTATTTCGTTGTGTTGTGGCTTTATTTCGTTGTGTTGTGGCGATTCCGTTTTGTTGCGGCTCGTTTCGCTTGTGTTGCGGCTCATTTACGTTTTGTTGCGGCTTTATTTCGTTATGTTGCGGCTTTATTTCGTTGTGTTGTGGCGATTCCGTTTTGTTGCGGCTCGTTTCGCTTGTGTTGCGGCTCATTTACGTTGTGTTGCGGCTCGTTTCCGTTGTGTTGTGGCTTTATTTTGTTGTGTTGTGGCTCGTTTCCGTTGTGTTGTGGCTTTATTTTGTTGTGTTGTGGCTCGTTTTCGTTGTGTTGTGGCTTTATTTCGATGTGTTGTGAACTTATGTTTGCTTTTTAAATTTCGTTTGTTGTGCACTACTGGGCCACCGTACCAGTGGGCCTTAAAGGGAAACTTCTGGTTTCAGTTTAAACTCTATCGACAGCATTTGTTGATTAAGGAGCTTTTTCAAATATTACCTTTCATACAGTGTGTAATATAGCTGTCTGGGAATGTAAATGATCTGCAAAGTTGTGAAGCCGAAAGTGCACGACAAATAAAGTTGTATTTTTTAATACACCTCACCCATCACTGATGGGGGATCTGGCTACAGAATGTCCCGAATGGCTGCTCAAATGCTCAAAATATTTACTACAACGACACCTGGTTTCGGGGGAGGAGAAGGTTATCAGAAATCTTGAAGTGACACCACCCAAAAGGAGAACAGAATTCTCCTGAGTTATTAATCTTTTTCATAATACAAGTGACTGCTGTGAATTTGAGACCATTTTACTAATCGCACTGAGACGTTTAAAATGATACTAAACATGAAATTGGAAAAAACAATAGATTCACAAGATATATCTTTCAGTGACTTGAGTAAGGGATGTGTGTGTGTGTGTGTGTGTGTGTGTGTGTGTGTGTGTGTGTGTGTGTGGGCATAGATGAGTGAGGAGAGTTTGGACAAGGCGGTGTCCTATTTCTTTGAGTTTTATTGCTTTATTGCAGGGTGCTTGATCTCAGCTTTTGTCTTAGCAGGAAAATCAAGCTTTACAAGGCAGTCCAGCGGGTGATCATGACAGGTGCGTATCCACTGGTGCGGAGCGAGCATTTTCACTTCATGGAAGCTCATTTTCCATAGAAATGAACTGAAAACGCTCGCCATAGACTGCCCGGGCGCTGCACTTCCGCACTTCTTCCGCCTTTTGCTTTCCGTCAACATTGTGTTATCTATTAACATTTAGACAATCGATTCAGAATCGTCCGCATCGTGATGCATCTAAGAATCTTTTCCCCCACCCCTAGAGGTAAGTGGTAGATGAATCACAACAGACTGGGCTGATTGGCCAATCAGAGCAGAGCAGGATTTAGAAAGACTGAAGCATCGGACGAGTCGTTTGAGAATCATTGAAAAACCTAGTGATGTGCGATATATTATGAGAAAATTAAAGTGTTTTTTGACCTTTGATGAATCTGTTATAGGAGACCTCCTAAACAAAATTAAGAACCTTTAAAATAGCATAATAATAGCACTTTAACATTATGATTTGTCCCTGTAAAAATAAATAAATAAAAATAAATTCATATAGTAACACACTTATAGTGGAAGTGAACCAGGCCAGTCCTCTACGGGGTTTTACAGCTGAAATGTGATGCTTGTATTTTTGTTAAAGCACATTAATTTTTCAGTAGAACTCTATGGTTTAATTTAATGTTACTTTAAAGTAGTTTAAATCATAATGTTTGTCTACCTGAATGTATCTCAGATTAGATGATATGACATAATACCTGTGGGTTGAGTTCGCTCGCTGTAAATAGTGTTTTCAGATAGTCATATCACATTACTTTCTGCTATCGTTATGCATATTGTGCAAAAGTTACTAAAGGCTGATGTTTGTGTTATTCATTTTATATAATACTAATACTAATAATAAGACATGTCATAATATAACAAACTTAGTTATGACATGTTTATCAGACAATATAGATTACAGAGTACATTATCAGTAATTCTGAAAGTGTCCCTATAATGCTATTTATAATTTTGTCTCCTACAATACATTTACATCAAAGGTAAAAAAAAATAAATAAAAAAAACACTATACAGACTATACAGTACTTTTTGTGTTCTTTATTAACAAACTGCTAACAACATTGGTAAGAACTAGGCTATGGACCATATTTACTAAACAGGGCAAATGTGTGTGAGAGCACAATTCCAAAAAAGTGCCGATGGGAGTGAAAAATTCTGCGTATGATCTACTGATGACATACAAATTAAAGAACACAGACACAGCCAGATCATTTCCAGACACACACACACACACACACAGCAGTGAGTATTGAACACACACCCGGAGCAGTGGGCAGCCATTTCATCCTGCAGTGCCCAGGGAGTGATTGGGGGTTAGGTGCCTTTCTCAAGGGCACCTCAGTTGTGGGTCATGAGAGTGGAAGAGAGCACTGTTCATTCACTCCCCCAACCTCTATTTCGAGTCGGACCTTTGACCTTTGGCCAACAAGTCCGACTCTCTAGGTCATAACTGCCCCTGAAATCCTGTAAATACACTCACCTGAAGGATTATTAGGAACACCATACTAATACTGTGTTTGACCGCCTTTCGCCTTCAGAACTGCCTTAATTCTACGTGGCATTGATTCAACAAGGTGCTGAAAGCATTCTTTAGAAATGTTGGCCCATATTCATAGGATAGCATCATGCAGTTGATGGAGATTTGTGGGATGCCCATCCAGGGCACAAAGCTCCCGTTCCACCACATCCCAAAGATGCTCTATTGGGTTGAGATCTGGTGACTGTGGGGCCATTTTAGTACAGTGAAATCATTGTCATGTTCAAGAAACCAATTTGAAATGATTCGAGCTTTGTGACATGGTGCATTATCCTGCTGGAAGTAGCCATCAGAGGATGGGTACATGATGGTCATAAAGGGATGGACATGGTCAGAAACAATGCTCAGGTAGGCCGTGGCATTTAAACGATGCCCAATTGGCACTAAGGGGCTTAAAGTGTGCCAAGAAATCATCCCCCACACCATTACACCACCATCACCAGCCTGCACAGTGGTAACAAGGCATGATGGATCCATGTTCTCATTCTGTTTATGCCAAATTCTGACTCTACCATCTGAATGTCTCAACAGAAATCGAGACTCATCAGACCAGGCAACATTTTTCCAGTCTTCAACTGTCCAATTTTGGTGAGCTTGTGCAAATTGTAGCCTCTTTTTCCTATTTGTAGTGGAGATGAGTGGAACCCGGTGGGGTCTTCTGCTGTTGTAGCCTATCCACCTCAAGGTTGTGCGTGTTGTGGCTTCACAAACGCTTTGCTGCATACCAACCATGCCACGCTCAGAATTGCTTAAATCACCTTTCTTTCCCATTCTGACATTCAGTTTGGAGTTCAGGAGATTGTCTTGACCAGGACCACACCCCTAAATGCATTGAAGCAACTGCCATGTGATTGATTGATTGATTGATTAGATAATTGCATTAATGAGAAATTGAACAGGTGTTCCTAATAATCCTTTAGGTGAGTGTATGTAAAAATAGTAAATCCTGACAGTAGTTTTTTAACTCCAAAAGCGGGTTTGCTCTAGTGCAAGCTTTTAGTAAATCTGGCCCTTGAATTTTTAGGCACTGAAATATCAAATGAAACAGACTTTTTGTGTTTGACAGTGATCTGACAAAGTTTGAGTGACAGCTGCAGTACATCACTTCACAAACAGTTCCTTTGTCCTCCACTGACCAAAGCTCATTCCACACTAAATGGGCAACAGACTCATAATCCTACAGATGGGCTCTTGACAATCAAACAATCGAAAGAACAAATAACCAGCGAAAGAGACCGAGCGAGGAGGTATCCTGAAAGCTTTGTAAGACACATTGAAAAGGACAACTTCCATCAAATTATTTCAGCTCAAAACCTTAGATGATCCCAGACTATCCTTCCTCTAGTTCTAAAATATATACGGCAGCAGTCAAAAGTTTGGATATTCTATGTTATTATTCCCTCCTCCATTTTATTAATTTAGTATTATTGCAATTATTAGGCAAAAAGAAATACAAATAATTTTAATTAATAATCCACAGGCCCAATTTACATTTGTGTACAAGAATAATTGAAAGCATTTAGGTAATAAAGCATTTAAGCTGCAATCATTGTAATCCAACCATTAAGATCAAGGTGCAAAGTGTCTCCATGCGATCTCAAACTGTTTTTAAATGAGGAAGGAATAGTTGTTATTGAATCTCGACCTGTAGCTTATAAAGCAATCACATCAGAGGGTTTATAGTTGAAGTGATTAAGGTATGACACATTGACTTCCCTCCGTGAGGCAAAAGCCCTGGAAACACACGTGAGCTCATTAGACCTCAGCCATTGTAATTCCACTAGTTGTGCAAAACTCATTTACTTAATGTATGAGGGCCATTAGTTACCTCCACCACAACATGATGAACACAAACAGGGAGGTCTGGAAGTTCATTAAAGGTGATATTTCTGGGGGATCATTACAGGACATAAGTTAAGCATCCAAAACAGTTGTGATGATAGTAAATGAGCCTTTCATGTGACCTTAAAAACTTTCATTTAGTGGGAAATTATACTGAAGACAAGATAAAGTGATGAGGACATCTTTAGTTTGATCAGCCCTTAAAGGCATAGTTCACCCTTTTTTTTCATATAGCTGCTTGATACATTTTTCTTTCTCATTCATTGCATGAAACTGAACGTCTCAGCCTAGTTTAATGGTATAATTGCTGTTTCATGATAATTAAAACTAAGGTATTTATAATACAATGCATGTACATTAAATGTATATTTATAATTTTAGCAACAGTATATAATCTTCTCTAAAGTTTTTTTTTTTTTTACTCTCCCTCTCTAGCTAATGAGCTTTGGGCATTGAATGACTTTCCTGTCACAACATATTCAAATGTTGCATTCCTCATTTGTAAGGCACTCTGGATAAAAGTGTCTAAATGAATAAATGTAAAAAGCGTCAAATGGCATTTTTTGAATGGATTTTGTGAAAAAATTAGCATAATTTAAAAGCCAAGGTTTTTTTGCTCATAATCACTTTTCACAGCTCATTTTGACTTTCAACTCAAGATGATAGAGAGCGTCACTAACAGAAACCAGTGGTTGTTAAAGGTACACTTGTAACTTTTTTTGTTCAAAAATAACAAAATTTACATAATGAGTCAAAATGTGTTTTTGTCTTACCCTGATTGACCATGGCAAGTGTTTAGAATGTAGATAGGCTGGGATGGTTTTCACAAGAAACTGCGTACATACGTCACTCGCCCGTGTGTGTCATCATATCCTTAAATAGAAAAGTTGCTCTGGCTACTTTGATGTGTGTATGGAGTGGGAGTGGCGTGGATTAGTAGTTTCGCATAGAGTAGTTAAATCTCAAACCTCCATGGAATCACCCATTTTAAACAAACACCGAAACAGCTGGCGAACGTAACAGAGCTCATAATAAAATGAGAATCGACACTGGCTTGGCTTTTCAGAGATAGCGAGAGCTGAGGGAAAAGAAATGTTGGTACAACTTTACAATAAAGTTTATTAGTTAAACATTATTGTGACGAGCAGGGTGACCTGATAATGAGCGTCAGCTGCGCGCTACACCGGTCTCGTATCTCTCACGGAGGAGCTCCGGAAGCATAAAAGAGGAGCGACGACAGTGAAGGACGAGAGAGGACCAGGCCTGGATTTTATGTTGTAGTTTTATTATGTTTGTGTGGGCGGCAGTCGCGTGAGGAACTGCCGCCCTTTTACTTTCGTTTTGTTGTTTATTTATTTTGATATTAAAGTTACGTTGAATGTTCGCGGTTCCAGCCTCCTTCTTCCCGTACTTACGAACTGTTAATGTAATGAATTATTCATTGTATTCGCTAACATGAACTAACCATCAGCAATACATTTGTTACTGTATTTGTTAATCTTTGTTATCGTTAGTTAAAGGGTTATTTGACACAAAAATGAATATTCTGTCATTAATTCCTCACCCTCATGTCGTTCTACACCCGTAAGACCTTCGTTCATCTTCAGAACACAAATGAAGATATTTTTGATGAAATCCGATGGTTCAGTGAGTCTCTATTGACAGCAAGATAATGAACACTTTCAGAAAATACTAAAACATATTTAAAACGGTTCATTTGAGTACAGTGGTTCAACCTTAATATTATAAAGCAATGAGAATACTTTTTGTGTGGCAAAAAACCAAAAAAAATGACTTTTCAACAACATCTTATTGATATAACAATATCAGTTCATGAAGATTTACGAATCTTTTGTTTCAAATCAGTAATTTGGTTCAGGTATCAAACTGCCAAAATCAAAATTGCAAAACATGATGTAACAAAGCCTTGTTTACTGAAACAAAAGATTTGTAAAGCTTCATGAAGCAGTGTTTTAAAATCAAATTTAAATCATGTTCATTATCTAGCCGTCAATAGAGACTCACTGAACCATCGGATTTCATCAAAAAGATCTTAATTTGTGTTCTGAAGATGATCGAAGATCTTACAGGTGTAGAACAACATGAGGGTGAGGAATTAATGACAGAAATTTCATTTCTGGGTGAACTAACCCTTTAATAAAAATACATTCTTTATTCATATTAGTTCATAGTGCATTAACTAATTTTAACTAATACAACTCTTGATTTTAATAATGTATTAGTAAATGTTGATATTAACATTAACAAAGATTAATAAATGCTGTAGAAGTGCAGTTCATTATTAGTTCATGTTAACTAATGGACCTTATTGTGTTACTGAAATATTGTCTCTCGATGCAGTGATAGTGTTTTTATTACAAGTGAGCAATGTATTTTATTTGTAGCTCTCTAACAGAGTTCACAGCAAAGCCTTATCTATTCGCAAGGGTCGTTTCATTATTGGTGTTGTAGCTCTGTGCTGGAATCTATTTCAGAGGTAGTTCCGTGTCTATTAATGGTAACATCTTCAGCTTGAGATCCTTTCCATCTAAACTGGTTATATCTCTTATAGTAGTAAATGTTTTATGTGTAGTTGGATAACCATATTCATCTGCACAGTCATGCAGAGCCGAAGCACAACTAAAACAATGTTCTTCCACAAAATGCACGCATTATTATTATTTTTTTCCACAACAGGGCAAAAAGTTACATTTTAACTGTATTAAAATAATACAAATTTCCGGTAACATCTCACATGATATTTGCACATGTATATAATCAAAAAAAAAAGTGGGCTTCTTTTTATATGACGATTAAGAATACCATTCAAAATTTGCATGATTTTCAAATCAATAACAACTTAAGTTTCACTTTGTTTCTCGTACAGTTATTTTATGGTTTCAGGAGTCTATTTGATTTGGAACCTGAGAGTCCCTGGTCCCAGTCTTCTACTGTATAGAAAGGAGCAGCATCAACATTCTGCCAAACATTTCCTTCTGTGTTTCACAGAAAAATAAAAGCCATGCAGGTTTGGAATAAAAATGACGGTGAGTAAATGATTTTTAGGTGATTGCTTTAGGTTTGTCATTGAATTTGATGCTAATTTAATTTATGGAGACAACAAATTATAGAAATTGAGGTTCTTCTTCTTCTTTGTTAGCTGCCTTGGACTCATTTCAAATGTCCACTTCAGCCATGTGCACTTAAGGAACCCCTTTGGCAAAGCAACAGATTCCTGATGCGTTCTGATTTTATTCATTGCCAATCCAAAATTCATTCATCATTTCCATAACGGTTAAGTGCAAACGAGGAAGTCGAGTCCAGGTTTAAGAGACAGAAAAAGGACACAAAGAAGGACTGGCCATCATGACTGTTATGCTGTAACGTTGCAACGGAAGGCTCCCTAGCTAAAAGAAAAAAAAAAAGAACTCAAACTATGGAGAACTTGGGAAACCTGCGCTCCCAAGAGTAATCAATTAATTGTGCAAAAGTACTCTGCAATTACTGATCAAAGTTAGTGCCTAAGCACATCTCTCAGGCTTTGAAGAACTTTAATAAGACACCTACATGCCTACCAGCCCCGCTTACTTATCAATTAATTTGGGAGTTAATGAGTTGGGAAGATTATTGCCTCCTGCGCTCTCCATCTCAGGAGGGACATGTGGATTGTGTACGGTGTAGAAATGGACAGGTGCGAGCCGACGTACGGCAGTGGTGGTAAAACCATTCCGAAGCTTCTTTATTGTCAGTAAAGAAGGCGTGGATTTAATAATCAAGACAAATGTTGCAGATAAATTATGTGTATAGAGGTCTTCACTAAGGCAAGCATCACTATTGTCATTGGTCAAAAAATTAAGGATCTGAACAAACCACTAATTTATGGTATTAATGTTTGGTGAGTAATTTATCCTATACCACTCGTGCTACAGACATGAATGACGGGTTTTAAATCGTGACACTTGTTGAGGAGAGGTGAGCTATTATTTTTGTTATATGAATGTGAGTCTTTCCTGGCGAGTGATAAATCAGGCAAAAATAAAAAAAAATCCACTGTAGAAGGGATCTGAGCCACATCCAGACACCAAAATTGAGGGTGCATTCTTTTGATTTATTATGGAACCCTGTTTCCGCCACTGAAAAAAAAAAAAATAATAATAAAAAGATGATTATTGGGACTTTTTATCTCACAATTCTGACTTTTTTTCACAGAACTGTGAGATAAAAAGTCGCAATTGCGAGTTATAAAGTGAGAATTCTGACTTTTTTATATTATATTTTATTATATTATATCATTCTAAGATATAAAATATATATAAAAAGTCGCAATAATCTTTTTTTCAGTGGCAGAAATGGGCTTCCATATATTACAGTATAATTAAAAAAAAAAAGTTCAACACTAAATAAAATTTATATTCTGTCTTCTGTTCTGTAGTATTCTAAATTCTAATTTTCTATTCAAAAAAAAAAAAAAAAAAAACATTTTCCACAAAAATATTAACCAGCACAACCATTTTCTTACTGCATTCCTTAAAGTGATAGTTCACCAAAAAATAAAAATTCTGTCATCATTTTCTCACCCTCAAGTTGTTCTAAACCTGTATGACTTTCTTGGTTATGTTGGGAAAAATATAAATATATATATATACATGAAGAATGTGGGTAATCAAACTTATGGGTAATCTGGTCCCCATTAGGGCTTTTCACACTTGAAATAGTTAACCCTGGGTCATTCTAAACCCTGGGTAAATGGAATCCTGGGTTATCTCGCTTCTCGTTTCACAAGACCCATAGTTTACCCGGGGTTAGCAATTAATCCTGAGTATTTGTAAGCTGAAGTTTCACGTAATATATTCCTGAACCCTGAGATAATGTTCATATTTGCATATTTGTGGTGTCAGTGTCATTGACTGGATAAACGCAGCACACGATCCGTTTACATAGCTCTAGAATTCCGCATCCTCGTATTGCCGACTGTATTATCGAGTTTATACCAAATGGACCTTTCAGAAGAATGAAAATTCACTCAAATTGTCACATTTTCTCTCAAACGCTGGATTTACTGTTTATGTACAATGTTTCCGTGACTGTCCAAAGCACAGACTATAAAAAAAGATGGATGCCGCACCTTCACACTCTTCCATTGTGGTAAGTGAAGCTGCCAGTGTGCCAATACGGCGCCGACACGTTGAGTCTCGAGTCTGTGCACTTGGAGGCTGAGTTTGCGCAGCAGTGAGGGTGATTTCAAGGTCCCGCCCACACTCCCGCAGAATCAGTTAATAATGCCGAACAACCCGCATTTTTATCGCATCAAATAATTAACGAAAAACAAACTTATTTAAAGAACGAATACTTTAACTAACAAAAGTTGCCTAAAATGACACAAACCATATTTGGAAAAAATATATATTTTTACATATTTAGTTTGTCTCACGTCCCATTACATTACATGGAGAGGGCGGGATTTATGACCTATACTGAATCCAGCCACCTCAAGGTGCTTTGACTTCACTTTTAAAGACTCGTGTGGCACGCTCGGTCCAAAGCAGGCAAATACGAGGCATGCGTTTGGTTGTCTGTTGCTAAGTGTCTAGCTGTAACATTCTAACACCACATCGTTTCATACTGTACAAGTTAACACTATAAAAGCAGTGCTAATAACCCATAACCTTGGATAAAAAGCGGTCCTGACCCCGCTTCTGAATCACAAATGTGAAACGTTCTTTTACCCGCGGACAAAAGCGGTGTTTAGAATGACGATAACCCTGGGTTAAGTCCAGTGTGAAAAGCCCTATTGACTTCCATAGTATTTTTGTTCCATACTATAGAAGTCAACATTCTTCAAAATATCTTCTTTTTTTATTCAACAGAACAAAGAAAGCCACACAGGTTTAGAATTTTTATTTTTGGTTGAACGATCCTTTTCAGATGCTCTGTAAGAACTCAATGAGTAAAAGTACACAATAAGAAAATACTGACATAAATAAAGAAACAAAAAGTCCACAAATGACCCTGTCATTGTTTCTTATTCCAATTGTGAACTCTATTTAACCCGGCATGACAACTGGGTCTTTTTCTGGCTTCAGAAACACACTGGATAATTATCTATGTCACAAACACAGGCTCAAATGCAGTGCGCTCATTAATTTGAAACATGGATGAAAAGCAGCACAGAATCAGGAAAACAGCTTTTCATTTGACATATTCTGTGAAAATCTGTCCAAACAAGACTCACACCATAAACAAGACACATGATTCTGACCATCACATGCCAGATGTGACACATCTTGATAGCAGATGACAATTACATCTTATTTTATTTATTCAAACTGTCATCGTTGTATTAATCACACGGAGCATTAATGCAGCTGATTACAGATCGGTCATATACTGTATACGCCCACATGGAACCTGTACCCTTTCTGCATTGATCACAGAATGTGGAATGGATTTAAATATGGTAATACGTGTATAAAAAAAAAAACAGTTGGTACATTTATGAATATTCAAAACTCTTTCACAATTATAACTCGATTTTTACATTGTGTGAAGAAAGTATGGGTGGGTCTTGACCATGGAAAATCACCTCAATGATATTATGGTGTTGTGGGTGGTTGCCAAGAAGTTTCTAAGTTTGTGTTGTTTTTAGTACATTGCTTATATTATATTGATCATATTCGTATACTCTCATATTCTGAGGCAGATGTGTGCAAAACTTAGCCTAGTTGTTGTGTAAGTTACAATTCACAGAGTAATAAATATCTGAGTGCAACACCACATCTAAACACTACAAGTTTAATTGTTTGTTATTGACATAAAGGCAATATGCTATTTAAGAGAACATTATGTGAACAAATGAACAAAGAACTTTAAATGTTAATGCAGAGCATTCAAAATTCTCATGTCTGTACGTTTTGAACTTGGAGATGCTCACCAAGGCTGTATTTATTTGATCCAAAAATACAGTAAAAAGAGTAATTTTGTGAAATATGAACTGTTTTTTTTATTGTAATGTATTTAATAAAGTAATTTATTCCTGTGATGCAAAGCTGAATTTTGAGCATCAGTGTCATGTGATCCTTTAGAAATCATTCTAATATGATGATTTAGTACTCAAGAATCATTTTTAATATCAGTTGTTGAAACAGTTGTGCTGCATAATATTTTGTGGGAAACGTGTATTGTTTTTTTTTCCCCCCAGGACTTTTTGGTAAATAAAGTTCAAAAGAACAGCATTTATTTGAATACAAAACTTTTTACTTTACTAAACTTTACTAAAATAAAATATATTAAAATAAAAATTAAACTAAATAAATAAAATATAATACAATTAAATTAAATTAAATTAAATAAAAAAAATAATTAAAATTAAAAATTATGATAAATCTAGAAAGTAAAAATCTTAAGTCTGATTTCTCAGAAATGTAATAGGAATATGTGGGGCAGATACTCTGTTTGAATGTTCGGCAATGCATACTTTTGAACTATATATATATATATATATATATATAGAGAGAGAGAGAGAGAGAGAGAGAGAGAGAGAGATGCCTCATTGGTGACTGTTTCTATGGGCTACTATACATAAGCTATCTACCATAGTAGAATAGTCAAAGTTGGTCCATGAACATTTGAGAGCAAGTTGTCTGAGCATCTGCAACCATAGTTAGACGCAGCTAACACGACATTAAAAATGTACCATAGTAAAAGTAAAAATATTAAAAAGTACCATAGTAAAAACCTGCATTATTCATGAAAATATCGGCTGTTTCACAACCAGAAGGAGCGCAATGTTGTGGCATCACGGATTCTTACTCTGAGTGACGACACGCGGACCGTTCCAAGATGGCGGCCCCGCCGACGTGTCTGGACCGGTCGAATGTGGCATCTACACACACCTATCTGTGCTTTGGACAATTATGCCGCAAGAAGAGGTGTAGAAACTACAGACAAATGTGTCAGTCTTTTGAGGTTTGGTACCCAGAACAGTAACAAGTTGTTTACTTGTCCTCCTGACTTCTCAAAGTGACTCAGGTGAGAGCGGGTGAGCCGTGAGCGGCGGTGAGTGATAACGCCTGCTGTATGCCTGATAGATGATGCTGTCTTCTGATGTTCTGAACGATGAGGAACGTCTCCCTGTGTGTGTTTCTTCTCCTGGTGGAGCAGGTTTCTTTCCCCGGTGTTAAAGCATCATTAAACATGTCCTGTCATTGGCCATCTGTTTAACATTTATTCTGAAAACGGGGGCTGGAGGAAGAAAGAGAGATACAGAGAGCTTCCCATTAACTCACAAAGCTCGCTGAGATTTTTAGAGATCGTAGATATTCCTGGAGGGCTGCAGCTGGAGATGCCACATAACCCCCGTTAGCCTTTCGGGCTATGAAAACAGAATAATAGCCACATAGATCTGCATCATGATTGCGGATTGTTCGGTAATGCACCTCATAGCTCCATCATCCCCCACACACATTTTCCCCTCACAGCCGCTATAAAATTCAATTTTCTTTATCTTGTTTGCTTCTGCTTTATTGTTTTGCATTAGGAGCGCTCAGCAAACAGGCACCGCCCTCCACCCTCTCTCACCGCCTACTCAACCCCCACAACTTTACCCACAATCCATCTGATCACGATGGGTCACTGGCCTCTGTAATACCTGCACAACAACAAACTCTCAGCCAGACTACTGATGTGCAAAATACTAATTGACATGTTTTGAAAGTCAATTAGCCGATGGTCTGTATAGCCCTGTATAATTATGATGGCTCATGATCAGAAACGTTTCTAAAGGGGTGTTTACATGTGTCGCGTTCTTGCAATTAAAAATAGCTGCATGCAATAGTTCTTTGCACAAATTGTACATTAGTAAGTATAAATAACGTCTATAATGTCTATAAAAAAAGTGATGCAATGGTACAAAGTGCTTTATTTGGAGTCTAACTGTAAACTTATTTGTGGAGACAAAAATTCTAGTCTAGTCTGGAGAAGGTTTTTCTAGCTGCGACTTTTGTTGTGCGTGGACAGTTACTGTTAGTATGCTAAAGCATATACGATGATGATCAGGGGCCGGTTGCACCAGCTGGTCATACACACGGTCGTAAGACTAGGGGTGCGTTCACACTTGTCATGTTTGGTTCGATTAAAACGAACCCTGGTGCGATTGCTCAGTTAGTGCGGTTCATATGTGAACGCTGCCATCCGAACCCTGGTGCACACCAAACAAGCGAACCGAGGCCGCTAAAAAGATGGGTCTCTGTCCACTTCCAAACGAACTCTGGTGCGGTTCGATTGATATATAAACACAACATGGACCAAAGACATGTAAACGAACCAAAAACAGGACGTGATGTCACAAGATGCGACGCTACAAGTCAGCTGATTTGACGACGGGGAAAGAATGAGTCGAGGGCAAACGTGGAGCAACGAGGAGGTGAAGTTTCTGTTTCTGTGTTCAACGGAGGAAATCCTGGAGCTGTTTTGAATGTTTTGAACATTTTATGAGCTCTTCGTGAGTTCTCAGCTGGTAAAAATAAAGCATATGTTCACGCATAAAATGATGGCGTTTAATCCAGAACACAGCGTTGTTGTGAATGTTCGGTAAGCGAGCTCCGTCGCAAAATATACGTCATAAAAGCCGACCAATCAATTCGTGACTGTATCCCTATGCCTTTGGTTCGGTAACTTTAGGTTCGCTGTTAAAAATGCCAGTGTGAACGCTAAGCGGACCAGGACTATATGTTTTGTTTTTGTTTTTTGGACCAAAACGAACCGAACTACAAGTGTGAACGCACCCTAAGCTTAACGTAAAATGCGTAAGTCCGGCGTAGAATTAATACCCGATGCACCATCTGGGCGTAGCGCACGTCTGAGACTAAATCTTACGCCTAGTCAAAGATAGGTGTAAAGCGAGAAGTCTTGACATGTTTCCATGATGAAAATAAAGACAAATAAAAACGTTGAGATGATGGTGTGTCTGGTGTACGGGCTCCACGATCAGCTGTCCTCGTGTTTTTCAGAGCTCTCCTCGGTACTAAAGGCGGGTCGGGATTATCTGCTGAATTTGAAAGCGTTATTAAAGTATAACTTGCTCCAAAAATGTGTGTACTCTACTCTGTAAACAGGTCTAGCCTACAACTTGCTCCCTAAATTTGTACTTCATGTAAACAGCTGTTATCATTTGCCAGATACAAATCTTTTTTATTTGTTACTGAATTGCTTTGCTTGCATACCAAAATATGCATATACTTACTGAATTGCTCAATAATTTTTCTTTTTTCGGCTCAACAGTAATTTTTCATCTATTCGTCAATTCGTTGGAGCCAATAAATTCACATTTGTAACCATAGTAACGCGAACAGTGTCTCAACTAAAGGCCGATTCACACTGCACCAACCAACGGCAACGAACAAGTTGGTCGTTGGATTTAGAATGTTATGAAACATAACTGTCGTGTGTTCACACTGAACCAACAAACACCGACAAACAAACGAGTCAAAGAGAGTCAAATCTGACTGGGAAAAATTGAGATTGACAACTACACTCATCGTCATGGCAACGTTCGCGGCCATGTCAGATTACGTCAGAGTTTGTTGGCGAACCATACCACACTGATCAGACATTCCACGACCCAACAAACGCCGATTAAACATGTTCAGTAGGGGGGAAAAATACTCCGACCAACAAACACCAACAGGGGTATCACACCGATCCAACAAACTCCAACAGACGTGTTTGTTGGCGTTGGCGTTGGTTGGCGTGGTGTGAATTGGCCTTAACAGTGTGGTCGAACATATCAGTGTGTACGCGCATCGTCTACGCTAAGCATAGCTGCACCTAGTCGTAGTTTTCGATGGCGCAACAAGATTTATCTGAAAGCTGGACGTAACTAAGTCCAGCGTAGAACTTACACCCAACTATTTTACGTCCAGCTGGTGCAACTGGCCCCAGAGCAGTATTTATTTGGCACAAAATCAATAGGAATCTATAAAAGCACATTTCTGTCACAAATATATACAAATATAATGCTTCGGTAAATCATAATCATGACATAAAAAGCATGTCAAAACTGAGATAAAAAGTAAATTAAAGTCAGGTATGACTTATGAGACACATGAGTCATAATTATGAGAGTATTAGTAAAAATGTATGAATGAAAAGTAATTAGGATACAAAACATTATGACTTTTTGTCTTAATTATGACTTAGTGTGTCATATTTTCAGAATTATGGCTTTTTATCATAATTATGACCATGCAACTTATAAAAGTGCCATCATTTTGTATTTAAAAAAGAAAAATATATATTAAAAAAAAACAATTGAGTAACGTAGTTAGCACTGCTGCTATTAATCAATTACTCCCGACTACATTCTACATGTGCTCCCTCTCTTTCATTAGAATTCTCCTCATTCTCTCTCATTTTAACTGGTATTGTTCCCCTTTATTGTGATGAGGATGATAAACCCCCATCCATTCCCTCATCAGCTCGCTGACAGGCTGTAAATACGTGAGGCCAACGTCAGGTTCAAGTTTTTTCCCCAGTGAGCTGATCTCGCTCATCCCTAGAGGTCAGAGTCCTCCGGAGCGGCAGCAGGCCACCCTCTCTTCCCTGACTTCACTGGTCGGCCGCACCCTCCAAACTTTTTAATGAGCCGGTCAGGCATCTCTGTGCTGCCCTTCAGTGGGTGTTTGCCAGCTGAATGCACTGATGAGAGAGAATATTGATAAAGCTGTCAGAATAGCTCTGGCTTCAGGACAATGTGTTTAACAACTCCAAACTTAATGGAAAGCAGCCGCGCTGTGCTACATTGCTAATGTGTGCTAGCGCCAATGCAGAGTTTTCCCGCCAATAGAGCCGTGTGGTTTGAAAAGCATTTCCAAGCCATGGGTTCTCAACGGAATTTCCAAATGGCTGTACAACACGTGAAATAAAACAAATTGTTTTCACTTTATTTTGATTGGAACGCATTCTGTTGATTTTGAGTAACGTTCCACCTACATGTCTACTAACTCTCATTAGAGTGTTAGTAGAGTATAAGTAGACTGGTTAGGGTTAGAGTAAGTTGACATGTAGTCAGTAGAATGTTGGGGGACTATCACAATAGCGAGTTAGCAGATATTAAGCAGATAGTCTACTACTACTCTAATGAGAGTTAGTTGACATGTAGTTACTTATAGTCAACAGAATGTTCAAAAGGGGCCATCAAAATAAAGTGTAACCCATAAATTATGAATTTTAAAGCTGCTTTGTTATATAAACCACAATGCGCAGTAATTGCTGGCAAGTTGCTACATAAGGGCTACAACCAACACAAAAATTTAAGCTTACTTGCTTCCAACCCATTGTACATTTCTGAGAAAGCCGAAGGTGAATTAGCCACTCAGGTTGCGCTGGCCTATAAACTGACCTCACAACTGAACAGCTCTGTTCCAAATCCAAAATATGCCTCATTTTTCGTTTGTCCTAAGTTAGAATCATAGTGAAACTGTATAAACCTGGACACCTGCTGTTTGGAAAGTCAGCTATGTAGCATTGAATTCTAACAAGTACCAACACATTTTACGCTCACCAGAAGTGCAGCACTGAGAATTCACTTAAAAGGCATATATTGGATGTAAGCAGGTAGAAATCATTAATTCATGACACACAACCAACTCTTACATCTATAATACAATTGTAAGTCTATTACAGCTTAGCACATAGCTGGAGCTGCTACCTCCAGATGTTTCTTGTCGGGTTTGGTCTCCCGGGATTGAGGAAGAGAAGATTCGTAAAGCGTGTAGAGCAGTGTGTGGAAATGAAATATGTTCACCACACACTACGCCACAGTACAGATGTTGCACTGCCTGTTCAAGACTCTCTCTACCACTGAAATCTCTCTCACTTACTCTTTCTTCCCATGAAAACAGCCCAGATTCTCTCGGCTCCTTCCCATGTCTCTCCTGTCTCTCTGTAATACATTATCTGAGCCCCCTCAACCATCTGCTCTGATGTTGTGTCTCCAGAAACACGGCTCCCAAATTTTACAGATAATTACGATAAATTTGCGGTTCACTCTTGGGGTGCTTCCCCTCCACACCCAACAGACCATTTATAATCATCCCTGAATACACAGAACAGACCACAAAGATGAATAGAAATTATGTTCATTAAAAAGCCAGTGACCCCAAAGTTCACAGTGGAGATTAAAATGAATGTGTATACTAAGTGCAGAACTAAATTAATCTTTTAGGGTGTTTTCACACCCAGCTCAGTTTGAGCATTTGTTTTGGAACCTGGGGAATTTTCTCTCTTAGTTCAGTTTGTTTGGGTATATATGAACACCACAATCGAGCTCGGATCGGCACCAAAACAATCGCTCCGAGATTGCCTGAATGAGGTGGTCTCAGCCCGATTAAAAATTAACTCTGGAGCGGTCCTGTTGAGGTGAGAAACCCAACCGGACCAATGAACCCAGCGGGAACATAATCCATAATGGGAAATGTGTTATATAAAAAGCAGCAGTGTCTGATTGTGTGAGTTTTTGTGGTTGAAAACCAAAGAGAGCTTCTTCATCTGTGTAATTGCTCTTCTCCATGCATTGCAAGAATGCAAAGCCTTGATTCCTGATCTAACTGCATTGTAATTTATAGGCCTATATATTGAGCAGTTGTGGCCTAATGTTTAGAGTCAGACTTGCAACCCGAAGGTTGAGTGTTCGAGTCTCAGTACCGGCAGAAAATGTAGGTGGGGGGAACAGTGCTCTCTCTCATTACATTTACATTTTACATTTATTCATTTGGCAGACGCTTTTATCCAAAGCGACTTACAAGGGGAGCAATTAGGGGTTAGATGTCTTGCTCAAGGACACTTTAGTCATGGTATTGAAGGTGGAGAGAGTGCTGTTCATTCACAATCCCCTCCTTCAATTCCTGCCGGCGTGGGAATCAAACCAGCAACCTTCAGGTTACAAGCCTGACTCCCTCACCATTAGGCCCTTGAGCATGGCACCTAACTCCAAATCGCACCATATCAGCGGCACGAATCTCAGCTGATCCACATCTACAGTACCTATAAAAACACGACACCTATTACGGCTTCCATATATATATATATATATCCTCCATCCTCAGCTCCTCCTCTCGTCCAGTCAAGACTTGGCCTTCTGATTCGGCCTCAAATCAGACTAATTATTCTTGAATTATGTTGTACATTAAATTATTGAACATTAATGATAATGATAAGAGCTCAAGCCAAACTAGGCTATTTTTAACTAGTTTAGAATAGATTAGTTTAGAGGTCCTAGAGGGCAAATGTCCTGCGAAGCTTAGCTCCAACTCATTTGCCTGGAAGGTTCTTGTTATCTTGAAGATGTGATTAGCTGGTTCAGGTGTGTTTAATTAGGGCTTAGGTTAAACTATGAGATAGTGGCCCTCCAGACACAGGACTGGACACCTCAGGTTTTATTGGTCTCCTAGCCTCCTAGCTGGTGTTTACCTACCAATATTTTGTGTCAAGCTGGCCAAGCTGGTGCTCAACTGGTTTAGACCATCTTCTAGCCTGGCCTAGCTGGTGCTAGTAAATGCTCAAATATCCCTCTAAAACCTTCAATCTTAGATAGTTTAATGGGCAGTTAAGAGCAACAAACCACCTTAGGTTGGTTTAAGCCAGGGGTGTCTTATCCTGCTTCTTGAGGGTCAATATCCTGCTTTTAGCTCCAACCCGTTTCAACATATTTACCTAAAAGTGCCTAGTAATCCTGAAAACCTATTTTAGGTCCATCTGTGTTTAATTAGGATTGGGGATAATTTCTGTAGGGCAGTGGCCCTCGAGGAGCAGGATTGGACACCCCTGGTTTAACATACTCTTTCCTGTTTAGCAGTGGGAAGACACGTAAGGTTGACAAAATCAAGGATGAAGGATTCAAACACACATTTTCAGATGTTGTCGCTCTCTCTCTCTCTCTCTCGAGCACACACAATGATGAGATGTTCAACTCTAGGCTACCCAAATGTGCTAATTTACCAGAAACATCCTGTCTTCGATCCTTTGGAATTATAGCTTCCTTCAAACTCTCCTCTCAGATCAGATGGTGAAAGAGCAGGAGAAGCAGACCCCGGTGTTAGTTCTCCTCGAACTAATATGACGTCTCCCACCAAGCGGTTGTCACATTAATCATCTCAATAATCGCATTGGCGGTAGAACTTTTTGGAAAATCAACATTATTAGAGGGCTGATCAAGGCCGCCTGGCATCTCCTAGTTATTAATAATTCAAAGGCACGCTGCGTCGCGGTGGCCTGTGGGGAGGTGTCATGGGAGAGAGAAGACACCTGGTATTAAAGATTTTATCTGACTGAAGTTCGGATTTGTAAATGGGCTGTCAAGAGCTTTGAGAAACCACACACATGCCACAGCACACATACACAAAGATCAGTGCGGAGATATACAAAAGAAGAATATGAACGGTTCAGAACACACACATACAGTACAACTCCCCAAACTGCACACAGATCAGAGAAAGAGAAAGAACGCAGGATTAAAAGAGAGCTGGGTGACATTAAAAAGTGTCTCAGGGCTGACTAGATCACTATCACTACAAAGAGACTGATAAGAACTAACAGAGAGATGCCTATTCTTGCTTTTTCTTATTTGTTTCTCATATCAAACAACACTATTCTCTCACAAACATCACATACACTAGACATATCGAGCCAGTTTGCAAGTATTTTTTTCTTCATATTTAAATATGCCGGACCTATTCGTAAACAAACACTGATGTAACCTCCAGTGACGATATTCATGAATGTAAATCTTATTCCTCTGGGGTTATGATCTACACCAGTGAAATATGATAATGCGACAAAATCACTCTCTTTATTATCTTACTGTATAATGCAGCAGAAGGGAAATATTGCACTTATGTAATGTGATTAAAACAAAATGTCACACATAAAGTCATGTTGGAGTCAAGTATTTAAATTTTACATCAAAATATCCACGCTTAATGCTATTGATGTCACAGGATCAAACTTCCAAAAACGGAGAACTGAAAATGTTTCTAAAAATACAGCTTTGTCAGATCCGTGGTACATTAAAGCAACACACATTTTCTGGTGATTTTCTAATCATTAACACCTTTTTATTTAGTCTTTATTCACCACTTTATCCATTACACTTATTTTCATCGCAGTTTCAACAAACTCTATGGCAGTCTGCTCTCTACGAGTGAAGAGAGTCTCTCTCTCTCTCTGTATTATGACAGAAGAGAACAGTAAAAGCAAGTCGATTAAATCCACAAGCAAAGAAGCCATCAATCTTGATGTTCCCAAACAGCCACAAATAATTTGCATTGTCTCAGTCAATTAGTCAGGCATTTCTCTCTCTTGGCAGTCAGGTGAACCTGTGCGCTGTTTCCACATTAGACTTAATCAATACACGACCACCCACTCCTGCTCCCTCACAAACTACCGTTTTTCTCTCTTTCTAGATGCTCATCTCTCAGATTTACTCATCGGCATGGCTGAAAGCTATGTTATTGTTTGGGAGAATGAATCATAGCCCTCCTGTACCACTGGGACGCGGCTAACAACAGGGCTCGGCATCCTGGGATTGATGCGGAGCGCCAGAGGGAGCGACTCTCACCATCTGAGGCAGCAGCCGGTGCCTGACTCACAGTCGAGGACCGTGACCAGCTTCAAACATGTCTGAAGGCACACGAGGAGAGCTGAGGGACAGGAGAGGTCAGTGTGACGAGATAAAGAACTAAAAGAACAATTTCAACGAAGGAATGGAGCGGTGAGGGAGTGTAAAGAGCAGTGAGTTGAAACACCGTTTCATTAGAGAAATTAATGTTGAACAGCTTTAAAATGTTAACAGTGCATCCACTCACCCTCATGTTGTTCCAGACCCATATTATATTCGATGGAACACAAAAGAAGATAAAGTATGTTGTTACCAGAGACTGTCAAGCTCCACGAGGTAACAGCAAAAAAAAAAAAAGGAAAAAAAAAAACATTGAACTTGAACGTGATTATCGTTTAAACGTGATTCTGAAATTGTGCAGGCTGCGATTCATTTTTTTATGCGCAGCTTGTCAATGAAGTATGGCTCGTGTTATCTCCTTCTGCGGCTGGGTATATTTTGAATTTATGTGCAAGAGCGCCCTCTGGCTTACTACTGATCGCAGAGCCGTGCAGCTCTGACAAGCTGCACATTAAATAATCACAGCCTTTGCCAAATTGTGTGTGATTAAATCGTGATAAATAGTTTCCATAGCTGCCTTTTTTGTTTCTATAGTAACCCTTGTTAGTCTCCATAGCGATTTATTACCTTCACCTGTTCCTCATTAGCCATTTGCTATCCTGTGTATTTAAGGTGCATTTACGCCATATCGTAATTACTGAAACTACAAGATTCTGGCTCGTAAAACGCGTCCTCATAGAGTTCATAATTATAGTTTGTAAGCTGGGAGTTTTCTGAAAGCCCCCACGTGTGCCATATGGTCGCTATACCACCTGACCACTGTAGATTCATTTAGTTGTTGACAGTGGTGCCATAGAAACCCATAATTCCCAGCCCGAGGATGTGAACAGCTCCGAATATAACATCACATGTTGTCATCTAAAAACAGATGCTAAGGTTGCATTGTTTCTGCTCCATACATGGGTAACATTGGTGTGTGCTGCTGATGACTAACAACCAACTCTTGCTTATACACACTTGCATACCGTATGTTAATTTTTTGCTCTTCGTTGTCGCCAGATCATATCATATTTTGCTTAGCTTCTGCTATGATAAAGTGACGTCCACTCTTGCATTGTGTGTTCGTGCACTTTGGGGGCGGAGCAATGAAGGGAGGGGTGAGTTTGTTTGGGTTGATTTCAAATATTAACAGTGTTCAACAACGATTCTAAGAAATCGCTTACTGGACCTTTAAAGCCAAAAGTATAGTTTGGTTTTGAAGTGAATGCTTACACCCTGTCTACAATGGATGTGACCTGTGTAACAAAATCAAAGAGAACTCAAAATCAAAAATAATTCTTTATAATAAGTAAGCGTGCTCCGATTGATCGGGCACTGATCCTTATTGGCTTATAATAGCTTTTTATAGTGTGATCGGATGTCTCTATAAAGAAGAGCCAATCAGATGACGCAAAACTTGCAAGACTAAAACTGCTTCACTACATTCACAGGTCAACCAAGTGTTAAAAACACGAAGAGCTGTGTAATTTTAGTGCATTTCTTTCCTTCAGAGCTTTTATTCCTCCCTTAAAGCCTAAAGCTAAATCAGTGATTGTGGTAAAAAACAGTCTACTGTTGCTAAACTGCAGGACGTGCTCGATAATAAAAAAATACTTATTAAAACTGCATTAAGTCGCAAAAGACATACTGTTCCCCAAGCTTTCTGTACACATGCTTCAAGATGGACAAGCAAAGTAAACTTTGAGCTTCGGGTTCACATAGCAGTATGTCAAAATGCCCGGCTTGGTGAGTATTCACTTAAACAATGTCGGTTATTTCTTAAGTGAACAAAAAAAGTTGCAAAAAAAAAGTCAAGTGTATCAGTATTTTGGATCTGTGCACTCGATCCTAAAGTGATAGCAGCCTAATATTCCTGCTGCTGTCTGTCATTAATATTAAACAAACAGAAAAAGACAAAGAGAGACAAAGAGCTCACGGCTCTTTAGTAGAATTTAACAGGATTAATCTTTATTTAATTTATGCAGTGAAGATTATGCAATGTTACTTTGCATTTGATTACTTTCTGTTGATAAAGACAAACACTTTTTTAGTATTATTATTTATTTCACAGGAATGCTATATTTGTTAAGCTCTAAACTGTTCCTCTGAGAGAGGGAATGGAATATTTGCATATTTTACTTGCCTATAAATAATGGGTTGTCAATTCATTATACTTTCTTATCTCTCATTACTGCTTCCAGTGACCATCAATCAGTGATCGGCCCTAAAAATCCTGATCGGAGCACCATAATAATAAATACTGTCAATTCTGGATGAGACATGGCATGACAAACAAAACACAGAGAGTAAATTCTATTTCTCACGTGCTTGTGTAACATCCGACAACAGAACTTTCCGAACTTTCGATTTGATGTGTTCAGTGTAGCCTCAAGCTATGTGGAACAGCACCACACAATCCGACACACATTTGATAGTGCGTGCATTAGAAAGATTAATGTCCACAGAGTCAGCGCCATTTCTCTCCAGAAGTTATGAAGAATAAAAATATCTTTCTTCTCTTTGTGCTCTTTGAAAATTCTGGCTGAACACATACAGTATTCGTATACCTCTCTATAACACATTGACTTATAAGTGCCCTTAAAAATGTAACGACAGGAGAGGTGCGTTGTGGGTTGGACAAAAAGCAATCCAGGATCTCTTTGGCAGATCTGCTAGCAGTGCAAGAAATTTGCATTAATTGTTTTGTCTAATAATGTTCAAAGAAATATTCAGAGCGCTGTACTGAAAATATCAGTGTCTCTGGGTTCATTCCACCAAGAATTGCTACAGCTCAGGAAGACAAAATAAAATAAACTCTCTCTCTGAGTGCTATATTACCTGAGCTCACACTGTAGGGAAGGTACAGCATACATGCAAAATCGCTCAGAGAGCGAGAGAGCAAGAGAGAGAGAGAGAGAGAGCAAGAGAGAGAGCGAGAGCGAGAGAGAGTGAGCGAATGAGCGAGAGAGAGAGAGAGAGAGAGAGAGAGAGAGAGAGAGAGAGAGAGGGTCAAGTTGAAGGTCAAGTTGAAGGTCAAGTTTCTCCCTGAGAAAGACCATATATATATATATATATATATATATATATATATATATATTTATTTATTTATTTATTTATTTATTTAAAAATGAGATAAAATTGTAAAAAACCAAAAAATGTATGTGTGTTTATGTGTGTGTAGACATACAGACATAACATTTAAAGTAGTCTCATTGTTTAAATATATATATATAACAATGAGATTAAAATGTTATGTATATTTTTTCATGTTAAATATATATATATATATATATATATATATATGAAATTAAAATATATATTGGATTAATTTTTCATAAATGTCCTAATATCTTATATTAGTACATAAGTAAATTCATTTTGTTTTATGGATATAGATATTTTAAATAAAAAGTGCTGATTAAGAAAGTGATTTTAGGAGACTCAAAAAGCAGAGAGATGTTCTAACTGGCATTTTGAAGGCAAAACCTCAGTGTTTTTTCCCCCCGTCTCTCCAGCTCTCATGCAGGTGTGATCACAGTTCCGAACAATGATGACACATAAATCATTCCCATCTGAGAGGTGAACTCTCAGCCCTGCTTCACACACACACGCAGGCTTGTAAAATGATCAGTCTCTGGAAAAGAGAGTGGGTAAAACTCAAAGTTTCATTCTCTGTGCTCAAAAACACAGGTGCAGGCGTGATCGCAGCTCGATGCCAGGTGAACAGAGCCAAACCCGGTTTGCAGAACTGTTGCAGCTTCACAAAAACACAGTTTCCCAATCTAAAAACACAACTGTCAACTGCAATTTTTATGTAGCCAGATCTTTGACAAACTACAAAATCTATTTTGCAGTTTATTTTGGCCAAGAACCACCCACTTTCACAGCATAAGACCGCCTGACTGATGTGCGACTAACTTCAGTTTGTGATATTTAGGAAGGATAAATCAGAAATCAAGCATAAATCTCAGAACAACACAGAATGTACAGTCGTGGTTGAGGTCGCTAATAAGTGCAAAACAAAACTGAAATTTTGGAGGTTAATAATATTTTAATGTTTTGAAAAAAAAAGTTTCATTCAGCAAGGATGCATTAAATTGATCAAACATGACAGAAAATATGTTTACACTGTTACAAAAAAAAAAATCATTAAAGAATCCTGAAATAAAAATATCAAGAAAAATATTTGGCAGCACAATCATTTTTAACACCAAATCAGCATATTCGAATGATTTCTAAGGTTCAAAAAGTTTAATCTGGATCAGAATGACATTTTAGTTGTGTGCTAGCTTTTCAAAGCAAAAGTGGATTGGATCACCCTGATCCAGATACAAACTTTTTCAGATTACCAAATCTGGATAACTAGTGCTCTATGGAGCCCCTAAAGGGACATGATGATAGAACGAATATGAGATGCTTTTGAGTTCTCTCAGAAAAGTTCAGCGTAGTGTTCACCCGAGAAACTTTCCGTTCGCTCGCAAAGAACTTTTGACGGTTTCATCTTTTATGATTGTGTCAATGTTCCAAACAGTGATGAAAAATCCAATTTGAATTAAATATAATATTTTTGTTTGATCTTTACAGCTGTTTGGGGATGATTTAATGGCACCAAAATATCTTTTTTACTTTACAGTAGGCTACCGTAAGGCTAAACATGTAGCCTAATGCCTACTTCTAATGTATTACTGTAACAGTTAAACTAATCAAGAGCAAAATAAAAATAATTGCATGAATGTATGTATTTTACATGATAAAAAATGTTGTATTTTTTGACCAGTTTTAATTTTTTTTTACAGTTTTGTTCCTGAAATTCAAATGGGATCAGTATAATCCTGATTTTTTTTTTTTTTTATCCCAATCTTACTAAAATATTTTGAACAACACAAACTGATGATTTTATCCAGATCAAATCTTGATTGCTTTTTGTCGCTCGTATTTCCTTACAAATATCATGAATCTGTCAATTTTACTTTTTAAATGTTTAAATGACTTTGGCTGTTATTTCAAAGCTTGATAGTTCTGGTCTATTTAATTTACATATTGTTTCTATGTTTAATCCAGTTGTTACATTATGTGTGAAGCCATTTTGCTAATCTAAAATAATAAATTCAGTTTTATACTAAAATATATCTGGTAACAGATTACTGCAGACTTTCCTGATACACGCCGACTTCTATAAACTGCACAAAACCGACCAATGAGATGGGAGCCATGCACCAGACACTCTATGAACGGTTCACGGGCTTCCCGTCTGAGGATATTCAACTGCAGTCAGGTTTGGCGACTGACAGACTCCATCTGACTATTCATGCATTAAATGCTGCAGCCACAGCCAGAGGATTGGCTGTTTCCCTTTTCCACCATCAATGTTTGTTTTTTTTTGCTTGCTTTCTCTCGCTTCCAGCCTTCCTGACACACACAAACTCACTTATCAATGTGAGTTATGTCAGATAACCTCTGATCAGTGCCACAGGTAGTCCAGTCACAGACAAAGACACATCAGCTCAGGACGAACGTCTGTCTCTCTTCCTCTACTCTTATTCGGTTTCCTCACCTTTCCATCAGATTCCACCCTCTTTCTCTTCTTTCACTCGCAATTGTCAGTCTATCTTTCTCTTGCCTTACATGTTGTCTGTCAACATTGTGTCCACTTGATTTAATTCACGTCAAGCTGTCCTGCTCTTACAATGCCCATCTCGCTCGCTCGTATTTCCCTCCACCCCTCACTTTTTTCATCATTCTTACTTTGTGTGTGTGTTTGTTAGTGAGATGCTGAAACATCTAGTCAACATTCACGCGCTCGAGTTCTTATTCAGATCCAGTCTCACGTTAAGCCGAGTCGTCGCAAAGGCTGTGCCAAATGTGCGGGCCTCGCGCCAAAGTGAAGTGACGGCTGACTTGAAGATGAAAAGCCAATAATTAAAGTTCATGTTCGAAATACTATAATAGTTAAAAGACAGCTAAAAGTTAGACTGTGTTTCATGATGCTATATAGAAAAACGGTACCAAAATTGGGGTTCTTCGGCTTCTAACAATAACAGAACCAATTTTGGTGTGTAATGATGTAAAATCAGACACATATATTTGCTATATTTAACATATAATTTTTAAACCCCCGCACCGAGGTGCTAAGGTGTCTGCGATCACCGCCAAAGCAGTAGAAACAGGCCCCTGGTTGCAGTGGTTTTATGACTTAAAAACAATGCAGAACTCTAAACTCAATTGAATCAGACACAAAAAGACACAAAGCCTGTAAAACAGACTCCTCAACTTATAGACAAACTGTTCTATGATCAGGGCTGGGTTGGTTACTTTTAAAATGTATTTCACTACAGATTACAAAATACATGCTTTAAAAAGTCATTTGTAACGTATTTCGTTACATTACTCAAGTTTAGTAACTTAATCTAAATACTTTAGAATACTTTGGAATACGTGTAGAACAAACACAAAAAAGGTCATTGCAAGTTTTTATCTCACAATTTTGACTTTTTCCCTCAGAATTGCATGAAATAAAGTTGCAATTGTGAGTTATAAAGTCAGAATTATGAGATATAAACTCGCAATATTGAGAAAAGTCAGAATTATGACAAATAAAGTCATACTAAATTCACAATTGCAAGAAAAAGTCAGTATTGCAAGTTTATTTCTCCCAATTCTGACTTTATAACTTACAATTGTGAGTTTAAATCTCGCAATTCTGAGAAAAAGAAGTCATAATTGTGAAATGCAAACTCACACTTGTGAGGGAAAAAACAAATTGTGGGAAAAAGTTGCAGTGACGAGTGAATTATAAAATGACTCACAAAACATGAAAACAGTCGTGGATCATCAGGTCATGACAGGACAGTTCAGTTGACAGTGGGCAATTTTTTTATAAATTCAGTCATTTTGTCTTGTTCAGGACAGAACTAAATAAAAATAACAACATTTTTATGATCCTCTTAAAAGTATTAAATGTTGATGAAACTTAACTCCGCTTTTTCAGACTGTCAGAGTCAGAGAATCACCAATTGCTGTTTAAATGACATTAAAATTCAAAGTAATCACTTTGGTAATCTAAAATACTTTTCAGATGTAACTGTAATCTGATTACCACCCATTTAAAATGTAACTGTAATGAAATACAGTTACTCAAATTTTGTATTTTAAATACGTAACTAAGTTACTTGTATTTCGTTACTCCCCAACCCTGTCTATAAATGAGTATGCATCCCAGGATATTGTGTGTATGATTATGGCTGTCTTGTGCAGTGTCTTTTTGTTTTCTGCATAGAAACAATGGCTAATGTAACCTCGCCTATAGCAAGCTTGGGGTCTACGAGTTTGTATTTTGAAGATTTAAATGATCGTGTATGTCGATGCCTGTGCAGAATATTAGATTTGCAAGAATATTTAATAGTTTCTTCTTCAACAACCAATCCAGTTACATATGAAAATGCCCTAGAAGGACAAAAGGATCGTAAAATTCTCCACAGAGGAATTCCCTGATTGGAAAATCTCATTGGTCAACCATAAGAGGTGTGATTTCTCCCAGACTTACACACAGCTCCCCTGTGTCTCTTGCTCCTTCGACTGACTCTCCCAGGGCCGGCAGGCCTCAACCTGCACTCCAGCCATGTGCTTACCTGGAAGAGAGAGAGAACTCTTTCCCCACCACAAGAGTCAAACTAACCATGCAAGTTCATCATCGTTTCTTCATTCAACGCAGGAGCAATCGATTGCAACTTCAACACAATTGAGCCTTCGCAAACAGTTTGATTGACAGGCGATCTGACCAATCATAACCCTGAATCCACCATTTTGTCCAACAATGCAGTTAGTAGATTAACGTTGGTGAACTTGAACTTGAAAAATTGTGTGTACTCACGTCTTTCCGCGCTTGAAACAACATTCCTTCTGATGTTCATTCATGTTTATTTGATGCTATAAATGAACTAGTATGAAGAGATGATCGCTTCACGAGCCGCAGCGATCTGTCATGACACATTAAAGAGACACTACACGCTATTTATTGTTTAAACTTCTTTCAAAAGTTACGATATAATAAATATATAACTGTTTCATATGTCTGTCGACATGTCCTCTTTGCTCCTCGATGTATTTTTCACTCCGTGAGAACATGATGTGTGGCATGAGAGTGCATGGCTTGTCGGACAAAGCAACAGTAACTAAAGGGGGCGGGTCTTTGAGAAGAGTCAATTGATTCACAGAAATCGAATATTTGAACTAAACAGAGGTTTTAGGATAAGCAGCAAAACTCTGTGTTTTGAAAAAATAATTTGATGGTTGTTTTTATGGTTCCCATTTCCGGCTTCATTCTGTCACGTTCCATCTTACCTATGTGTGTAGTTTTGAGGCATTATTCAGGAGAGATTTGTTTTCCAACAAACGAATAAAAACAATCAAACTATTATTATCAGCAGACATCATTCTGAAGAACTGGCCATCGGTATTGGCGACTGACGATCAGAAAATTTAGTATCTGTGCATCTCTAATATTAACCCATTCTAATGCAAGAAGACTCGCACGCCGTTTTCTGTGTGGACACAGAACTGAGTTTGCGTGATGCAAATGGTGTGTTCTTTCACTTGAACGAACAAATACATATGTTAAAATATCAGTTTTAGCGACTATCCTTGTAAACACACTGGTTTTGTCTTAAGTGAAAATAAGCAGTTGAGAAAGAAATGGTTGTGCATTATTAGATTTGGTCAGTGCATTGAAATGACAGAAGCCAAATATACCTGCTGGCGTCCGTGTCCTTGATATTAAACAACAAAAGACAAAGATAAAATCACTCACTGCTCTTTATGACTTTTGTAGATTTAACAAGGTTTAGTCAATATTTAATTTATACAGTTATTTTACATTTGTTAATTCAATTTCTGTACCTGTTGTGTTTATGTGTTGTATTGCTTGATCACTTGTCTTAAACAATACTTTATATTACTTAGGCTAGTAGTTTTTGCTGTGGTAACAAAAATGGAAATGAGAATTGTAAATATTTCACTGGCATCTAAAATGTTGGTGTCATAATAACCAATAACAGATACACGGGTCAAAAACACTATTTGTTTTTGAAAGGGGAAGTAAAAACTAAAAACCTAGCGAGCCAGTAGTAAAAAATCTGTACTTTTGAGCCCTTGCATCACTCAAAAGTAATCAAAAACTAGAATTCAAATGTATGGGTTATCAGCCTAATGACTCACTAACTGACTGAATCAGTCAGCGCTAAACCACTCGTCACGGTCTTAGCCTCAGATGACACATCTACAGACTGCACACAATCTGTTCACTGACCCGCTGATTCATATTGCCTACAAAAATGTCAATAGCTGACTGATATCACCAGTTCATACGTGACTGGACTCTGTACATGTCCATCAGATGGCTTCTTCCTGTCTAAGTGGGTGGTTCTTGGCCAGGTGAGTGAGAAATACATGAGAAAACATGTGACATGGTACTTTTTTTTGACAGGAACTATTCATTTCTTTGAAAATATATTACAAATATATTTAATATATTCAATGACATAAATATTTTTGTTGTTGTTGTTATTGTTTACTGAATTAAACTTCATTGGGGGGGATATACATTCAAAATTCATATATTCAAAAATTGTGTTTATCAATTTTTATCATAATAAATCATAATATCATAATAAAAAAAAAAGACAAAAACAAAAAAGGATGTGGTTTTGTTGTTTCATAAAATCAAGTCAGGTGGTGCAACTAACACACACACACACTAAAAAAAAAATAAAAAAAATAAAAATAAAAAAAAAATAAAAAAAAAAATAAATAAAATAAAATAAAATAAAATAAAATAAAATAAAATAAAATAAAATAAAATAAAATAAAATAAAATAAAATAAAATAAAATAAAATAAAATAAAATAAAATAAAATAAAATAAAATAAAATAAAATAGGAAAAGATAACATAAAAACACTGACCGGTGTATGACATAACACAATTATAAATCTTTAATTGATATTTGTAAAATATTCTTTACTTCAAAAGATATACATTTAAAAACTATTTTGAAAGTGATCCAAGACACACACACACACACACACACACACACATACACAAACATGGTTAAGCCATTTGACATTTAGTATAATGTAAACCTATTGTTTAAAAACAATAAAAAAGGTTTTTTCCATAAGAGACCAGTATGAATACAAACAGTACACTTTGATTAAGGTAAATGCATTTTAACTTGGATTAAAAGTTTATTCCTTTGAAATAAAACCATGATTTCATGTTTATTTGTTAAGTATATAATTAATTCCAATTTTTCCTTGAGTACTAAAAGAGTCAATAATGGAACCATTAAGGAAATTGCCATTAAATAGAATAAAAATCTGAACCAGATATTACATTTCTAACATTTCCCATCCCTAACATGTCCACACACACACACACACACACACACACACAGTAGCCCGCCCCACACCACAAGTGTGTGATCTCAAGCACTGCCGTTTGCTGAGGGGCTTCTACAGCCTGAAGCTCTGGCTAAAAATCCAATTTCATCCCGCCAGTCTGCTCCCGCAGATTTACCCACATCCACCTTGCGTGAGTGTATGAGCGTTCTTGTGGCCCGAAGCCACGTCTGGCTGAACTAGCGTGAGAAACATCACATCACGACTGCCCCACATTCAAATACACACACAGGTGGGCTGGCAGGGCCATATTACAAAAGGTGCACACCGCTATTCAAACACACACACAAAGGAAGCTTTGCCCCCAGAGCATCATCCCACGGCAGCATTCACAAACAAACAATACACAACTGATAAAGCGTTGAGATTTGTTCTCGGCACAGTTCAGTCCCACAATCCACTGCAAGAGAACTAAAGCAATTCTTCACCACAAAAGCACATTTGTTGCTGTTTACTTTTTGATATGACTCACATGCGACTGAGCAAGGTCTGCACAGGGGAGGAAGAAAAATAAGTTTGATGGTTTGTCAAGAACTTGTTTATAAAAGTATTAACATTTTGTACAATATTTTGGTTTATTAAAACTAAGAATAAAACTCGCCAGTAAAACTGGTGATGAAAACTAGGCTTTTTGGAAAAACGTGACTCTATATTTTTGCAAAACGAACCTACACATTCACTGCCAATTCCAGCTGAAACAAACACCAGGGCAGTAAAACAACAACTAGTATTCCTGTTCACACAGACTATCAATTAATAATTATCTTGACTTATTTTTGCATGGTTCCTTCCTTGTTATGCCCCCAAGATGCATTAAACAGAGCATCATTTTTAAACCAATACATTTCGATATTTCAGCTCCATTTTGTGATGTAGTAAACTTGCTCCGTAGCTCACCTGGTACAACATTGCACTTGCAATGCGGAGCGCTCAGGTGAGAGTCCCACGAAATACAAGTCACGATGAAAGAGATTTGTTGAAGCAAGCTAAAATGGCATGGCTGCCAAAGCAAATATGTCTTTAGCGCACATTTGCTTTTGTAAACACTATCGGGTATAGGATTAGGGTCTAGTTTAGTGTAGTTTACACATTATTTTAACGCCACTCACTAGAAACTTCATTTCTGAACTGCTGTGATACACACAAAAAGTAACGTACCATGCTGTTCCTATACGATAATGTTTTTTTTTTTTTCTTCGTCTTATATGTAGGGTTTAGAGAGACTTATACATGTTAATAATACACATGCAACAATAGGTGGCGCCAAATGTGCATAAAACGAGTGTAACGTTAGAAGATCGCGAACGCAAAAGTCTTAAGCCTGATTTATACTCGACGCGTCCGCAAGTTCGCTTGGGTCCATGAGACAAAAAGTGATGTCATTGCGCCGTTGGCGGAATTGTGTGTTGAGTGCGTGCAAACCTATTTCGTGTGGTGGTGTGCACAGCAAATTGTGTAACTTTCCACGTGGCTCCGCACCCGAAGACGCATGAATGGGAGGTGAATCTGGCCGACCACGTACGTCTCACCACACCAGCATCCAGTTTGTGAGTCTAAATTAGTTGTTTGCATTTGCTAAATGTGCCTACAATACCAGAAATAATCATCTTTAATTACAATGAAGGGCCAAAATGTTCATGAAATTAAATTAAAATGTTTAGTGAAGATAGAAAATATTTAAGAAGTCGTTATTTTAGTTGTATACGTGTTCTTGTCAAAACAAACTCCATGAGGTGTCAGTGATATTTCGTATTTCGCCTCTAGAGGCCGCTCTCAGCGGACCCTTCTCAGCAACTCCTGCAACGGACGCAACCCGGAAAAAGAAATCAACGGTGTTTGTGCGAGCACTTGTTTGCTTGCAGACTGTATTCTTTCGACTTTATTTTGTAGTATGTAACAAATTTGGGGAAATGTATCGGAGTAAAAGTATACATTTCATTTAGAAAATATAGTGGAGTAAATGTTGACAGAATTTTAAAAACTCAAGTAAAGTACAGATTATCGCAAAAAATACTCAAGTACTGTAACGAAGTATTATTACTTTGTTACATTACACCACTGCTAAGAGCCGTGCGACTGTCGTGTTTGTGTGCTTTCCCCTGATTTAAAACAGATTTCAAAACTACAATAAGATTTCACTTCTACTCTTAATGAAATTTTGGTAGGCTATGTGGTTTCCACAATCAGATGGATAGCCTAACTGTTATATAATTCAGATGGCCTACAATTTATTTTTATGTCATGCCAATTTTTTTATTATTATTTTGAAATGTTTATGTAAAAATGTTTTTATTTCATTTTTGAAATGTGATTTAAATGCATGTTGGTACATTTTACCAGTATTTACCATACTTTCAATTCAAAAATTAAAATATGAAAAGCACTTTTTTCAAATAAAATCTTTTTTTTTTTAAGATTTTAAGATTTGAGCCTTTTTCCAAAAGATGCATCTATGCATTCTATATCTGGAACATTACGGTAATAAAACGTAGCATTAAGTGTTCGTCCATTTTGTATAAAACTGAACATGCTTTTACCGCCACTTTTGCAAAATGTGCAATGTAACATCATTTGGCAGAAATGTCACCACAGGCGTGTATTTTCAGTGACCCTGGGTTGAAACAAGCTATACAACGAAAAAGACAAAACAACAACCTTGTCTTTCCTGACAAAACCACAGAGAGGGGAATTGAGAGTTTGATGGAGAACGATTCTTGGCTTCAGGAGGAATGTGGATGAGATTTCGGCACATCAGTGCACCACTCACTACTGTGACTGTGAACCGTCAGCGGTGGCAAGCTGTTGTCACCCACGCGTACACACACACTGTTAGCCGCAGCATGCTAATGCGCTCACCTGGTTTTTCGTGTTGTGACTGCTCTGTCGTGTTCGGCAGATCTCTACAATGCCACCTGTCTAACATAACATGCACACATACAAACACACTCCCTGAAACAGTCAGATATGCTCTTCTGCACACAGAACGAAGCACAATTTCAAAAAATTGTGTCACGTCACACGAGCTGCAACAAACACGCAATGATTTCTTAGAAAGCGAGCCTGATCTACAACCATCATTAACTTTAGCAGTCAAACTCACACACACTATAAATTAGTATTTCATGTGTTGGGTGTTTGAAAACAGAAACAAACTAGAATTTGACATTTTCCAAAGCAAACTGAACCGGAACAGTGCACATGTTCTTAGTCTGGATTCTCTGAAAGTGGGTGTAATGAAGTAAACAACATTTTCTTAGAACCGAAGCCAAAGCAGTTTCTGAAGAAAATGTGGTGCTTGACAGAGCAAAACTCACAAGTGTCATGAACTCCAACCATTTGTCTTTTAAATTATATTTGACACACTGCGATAGTTTAAACAAAGCTATATGTAACTTTTCTTATTCTTTATTTTTTTATTATTGTCATCATTATTACTTAGCTGCTGAGTTAAAAGCTAACTGCTCAGTGTATTAGCTTGTGGCACATTTAAACCATGTTGGAAAAGTCATATTTACAGGCTGAATGCACATTAACACCACCACCATAGACCTTAGCAGTGAATTTGAATGGGAATGAAAGCGAGGCTGAGGGATAGACACACGCCTCTCTTCAGTGGGTTATACTGTTATTTAATGTGTTTTTGAATTGTTCTGCAGATGAAAAATTTCAGTAGACAAAAAAACCCCAGACAATATGAGCCGTGGGAAATTCTAAGTGATATAGGAGCTTTATGCAGCTTTTTACAGCGGATTCCACTGAAAATACATTAAGTCCCTCACAGCCTCACTTTCATATGTCATTTTCACATACCATAGCGCTGCTCTGAATGAGGTCTATAGAACACCACACACCAAATAGTCCTAAGGTTCAAAGTTGAGGCTGTGCCAGTGAGAACACATTTAGCAACTTTAGTGTCTGAAGTTGATGCTAAATTTGATGAAATGTATAAAACTTCTAAAACTAAAACTAGCTAACATGCATGTAAAAAAAAAAAAAAAAACACAATAGCACTGTCCAATTGACCCTTCGCAAACAGTTTGATTGACAGGCGATCTGACCAATCATAACCCCGAATCCGCCATTTTGTCCATCAAAGCAGTCAGGGGAGTTAGTAGATTAACGTTGGTGAACTTGAACTTGATAAATTGTGTGTCCTCACGTCTTTCCGCGCTTGAAACAACATTCCTTCTGACGTTCATTCATGTTTATTTGATGCTGTAAATGAACTAGTATGAAGAGATGATCGCTTCACGAGCCGCAGCGATCTGTCACGACACATTAAAGACACACTATATGCTATTTATTACTTAAACTTCTTTAAAAAATTACAATATTTGAAATGTATAACTGTTTCATATGTTGTCAGTGTCCTCTTTGCTCCTCGATGTATTTTTGACTCCGTGAGAACATGATGTGTGGTGTGAGAGTGCATGGTTTGTCGGACATAGCAACAGTAACTAAAGGGGGCGGGTCTTTGCGAAGAGTCAATTGCAATAGTACATTACAATTCATTTTACAGCACCTTTTTAAATTAAATGAAAGCAAAATCACACTTTTTGTGTGTGTGTAGAAAAGGTACATCGCCATCTTTTGCCAACCAAAGTGACCTGAAATTGAAATTGCCAGGAGAATTTGAACACACCATCACCATCCCATTACTGGTAAGTCTTTTAGCTTATGTACCCCATACACAAATGTCCAATTACAAATAAGCAAATGTAGCTGGTCTCCCTGCCTGGAGAGGCCGGTCTGGTCTGCTGGTTTTACAGGGTTTTTGGACAATTGTCAACTGGTCAGGCTTGGAGCTAGACCAACTTAAACCATGTAAGACTAGTAAAAGACATGAATGGAAAGCCTACATGTAAAGGTCTTCAGAAAATTTGGATTGGATTAGTTTTACGATCTCTTTATGAACTTTTTGAAGTTCAAATTGTCAGTTGCATAGCTGTCTATGAAGGAACAGAAAATATATTGAGAATAAGAATCCATATCAGTATCAATTCAAAACGAAAACCGATAACGATCACTTTGCGTTCACACCGTCGACGTAAATCTGTTGTAGTTTATCCACATTGTGTGCAAGAAATAGACACTTTCTTCCTGCACTTTTACAGTACTTGGATGTTCATTCATTGACACGTCTCTGTCGTTTTCAGCGTTGTTGCTTGATAGAGGGCTTTGAAAAAGCCTGATATTTTTAGTTTTGACATGCATTTCTGATATTCAAACTCAATGAGTGTTTTTTTTCTCATTTTATTACATCAACAAAACGAAAGACACTCACAGAACACGAGGCACACAACTATTAATCATAACATTAATTTATATTGATATCAGCAAAACTATCACTGCAAATTAATATTTTTTTTTCTTTCGTCGCAGTCTTGAGCACTGATTTGTGTTCTGAAGATGAACAAAAGTCTTACGGGTTTGGACTGACATGAAACACGGAAAATTTTCATTCATGGATGAACAATCCCTTTAAGGTTTCTATCGCTTTGCTGTGTGGTTGCTAATGTGCTCTAGAAGGTTGCCAAGTGGCCGCTTCAAGAGAACCCATCCTCATTTCTCTATGATATTCCGGTCTATAGATTCCCTTCTCTTCTAGGTCTCTCCAGTGTATGTCTATAGTGCTTTTGATTTTTTATTTTTTTTTAATTGTCCAGATCTCTCCTGAAGAAGCCGCATAATCTAATGTATAATTTATGTCCATTACATATCAACAAACATCAAACTGTTTGTTCAAATAACCCCTAACCCCAAGCATTAGCAATAGCCAACTAAATTGAATCCCATCATTTATTCTTATCCTTATTTCTCTGAAAAGTATTGGGTGACAATAAACAAACAGCATGTTCTTAGAAACAGAGCCACATTCGTTCGCAGAAACTTCCAACCCCACAAATCACACACACGCTCTAAACGAAGCGCTTTCTTATTTAGCTGCGTTTTTTATTCTTTATTTGAATGTTTTATTGCTTAAAATACATGGGAATTATCCCCCTTACTCGAACAAAGATGATAAACAAAATACCTGGTCTGAAAAATACAGCGGCATACGGACACACACACACACACTGTACACGTGCGCACGGGCGGCTTGGCCTCAGAATTAATGTAGTTCATTGGAAGTGGCAGGCGCTAGACTATTTGTTTATTGGGAGCCCGGAATGGCCGAGCTCATGGGCATTGATTGGCTGAACACCGGTCTAATCCATGATGACATAATTGCGTTGTGTGCCGGCCGTCGCATCATAACACGCTGAGCTGCTCCATTACTGAAACTCACTCATTAGAGCGCAGATATGAATTAATGGCCTACCAGGCCCCAGAAATGAACTCCTTGATTCACACACAATATCCTTCACTGAAGGGGCAATCAGGCGGCGGTGATGAGAAAAGAGAGGGAGGGATGTCAACATCTGTGTTTCATGACCTGTGTTGCTCACCGTTGGGGTGAGTATCGCTCACGTGTAAGTGATTATGCCACATTGACCTCATCTCCAAACAGAAGGAAGGCGCGGAAAACAGAAACCGGAAGACGGCGAGGAGCCACCGCTCTCATTTGCATGCTCCCTGCACGGCCTGGGGTCAAAAGGTCGCCCCGACCTGACAGCATGCCAAGACGGCAACAGCTGTTGACCATCCTAATGACCGGCCCTCTGCCCCGTGCCCATTCCCCACGGGGGGACTCATCCTCGACCTAGTGGCCATCTGCGCCAGTGCGTCTCTGCCACCATAAAACACTCCTAACCAGAGCTGTCAGCGCCATTGGCCCGGCTGATTGAAATTCAAATGCGGGACACTTGAATATTCGGCCAGTAATTACGCAGGTCAAAGCCACACGGCTCTCATTATCAAATATTAACCGATGAAAGATTCATAAAGAGCTTTACGAACCCCGAGAGGTACGAGAGTATCTCAGCGAGAGTAAAATCTTCAGTGCTGTCCCAAAAACTGTGAATGACACCGTCTTAAGCGGGAGGCGTGCGAAAATGTAACATAATGTGTCACCATTTACTCATGCTGTTTCAAACCTTTTTGATATTCTTTGAGGCATTTCAAAGAATCTGCCAGTCTCTCCTTTCCATGCAACTACAATGAATGAAGCTCTGGAAGTTCAAAAATGATTAGAAAAATATCATAAAAGTACTACTTATGGCTGGGATACACTATATGACGTTTGCCCCAATGTACAGTCTGGACATGTCGCCGAAAAACAGTCTGAAGATTTGAGTTGATGGATCTCACAGATAATTGCATAGTGTATGATAGGAACTTTTGATTCCTTTCAATTGTAAAATATAAAACATGCTTGATATTTTGCTGACAACACAACTTGTTTTTATTTGTCATGCGTCTCAGAGTAACTTAGTGAATTTCTGTGTGAGTTTGTCGTGTTTGGAATGACCAAAAACTCTGGTAGTGTGTGATCCCAGTCCTTTCGTTTAGTTCTTCTCTAACCATTTACAAAGTCAACAAATGTAAGATGCCTAGTGTTTTCAAATCTGTTCAAATCATATTGAAAGTCATGCAAAACTGTATATTCCAGCCTTTTTGTTCCATATTCCAACTCTTCAGCATTATGTGTAACAAGCAGAACAAAATTTAAGTGGTTATGCACCAAAAACCTTGACAACCTCTCCATGAGAAAGCGTCTCGTAATTGAACCGCTCTTTTGAGCCAAATATTTCAAAGAATCTAAATATCTGATTAACAAAACCAGGCTCTACACTTGATTCACAACCACTTAAATAGCTTTTATGTTTGTATGTGTTTAGTTTCCTACATAAAAGCTGTTTCTTTATCTATTCCCTATGTAATGCACTACATAAAGTATGTATTACTAGATAACTAGTTGAGTGTCTGAACAAATGAATGTCCTAACCACAATTATTGAGGTCAAACGACACATTTTTTTTTTTTTTTGATAATTTTTTTTAGCTTGTTAGCATCATTGTATCAGTGGCTGCATTTGAAATTTAAGGCAGCTGACTTGTTTCCGTACAAGGAAGTACCTCACAAAACAGATTTCAGACAGACTTCTGAGGCAGAGTAACAATTTATGATCCACAGTGAAATAGAGTGAGCTTTTGAGAACTAAACAAATATTTAATTACTACAATAGTATTTTATAATGACATCAGAAGTGGAAAACGTCGGTCAAAAACATACATTTACACACAAACGGACCACCAATCATCACAGAATGGAAGGCACATTTTGTGGGATATAAAAGGCAGTGAAGGATAAATCTGCGCTGCCTTCAAAAATCAATCAGATGAAGGTATCTCAGGAGGAGAAAGGAAGTGAAGCTAGCATTGTATTTGGACGTACCTTGATGCCTGCCTTTCTTGGACCGCATCCTCAGAAGCAGTTTTAAGTATTTGGATGCAGGTGGTGTGTTCACACCACCTTTTGTGTATGAAAAACACCTGTATACTGTATATATAGTGTAAACATTTAATAGGTTTCTATCCAAAAAAAAAAAAAAAAAAGTATTAAAAAGGACATCTATAAAAAGCCATTGTTGAGCAGCAAACAGGTATTTGAATCTGTTGGTGTCTCTGGAGTCTCAAGAACCTGTCCATGCAGGCTCGCATTTCAGCCACCTCTAACTAAAGCTCACAAACATAACAGTTTAGGGTGGCCTAGAAAGCACACAACAAAAGTCTTTAATCCAATAGCAAACACAGAGGAGTAAGACACTGTTCACAGAAACGACCGACACGGACTGAATAGAACTGGAAGTATAAATACACATAGCAACTGAGGACACTAAACAGGCATGGAAGGACAGAGATTAACTGATGAGACACCATAGCAACTAATGAGAACGAATGTAGATGTGACCGAAAATGAACTAAACTGAACATATTTTTTCAGTTTAAGGTTTAACAATGTGTACTTCAACTTACTTTATTTTGATGGTCCACTTTAGACAGTCTACTATAAGTAACCCTACAACTAAATTTCAACTTATTCTATTAACACAAACCTTAACACCTAACCCTAAACTAATAGTCCACTAATTCTCTAATGAGAGCAAAGTTACTTACAGTTAGAATGAGAGAATATAGAATGTCTAAAGTGGACTTTCAACTTTCGAAAATGTTGCCAAATCAACATTTCTAAACACACACACACACACACACACACTATATATATTATATATACACGCACACACTCACCTAAAGGATTATTAGGAACACCATACAAATACTGTGTTTGACCCCCTTTCGCCTTCAGAACTGCCTTAATTCTACGTGGCATTGATTCAACAAGGTGCTGAAAGCATTCTTTAGAAATATTGGCCCATATTGATAGAATAGCATCTTGCAGTTGATGGAGATTTGTGGGATGCATATCCAGGGCATGAAGCTCCCGTTCCACCACATCCCAAAGATGCTCTATTGGGTTGAGATCTGGTGACTGTGGGGCCATTTTAGTACAGTGAACTCATTGTCATGTTCAAGAAACCAGTTTGAAATGATTCGAGCTTTGTGACATGGTGCATTATCCTGCTGGAAGTAGCCATCAGAGGATGGGTACATGGTGGTCATGAAGGGATGGACATGGTCAGAAACAATGCTCAGGTAGGCCGTGGCATTTAAACGATGCCCAATTGGCACTAAGGGGCCTAAAGTGTGCCAAGAAAATTCCCCCACACCATTACACTACCATCACCAGGCACAATGGTAACAAGGCATGATGGATCCATGTTCTCATTCTGTTTATGCCAAATTCTGGCGCTAACATCTGAATGTCTCAACAGAAATCGAGACTCATCAGTCCAGGCAACATTTTTCCAGTCTTCAACTGTCCAATTTTGGTGAGCTCGTGCAAATTGTAGCCTCTTTTTCCTATTTGTAGTGGAGATGAGTGGTACCCGGTGGGGTCTTCTGCTGTTGTAGCCCATCCGCCTCAAGGTTGTGCGTGTTGTGGCTTCACAAACGCTTTGCTGCATTCCTCGGTTGTAACGAGTGGTTATTTCAGTCAAAGTTGCTCTTCTATCAGCTTGAATCAGTCGGCCCGTTCTCCTCTGACCTCTAGCATCAACAAGGCATTTTCGCCCACAGGACTGCCGCATTCTGGATGTTTTTCCCTTTTCACACCATTCTTTGTAATCCCTAGAAATGGTTGTGCGTGAAAATCCCAGTAACTGAGCAGATTGTGAAATACTCAGACCGGCCCGTCTGGCACCAACAACCATGCCACGCTCAAAATTGCTTAAATCACCTTTCTTTCCCATTCTGACATTCAGTTTGGAGTTCAGGAGATTGTCTTGACCAGGACCACACCCCTAAATGCATTGAAGCAACTGCCATGTGATTGGTTGATTAGATAATTGCATTAATTGAAATTGAACAGGTGTTCCTAATAACCCTTTAGGTGAGTGTATATATATGTATATATATATATATATATATATATATATATATATATATATATATATATATATATATATATATATATATATATATATATATATATATGTATGTGTGTGTATATATGTGTTTGGCCTTGTAAGTGACAAATGACACTACCACAAACTACATATATGGCTGAAGAGAGATTGATTGTGGAGTTTGAGACTGATTTAAAACATCATGGAAGCCACACAAATACAATGTATATTGTTTGTCTGAGTGCGAGAGAGCACTCAAAAGAACTCATCCACACATTGTTCCGATTGGCTATGATTTCGTTGCAACATTAAGCATTTTCACTGTCATTGTAGAAAGAAAAATTGCTTGACGCTGGATACTTTTTCCGTCCTGCCTGAATGTGTGAGAGTGACACTGTCGATGTGTTTGTGTTGACACTCGCGGCCCTTCATTACGGTTCCCACCCAAGCAAACGCGGATCAATTCTGGCATTGTGCGTTTGTCAGAGCCGGCGAGAATGCTGAAGGGGACATGTCAGGTTACAAAACTGTGCTATCTGAACAATAACAAAGACTTATTACTGAGAAATTCAATCATTCCTCCTGAAGAGGAAAACAAGAATTTCAGCATTATCTACAGTTCTGTGACTATCTGACTTATTTACATTAATACAACAGTGTTTCTGTCTGGTTATCTTAGTTTTCTTGTAGAAATAAGACTTTAGAGTTATCAATGGTCTTGCCGAAGGACTTCTGCACATCACTGTTAGTGTGATTTTTTTTTTTAAATGTCTTTTTAATATGACACATTCTTTAAAACGTTAATGCTCTAGGACATTCTCTTAATGAGAGCTCATTAAAGGCGGGAAAATCGATGTGGACATCTGAAGTATTCATTTGTCAAGTTTAGAAAGGATGAGTTGTCATTTCGTCAAATTTAAAAAGAAAAAAAGCTAATACCTTTCACTTTAACACTCTTAGACAGGAAGCAATAACAATCACGCACACACTGTCACATCTGCCATAAAGTGTTTTACGAAAGTAACCTGCTCCTTTCATCACATCTGGGTCTTTTGTCTCTATCTGTTAAAATCAACACTTTAATGTTAAAAGAACCCGTATTTCTGAGATGATGCAGGATGAATTGTAATAAGACCACTGCAGATTTCTAAAAAAACCCATTAGACAATTCATGTATTAAAGCTTCCAGCTGATTTGACAGAAGTGTAGGCCTAGTTAAAGTGAACTTTTGCTGAAATCCTTTTCACTGAACCTCCAACCTTCATCCAGAAACACACACTGTCCTCAATAACAGACTAACCTACAGTAGAACCATAATATAATATAACATAACATAATATAATATCATTTTAAGCATGGATTTCTTAAAAATAATAAAAAAATAAAAAATTATATCCAAAAAATCTTTTGAACAGTAGTGTCATATATAACAACAAAGTGATAAACAGTTAGTGATTGAAATCATTTCTAACCATATTTATACACAGTTAAGTACAGAAAAACAAAATGATCTTGATTTTCAGAAATCACTCATTTTGTTGAAAATAAAGTTTTTTTAACAGATTTTATTGTCATTTCACTAGAATTGTCAATGTTAGAAGACACTTTGTGTGCAGCTTAAATGCATAAACACTAAATTTACATAAATGATTTGTCTAGTTTCAGGGCTGGGTAGGTTACTTTTAAAATGTATTTCACTACAGATTACAAAATACATGCTTTAAAAAGTAATTTGTAATGTATTTCGTTACATTACTCAAGTTTAGTAACTTAATCTAAATACTTTAGAATACTTTGGAATACTAATAAGTGTGGAACAAACACAAAAAAGATAATTGCAAGTTTTTATCTCTCAATTCTGACTTTTCCCCTCAGAATTGTGTGATATAAAGTTGCAATTGTGAGTTATAAAGTCAAAATTATGAGATATAAACTCATAATATTGAGAAAAGTCAGAATTATGAGATATAAACTCACATACTAAATTCACAATTGCAAGAAAAAAGTTAGTATTGCAAGTTTATATCTCCCAATTCTGACTTTATAACTTGCAATTTTGAGTTTAAATCTCGCAATTCTGAGAAAAAGAAGCCAGAATTGTGAAATGCAAACTCACAATTGTGAGGGGAAAAAAAACAAATTGTGAGAAAAAGTTGCAGTGACGAGTGAATCATAAAATGACTCACAAAACATGAAAACAGTCGTGGATCATCAGGTCATGACAGGACAGTTCAGTTGACAGTTGGGCAATTTTGTTTTCATAAATTCAGTCATTTTGTCTTGTTCAGGACAGAACTAAATAAAAATAACAACATTTTTATGATCCTCTTAAAAGTATTAAAATGTTGATGAAACTTAACTCCGCTTTTTCAGACTGTCAGAGTCAGAGAATCACCAATTGCTGTTTAAATGACATTAAAACTCAAAGTAATCACTTTGGTAATCTAAAACACTTTTCAGATGTAACTGTAATCTGATTACCACCCATTTAAAATGTAACTGTAATGAAATACAGTTACTCAAATTTTGTATTTTAAATACGTAACTAAGTTACTTGTATTTCGTTACTCCCCAACCCTGTCTAGTTTACCAGCAAAAATATCTATATCCAGTAAAAAACAAACAAAAACAAATTTATTTGAGAAGCTAAACTGGTTTTCATAAAAAAAAATGTCTTAATTGTGGCTATATTATACCCATTGGTAAATGTTTTCTTATTTTAATCATAATATATTTTTTAACATAATGGGTAAAATTAAGCCTAAATCAAGAATTATTTTCAGATGATTAGGCAAACCCAAACTGATATCAAAGCAGGATGGCTCGTACAGCATTGCAGTTAGTCACAAAAGTCCTTCAACAGCGCCAACATATTAAATGATGTTTGCAATCCATTAGGCCTCAAAAAAGGCAACTGTTGTCTGCTACAGATGGACAGAATTTGGATGTTCTCTGCCCGTTTCAATGAACAGGTTCTTTAGCATTCAGCAAAGAAAGCAGCCTCCCCTTCCAGTCCAAGAACCCACAATTCCCCTTTCACATTCAGGCAGGCCAACACTAATCTGAACTGTCAATTCCACAAAACAACAAAAACCTAAAGCGGCCCAGTCTCGCCATCCCCGTAGCACTCAATAAATCGATAGCGAAAGAATTTGCATGCTTCCTGCGAGCCTGAAGTGCTAATACGTCGGTGGATTACTTGTTGATTTACATTTCGCCATTTTTCCGTCTGCTAACAAATCAGATCATTTGAGATCGTCCCTATTCTCTCTCCCACTTTGCTACCTTTCAAGCGGTTTAAATGCAAAACGCAGAGAGTGTCAAATAAACTATTGCGATTCTATTCCCTGTCTTGTTGAACACTACCTCCTGCTGCTGTAGTTTTACGTTAATAAACCGATTTCCTCACTCTATGCCCGGCCCTCCCTTCACATCCCAAATAATAGTCGAATGAACAATTGCAGCTGCCTAATACGCTATCATAAATCCCTCCATTTATGATCAGCTTATCAGAGGCATACACACAGTGGAGGCTTAACACTCTCGGAATTTATTTGGCACAACGGAAGCATTACATCTCCCCGTGTGACGGCAATCTGCGCCGGCGCCTCTGCGACTGCCTGCCGCTGCCGTCTGGATGCTTTATATTCGTTCTCCAGACGGGTGAGATAACCCACCTCGTCTACGTCACCCCACAGGTCCCGCATCCGTGTGGTCCATTCTTTGCCGCCGTCCTTCCCAACGGTCTCACAGCGGATCTTGCATCAACTTTCAAAGATATTTCAAAGGGATGCAAATTTCAAGTTTTTGTTCTTCTCCAATTTCCCATGATCCTCAAGGATTCCCAAACTTTTTTGTCAGGCAAAACCCTTTTGCCTAAAATAATTACTTGAAGTAACCATTGAGATTTTTTGTTAATATTTATTATAATTACTTATATGACTATAACATCCATGTTCACGGTTCTACATGTTGGTTAATGTTCATGACCCGCAGATAAACAAACAAACAATATTTATTTCTGTGGAAAGAATCAGGCTTTTGGGGCTGTTCATGGTCTGTTGAAAGTACCATGCTTTTACATTTTTAAAGTGCTTTTAATGTTCGATGGGTGAGTATTGTCATCTCATTTTACCAATTTTTAAAAAAAAAACATGTTATTGCATTCATAGAGCGAACCTTTCACTGATTGTTTACAGAAGTTTCGCCCATAATTCACGCAAAGCATCATGGGGCGTAGGAATAAGGTGGATAAACATTCAACCGCACACATATAGAGCTCATTTATGATAAACAGAAGCTCAAACACGATTGCTTGACGCACAAGAACCAATAAGGTTTGTTCTCTCGTCACGCAAACAGGTTTGAGCTTCCGCAAGAACCAATAAGGTTTGTTTTCGCTCAAAGTACGCTTGAGGTTTCACTTATCATATTTGATTAGCTCTAAATGCGCTAAATTGAGCTCTAAATTGTTTACATGTGAAGAATATCTGTTAAATCTATTAAATTTGTAATTAAAACCGCTTGGATCATGCGGATTACTTTCACAATGTAATTGTACTTTAAAATGCAGAACACTTTTGGTGTAAAGAACTTTCAATAGAGGGACGCAAACCTCTTACATGTCATTAAAAAATAAATAAATAAATAAATAAATCTTAATTTGTGTTTTGAAGATGAACAAAAGTCCTGTGGGCTTGCATTGACATGAGCATAGTACTTGATGACCGAATTTTCATTTTTGTGTGAACTAGCCCTTTAATACAGTATTAATTATTATTATTTTTTATTTATTTTGTGTGTGTGTGTATGTGTGGGTCATTATTTAAGGAAGAACCATCTTTGACACTTACCCAGATCAAGAGAACCCAAGAGTATTTGTGAGTTGATTAAGAATTAATTAATCATGAAAGGCTTGATTTTCCTGCTAAGACAAAAGCTGAGATCAAGCATCCTGCAATAAAGCAATAAAACTCATCTGGAGAGAACATCTCAAAGAAAGAAGAAAAAGCTCAATTGTTTTTTTATTCATCTACGCAAGCCCCTCCCACTCCCTTCCTTCCCCTGATTCAAACACTGAACGTTCCCGAAGAATGCATATGCATTACGTATGATGTATCTTGTGAATCTATTGTTTTTCCAATTTCATCTTTAGTATCATTTTAAATGTCTCAGTGCGATTGGTAAAATGGTCTCAGTCTCACAGCAGTCACTTGTATTATGAAAAAGATTGAAAGAATTTTGTTCTCTTTTATGGGTGGTGTCTCTCTTCTTCTACTCTCTCCTGAGACCAGGTGTCGGTGCAATAAATATTAACAATCATTTTGTCCTAGTCTGGGTATTTAAGGGAAAATGCAGAGCTGCAAAGCAGTCAGAACCCCCACACAGGGACAGGTGAGTGTCTTTAAGAACACTATCCACCACTGTGTCCATGCATTTCTTACTCTTAGAGAAATCTTTTGATGTTATGTATTTATTATGTCTGAATTGGCTTATAATTGTGTAATTATGTACGTATACCGACACATCAGCCAGTGGCACCGATCCCCAACAAACCGTCCCATACCGGCATGATTAAAAAGATCTTAAACTAGATGGAACTGGATTAAATATTTTGACTGTTGCGACTCCAATCGGACTTATGCCTGTAACTCTGCCTGAGTATCGGACAAGTGTTCACTGTTGGTCAGAGGAGAACTGACCCCCGACTAAGCCTGGTTTCTCCCAAGGTTTTTTCTCCATTTGTTGGAGTTTTGGTTCCTTTGGCTTGCTTAAGTTGGGGACACTTGTTTGATATTCAGCAGTGTTTTTAGTATGCTTGCATTGGCGCCGTTGTATGTGAACTGAGCCGGACGATTACGTCACTGTTTTCTCCAGTGCTGATATACATAAATTAACTAGACTAATAACTATTGATCTTTGCAGCGGAATGAATCAATAATATATAGAATAAGCTGGACAATGACACCATTTTTTTTGGGAGCTGCTGTGGAGCCAAAAATGATTTGCCAATTATTACTGTAAAGCTGCTTTGACACAATTTGCATTGTGAAAAATGTTATATAAGTAAAGCTGACTTGACTAATTATGTGTAATTACATTGATCCATTTTTACCTGATTAATACAATTGTTACATTTGATTTTATTTTGACTTACTCTGTATCCATTGATGTTACCGCAAATCTGTGTCAGGATAGGTCATACTAGAAGCTCAGTGAATGTAGCAGTGGCACATCATATGAGACCTTTAGATTTCTGTCTATCGCTGCCTTAGCACGTTGCAGTACCGTGGCTATGCAAACTGTGTTTTTGTATGAATAAGCATGTGGGGATTCGACTCTTACATAATAGCAAACTCTGCATCCTCTGACTAAGAATCAGAACTGGCGAATTTGTGATCGTGGGCCCGCATAATAAACGGCCGGGAGGACCCTGTGCGACTCTGAGTATGAAGTACAGTACCCGAGTAAAGAGTTAAATAGAATAATCAAACACCGAAATTAATACATGACCAATGATTAATTCCTAATTAGAAATACAAGTTCAAAGTGATAATAATTTGAAATTGGAGTCAGATTAAGCGAGCAGCTAAAGTGAAATTTAAACAAAATCCTAAAAGTTAAGTGAACTTCACATGGGCGCTGATAAGACATACACGCATACCTTCACCCAGGCCGTCAGATTCCGTCCTTGGGCTGATGGGTGGTTCTTACAATCATATAATAAAAACTTAATAATAAAATCTCTTTAATTAATAATTAGATTTCTCAAACTCGCAAACCCCAATTTGGGATCTGGGTGAATGTCCAAAATGGCAATGAGACAAGAAAAACAATAAAAAAAAATTATTTATTAAGGACCAAGATGCTTTAAAATTGATTGAATGAAGATCTGAATGAGTTATTACTGAAATCAAACCGGAAAACATCATCCATTCACCATAAAACAAGACGTGTGGGTCTTTATATCCAATTACTCAATTTAGGACAAGTGTAAAGTATCTCAAGCCAAAAAGGCTTTGTTCCTGAAGAACATAATTCATATAAATTGCTTTGTTAGTAACATCTAGTATACAGCCGTGCAGAATTAAGTAGTGTATCACTGCCATAACATTTTCAAATGGCAAAAGTACAATCATAAAAAAAAAATGTTTTTGACAAAAGTACAGGAACGAGCCAGATAACTATAATCCATCTAAAATGTCCTCCATCACTTTCATGAAGCAAAGGTGAATACATTTGCAATAGATTAAATTAAAGCAGCAAGAGAAAGTAAAGTATCTCAAAAGTGAATTGGCAATGTCTCTCGGGAGAGGGGAGGAAAGGCCGGGCCTTCTGGATCCGAAAATGATGCACAGATTGATTTTGATTTCTTTGGCTCTCTCTCGCTCTGAGCATGTGTGCAGTTCTGACGGTTGCACCATGTCCGGACAAGTGCCTCATCTTTTTGCTCGTTTATTCCCAAATATTAATAGCCAATAAAGTTACCGTTCTGTCGCCACAAAGGCAAATTCAGACCCTGTCTCCCAGTTTGTGTCCTACGCGGTATGTACGATTAGTGTGTCCCAATTCATATGCTGGAAGTAATTTGTCAAAAATGCATGGATGAGACTCGGATTGTGATCATTTTTGGGCTTGTATTGTCCACAATTCCTTGCACATCTGACTCTTTCTGAATCAGATTCTGAATGTACTTTGCTCGCTATAAAATGTGCACAAACACAATATAAATTTGTTATAGATTCTAGGAGCTCTGTGTACTTACATGCTTGAATATACTAAAAAAATATTCATTTATATTCACTTGTCTGTGAAACCAGGAATTATGTTTTTTTTTTGTTTTTTTTTTAATGCATGTCTATGCATGTGTTTTTTCATACCATCACAGTATGTAATGATCCCGTTGGTAAACTCTTTATTAAATATTGATAAAAAATAATAATGAAAAATATAAACACCAGGAATAACTACAATCAGGGGCCGGTCGCATAAATATAGCTTTGTTACATTATCTGCCATTTTATGTAACCGATTGAAGTTATAACCAGTCTTGAAGAAAAAAATTAGATGACTAACTTGTAAGACTTGTCGAAGCAGCCAAACATCATTGATTTGTTGAACTTAACTCTTCATTCAGTCCTTGAATAAACCTTTTAAAGAATAATTTGTGAACCAGATTAACTGGAAAACAACTGGTTCGAAAGGAAAGGCTTGTTCACTACTGTGGTTCTCGAGTTCAGCTCTGAATCCCAGATAGCTGCGGTTCTTAACCCAGTTGCAGTGGTTCTCAGGTGTTCACACTTGTGGTTTGGTTCTCTCGGTTCTTTTGGTCCAGACCGAAAAGAAAATGATATATTTAGTCCTGGTTTGCTTGGCATTGACAATACCGAAAGCAAGAAAGAAAGCAAGAAAGGAAGGAAGGAAGGAAGGACGGAAGGAGGAAAGGAAGGAAGAAAGAAAGAAAGAAAGAAAGAAAGAAAGGAAGGAAGGAAGGAAGGACAGAAGGACGGAAGGAAGGAAGGAAGGATGGAAGGACGGAAGGAAGGACGGAAGGATGGAAGGAAGGAAGGAAGGACGGGAGGACGGAAGGAAGGACGGAAGGAAGGACGGAAGGAAGGACGGAAGGAAGGAAGGAAGGAAGGAAGGACGGAAGGACGGAAGGAAGGAAGGAAGAAAAAAGGAAAGAAAGAAAGAAAGAAAGAAAGAAAGACAGCATTTTGTCCTTTTTAGGCTCGCATCTTGTGACATCACATCCTGTTTCTGGTTCGTTTCAATGTCTTTGTTAAACCGCAACAGAGTTTTGTTTGGTGCACACCAGGGTTCGGAGAATCCCACCACTGACCGATCTCAAATACTGGCATGCACTCTTTAATAAGTGTCACGTCTGTTTTAGGTTTTGTTTATGTTCATGACTTTTATTTTGAATTTTATAATAGTCATGTTTCCTGGTTTCTTGTCATTTGACTAATCAAGACAAACCTGAAAGCAATGAACAATCAAACAATAAACCAATCACAAAACAGAACAGACAAACACATGGGGCCCTTTCATACACCCGGCGCAATGCGTTTTTTGCTAGTTTCAACATGACGCAGTTATCATTTTCACGTCTAGCACCACGATATTTAAATCATGCACTCACATCCATCTGTTCGCCCATGGGCGAGCTGGTCTGAAAAAGAGGTGTGTTCAGGTGCATTGTTGGCGTGTTGCTTTTTTGAGGCAACGGAAAACGACTGCGTCATTGACCAAGGTCAAGGTCAAGTTTATTTATATAGCCCTTTAAAACAGCATAAATGCTGACCAAAGTGCTGCACAACATACCAAACAAAGCATCCTCGTACAATACAATTTAAACACTAATAATAAACAACAAAAAACGTTTAAAGTAATTTAAAGTGCACGCTAGTAATATGCGCCTCTGGACGGGTGCTCAACGCACCCACAGTCTGCTTGTCACACACAGGGACATGCAGCAACACAAACATGCCAGATATTAAAAATAAAAGGATTCCTCTCTGGAAAAGCATTAAGTCTTTTCGCTTGCAAATTCCGCCAGGTAAATAGCGACTCCGCCATGTTGCAAGCTCAACTAGCTTTTAAAGGGAATGGGAGATGACACTCTGATTGGTTTATTGCACTTTATGCCCAAAGACGAGGTACAATCCTTTTGGACCGTCATTATTTATTTATTTATTCATTTTTTCCATCATTAAACTAGCAAAAGTGTGTTCGGACACGCCCTAAGTGGACCTGCACCACGTGCTTCAGACCATGAGATCATTCAACCAGCAACCAATCAGAACATGACACGTAAGGTAAGGGAAGCACAAGACATGAGGCTCGTTCATAGGCCGATCGGTCTGCACAGCACCGATGCAACTCGAACAAGCCTATCATCACATGTTTCTCTATTCTGTTTTGTGATTGGTTTATTTTTTGATCATTCAGGTGGCTCTTGTTTAGTCATTAGTCTTTGTGTATTTTGTCTCTTGTCTAACTTTGTAAGGGTCAAGTGTAGGGTAGGCCTAATGTTGAGGGAGTTGGGCTTGTAACCTGAAGGTTGCTGGTTCGATTCCCATGCTGGCAGGAATTGAAAGTGGGGATTGTGAATGAACAGCACTCTCTCCACCTTCGATACCATGACTAAGGTCTTGAGCAAGACACCTAACCCCTAATTGCCTCACTTGTAAGTCACTTTGGATAAAAGCGTCTGCTAAATGATTAATTGTAAACCCATTGTTGGTGAGTTCATGTTTGTTCATGCGTCAAGTCATGTTTAGCTCGTTCATTTTGTGTTTGTTTCATGGATTGTTCGCATATCTTGTTTAATAAACTGCACTTGGGTTCAGATAACTCTCCTTCGGTGAAATTGTTACAATAAGCACTTAGAAGTATGTACTGTACAACACATCACAGTCAACTGAATCAGGCACTCCTGACCAGAGCAACATGTTCAACCACTGGAGGAGGAAGTACAGGTGCCAATGGACAGAAGAACAGCTTTACCTTTCACCTCAAGGTGAGCCAGAGCAACTTCTCTAAAGGTTTCACAAGAAAGGACCAATTACACGCTGCAGTGGCCATATTAATTAGCACAGTACAAGCGGCAGGTAAGAGGGGATATGAGAGAAGACCTTAGCATAAGAAAGGCGTCTGAAGGAGATGGCCGTTATCATCCAAGGGGACTGTGACATGAGCCCCAATCATTTGCTTGACTAACTCCTCTATCTGTGTCAAGCTCCGGTTTTGTCTGCATTTCTGTCACTCACGTTGCTTTACAACCGAAAACACTGCGCTTCTTCCAACAGCTTTTCCTCAATGTCCTGAGGTATCATAAATGGATCATATTCTCGCTCTGGAAGACCATAAAGGATATTACAGAAGGCAATGGCCACACTGATGTGAGCTATAAAATGAGAACAGAGCTAGAGGGCAGGAAAGCCAACTGAGAACTCTACATGCAATAAAATCTATGACATTACATGAGTTGACGACTCTAAGATGAGCTCTTAATGAGAGACGGGACTTGTTGCCCTCTAATGTGGCATAAAGTGAATGCCATAGAGTGAATGTGCAATGTGCAATTGTTTACTCAAAAAAGTAATTTTCTCATGCATTTTTTTCAGATTTTTTGTTAAACTCTGATTTTTTTTCAATCCCAAAAAAAGTGGCTTTGTTGAATGACTTTTATTATACAAAAGTGTCAATTGACAATGGGCCGAACTCTTGTATACATGGATACAAAATCAGGGGTAAAAAATGGTGACAAAGGTACCCATAGACTCTATATATTTTATTATTATTATTATTATTATTATTATTGAACAGAGCTTCAGAAAGTCTCTCTCTTCTTCAGTTAATTAAATTAGTTTTAATTAATTAAAATAATAAACCGGAAATATTATATAATAATATTATTGTACTCTAAAATAAAAACTTGAGTATTTTTAAATGATAATACTAATTATTTTATTTCACAGAACAAATTACAAATCAAAGTAATTATTTGTTTTCAAACGGTAGGGCTTTTATTTTGGTGTAGAACCTCTTAAGAAAAGTTTCTTAGGGTGCGTTCACACTTCACACCAAAAAACAAAAACAAAACATATAGTCCTGGTCCGCTTAGCATTCACACTGGTATTTTTAACAGCAAACCTGAAGTTACCGAACCAAAGGCATAGGGATACGGTCACAACCTGATTGGTCGGCTTTTATGACGTATATTTTGCGACGGAGCTCACTTACCGAACATTCAAAACAACACTGTGTGCTGCGTTCACATATGCTTTATTTTTACCAGCGAAGAACTCACAAAGAGCTCATAAAATGTTCAAAACATTCAAAACAGCAGCAGGATTTCCTCTGTTGTATGCAAAAACAGAAACTTCACCTCCTCGTTGCTCCACATTTGCCCTCGACTCATTTTGGATACACGATCTTCCCGCGTCGTCAAATCAGCTGACTTGTAGCGTCGCATCTTGTGACATCACGTCCTGTTTTTGGTTCGTTTACATGTCTTTGGTCCGTGTTGCGTTCATATATCAATCGAACCGCACCAGAGTTCGTGTGGAAGCGGACCGAGACCCATCTTTTTAGCGGTCTCGGTGCGCACCAGGGTTCTGATGGCAGCGTTCACATATGAACCGCACTAACTGAGCAATCGCACCAGGGTTCGTTTTAATCGAACCAAACATGACAAGTGTGAACGCACCCTTAGTTTTTATTTTTTGACACTTCTCATTACAAATTGGAGAAGATGGTTTGCGCTTATTGCGTTTTCAAATGCACATTATGACTATATTGTGAGTGTGTAAAAGACAGTCTCACTTTAAGCACGAAAGATTTATTTTTTGTTCACTGGGATTTAAAAGTATGGTTCTCATCAATCCCAGTGACTCCTTCAAATTTAAAATACAACTCAAATGACCTATTTGGATTACAACAGTGATTTTAGTTAGGATGAGCTAACTGGCTAACAGCTAGCAAGTGATTTCCTTTTTTGTTGACTGTAGAGCAAGCATAATGGATTCAGAAACATTGCACAGAGCTTCAGTGTTTTTGCAGCACACAGTACACACTAACCGTTAGGCCAGAGCTTTGTTGCTTTGTAATTCCAATTCAGATACATGCTTTGTTCATTTCTTACTTTTATTTGCAGTAGGGTTTGATACGTCAACAATCCATTTCTCTCAAGGGCAAACATCTCTTTCATGAACAATTGGAAGTTCATTGTGAGCACAGAGTACCACCTACACTTTGACATCAATAACAGTCATCAATAATAATAAAAAAAAAAAAACATACTCCACCGTGGCCAGACGAATCATCTAAATTCAGATGTAGCCCTAGGTACAACTGTGGAAAGACGTGTAGTCATGAATAGAAATGCAGTGGATTTGGCGTTATTACAAGGAGACGAGTTTCAGAGCGGAGAATTGCGGAGCTCTCGTGGTGATGAGGCTGAAATGGAGCCTGATCAAGGGATTCAGTGTCATTCAGCGCGGCCTCTATCGGACGTCACCGACGTCCTTCTGCCGCACAAAAGCCTGCCATTCAGCCCGAGCAACGCTAGCTTTGATCACACTCTACTTCAGGGATCATTCAGGCTCATAGAGACCGCTGCCAAGAAGTAAAATCCGCTGCCTGCAATTTCTGATCAAATATTGTGCATGATTCAATGGCACATCTAATGCATCTCGGCCTCATCTGTTGAACCAAAGACAGCTGGAATGGTAGATGGGAGATATATTCAGCTTTTCTCTTAAGATCTCCACAAACTGACTTGAAAACCCCCCTCAGGTGAATGCAATGTGTTCCAAGTGACTCATCTGTGACTAAAAGCATATTGTGTTTATCAATTTGAGAGTTTGAAGTCATGACTTCAATTGATCGTTTTGAGACAATTTTCTTTTATGCTCACCAAGCCTATTTTGATACATTTTAAAATGTATTTTATTTCTGAATTTTCAGCATCATTACTCCAGTCTTTATTCACATGGTCTTTCAGAAATCATTCTCTGATTTTCTGCTCAAGAAACATTTCTTATTAACATCGATATTTAAAACAGGTAGGGTTAGTTCACCCAAAAATGAAATTTCTGTCATTAATTACTCACCCTCATGTCATTCTACACCCGCAAGATCTCCATTCATCTTCAGAGGTACAGTGGTTCAACCTTAATATTATTAAAAAAAAATAAAATAACGACTTTTCAACAATGTCTAATGATGGCCGATTTCAAAACACTGCTTCGAAGCTTTACGAATCTTTTGTTTCGAATCAATGGTTCAGAGCACCAAAGTCATGTGATTTCAGTAAACAAGGCTTCGTTACTTCAAAAGTGTTTCGCAATTTTAATGTGACTGGCAGTTTGATATTCGAACCGAGCCATTGATTAGGTTAACACTAATCCTAATTTACTCATTGTTTGATTATTATTTAAACCTGTTACTCATTTCATTGACTGGATCAGTGTATTTAAAGGACTAGTTCAATTTAAAATGATCCCTAGCTTTACTCCCCCTCAAGCGATGTCACTTTGTAAAGAAAAAACGACACGCCTGTAGACTGCACAAGTACTACGTACGTGCATGACATCACCATTTTCACAGATCCGTGTTTTTGTAGTTCACTGAAACAGTCTCGTTTTCAAAGGTTTGCCTTTTCAGGCCACCAAAACGGTTTAAATGAACGGCCGAAACACATAAAAAGTTTTCCATTTTTTGTTGAAAACGGTGTTGTGTAAATGGCCCCTTAGTTTAGTTGTTCTGTTCCTGTGTATTCTTTCTGTATTCTCTATTAAATGAACTTAGAACCGCTGCATTTAGATCCCTCACTCCTCATTTATTTCAACCAAACTGTGACAGCCAAAACAAGCACTTACATTTAAAAAAAAAACAGTTCTTTTTCAGTTGTGCGCTTACGGCCACAGATATAGTAAGGTGTAATGTCACAACGAAGTTCAGGAAATGTGAAATGCTTGGCAGAATAACACAATTAAAAATCAGTTCTACTGTCAGGGCCAGTTATTCACTAAACACCAGGTCAGCTGGACCGCAGGGAAGATCAGTGTGGACAGGCGTAGCAGAGGTTGCAATCAAGCGCACAGTAGACGAAGCCATGAAGTGAACAATAATGACCCAGTAATTATTGAGCAAGCTGTTTCTGGAAGGCCGTCGGAGACACACCGGCTGAGCACACACTACATTACCAGCCTGCCAGCAAACACTGATCCAAACAACCAACACTGTGCCAGTTTACTGATTATAGCAACTAATCATAATGCCACCTGACTATCCACGCTTCGCTTTATGATCCTAATGACCAGGGTGAGACCGGTGTATAAAAATACCGGCACATACTGTTGTTTTGTGTGGACATCTGCGAGATTACTTCCTCAGACCTTTAAATCAAGTGAACAGAAGCGATATGCTGTACTGTTGATGCAAAGTTATCAGTTTCACCCCCTCCCTGTTGCAGATTTAATTTCCCGTTGATTATCCTTGCATGATAAATGGTGCAATAGGTCAATTAGTGAAATCTAGAATAAACAACCAAACCAAACAAGAAGCTATCTGCATATGTTTGGGTGGGCCAATCACACTAGGGAGTTAGCTACGCCTCATTAAAAATGCCATTTAAATGACTACGCCATGAATTTTCATAGTGCCTTTAAGTTGTCCCAGTGTCCTTGGGTAAAATCAAGACATGACCAGCATTCTGGTAAAAACTTACCAGGATATTCAACTCGCCATGACAAATTGCTCATTTGCTGATGATAACGTAGTTCATTAATCAGAACTCCCATGCATATCGCACAAAAGAATTGGCAAGGAACTGTTCTGATTGGCTGTTCTGATTTCCGAAAGCCAGGTTTTTGGGTACTGGGTTACAAGCACTTTTGAGAAAGAACTCGTCAGTAAATTTGATGAAGTTACAGGCATTAATTAGAAAGTTTTGTTTGAGGCGCTTACTGAGCAAGTAAAATAATCAGTACTCAATACTTCTGGACTGACAGAAATTGAAAGAAAATCTAGTGCTTGCAAGGAAACAAAACAATGTGTTTTTTTAAGGTACACATGTTTATGTACAAATGCACTGTATACAGAGTGACAGAAAATACATTTATAACTTTGTATAAAACTTTCCAAAATATTTTGTTCCTTTGATCTTTCTATTTATCAAAGAATCATCGAAAAAGAATCACAGTTTCCACAAAAATATTACATTGATAATAATTAGAAATGTCTCTTGAGCATCAAATCAGCATATTACTGGAGTAATGCTGCTTTGCCATCAATTGAATGAATTGCATTTTCTTCCAATTGACTGGTTTTACCCAATTTCCTAAAGCCAGGTTTTTGGATAGCAAAGTTATGTTTAGGTACATGGCTTTCTAGAACGAGCACTTTTGAGAAATAACTTTTCAATAGACTTGCCAAGTTAGTGGCATAAAAAAAAAGTTTTTAGAATGGAATGTTTTTAGGTGCAGATTTTTTTTTAGGTACAAAAGTTTGAGGTACAGATTTTTTTTTGAAAGAAAATAATGCTTTTATTAAGCAGAGACACATTAAATTGATCAAAAGTGACATTAAAGACATTTCAAGGTCACAGTAGCGGCCAAAAGTGATGGTCGGGGGGATAAAAGTTTCTAATATTCCTCCAAGTTTATATTTAGATATGAGGGAAGAACAAAACACTAAACTTGGTTAAGGTATCTGTCAAAATTATAGGGCAAAAAAGGCAAAGTATACTTACAAGTTTATTTTTACTATGCAAATTCCCTGTTCTTTTAAACTTTCTATCATCAAATACTCCAGAAAATAAGCATCTCTGTTTTCAACACTGACATTAAATAAGATTTTTCAGCATATTAGAATCATTTCCAAAGGATGATGTGACGCTTGAACATTTTGAACATTTTGTATTGTGCAAAACTATTTCACAATATCATCATCTACTTTCACAATACTTTCATTGTGAAACTTTTTTTGAAAAAAATGCAACCTTGGTGAGCATAAAAGAGAGTTCTATTCTCTGCCAACATCTGCTCAAACAAAGAAAATCCACAGCGGCTTTGAGGTAACATCCAAATTCTAATATTTGGTTTATTATAAATAATATGATCAACAGACAAAATGTAAGTTAAATAAAGATTATAATACTTTCAGAGCCTGACAGCTTTGATGGAGGGGCATTGTGTCTCTGAGGACAGACGTCTTCAGTCTTCACCTAATGGACATTTTTTTCTCACTCAGAGAGGGAGGAAGTTCAGAAGTGTCTTGCATTAGAAAACAGTCACTCAAGTCCTGTATGACTGACAACCGTGAGGTAGAAGAGTGATCGATTTGTCTCAACAGACACTCCGAGAACAACTGAGAAGGACAAACGGACTCGAAACAGGTCGGGCAGTTTCAACACAAAATAAACTTGAGCTGAGGACAGCTATTGACGGCCCGAGAGAGGAGCTGTCGGACCCCGCGTGTGCGTCGAGATGAATGATTGTGTGTGCGAGCGTTTGACCTCTGTGGTGGAGGTCGAGCCGTGTGTTTGTGGTCCTCCGGTGTGCCTTCTGACAGGCTAATGAAAGAGAGGCAATCAGAGGAGTTCACCCCCCACAGACGGCCAGCGCAGCGGGCGCACATTACACCAGCTTCTCCTGATTAACCTCTTTAAAAGACCGGCCGCGGGACCACAACACCCCTCCCCGTCACCCTTTCCATCACGCCGTCTACGGCTCTTTTTTTTCCTAGCACAACATCCATGCTCGTTGTCCCTTTTTACAAACTCTGTAAAACATTACAAACTTCATTTTCTACACGCAAACTTTTACACTTAAGTCAAAATGTGATGCTTGAGTCATGAGCAAATGACTTAAGACTTTATAGACTCATGAACAAGCAAGTCTTTAGGTTTGCAATGAGAAAGATTTCCCCTGATTTATAAAATCTGATAAAAAGCAGTCTCTCTGTTATCATTTTTATTACTATTATTATTAATTATTATTATTTATTGTTGGTTGACTTATAATAAACAGATTCAGGTAACACCTTGAATAATATTGTTTAGATAGGAATGCCTTGATTAAAAGAAAATTAGTCAAAATCATACATTCATAAAAATATATAAACGTAATTAATTATATGGTTTGATAAAACTAACCTGCAGCATAAAGGAAATAAAAATACAACTTAACTTATAGGGTTAGTTCACCCAAAAATGAAATTTCTGTCATTAATTCCTCTCCCTCATATCGTTCTACACCCGTAAGATCTTCGTTCATCTTCAGAACACAAATGAAGATATTTTTATCTATATTTATTTACTATTGACAGCAAGATAATGAACGCTTTCAGAAAGATACTAAAACATATTTAAAACGGTTCATGTGAGAACCTTAATATTATAAAGTGACGACTTTTTGTGCGCCAAAAAAACAAAATAACGACTTTATTCAACAATATCTAGTGATGGTCAATTTAAAAAATAAATCATTTGTTTCGAATCAGTGGTTCGGGTCACGTGACTTCAGTAAACGAGGCTTCGTTACATCGTAAGTGATTCGCAATTTCAATAGTTCACGTGACTTTGGCAGTTTGATACACGAACTGAACCACTAGAACAAATTTTCCAGTTTACGTTATTGTCTGGGATAATGTCAGCTTTCACCGAACCAACACTGTTAGGGAAAGATTTACTGCACATGAAAGGATAATAATGGAGTTCCTTCCACCATACTCCCCATTCCTGAATCCGATAGAAGAGTTTTTTTTTTTTTCCAGCATGGAGGTGGAAAGCATATCACCATCAACCACAAAATCAAAAGTCTCTGTTAGATGCCATGAATGAAGCTTGAACATCACAGCTGATCATTGCAGGGGATGGATGTGCCACTCAAGGAGATTTTTTCCACAGTGCGTTGCAAGGGAAAACATCAGATGTGATGTTGATGACCAACAGGAGCGATGTTTACATGTTACAATTTTATATAAAATAAATGTACTGTTGAAATCTTTTTGTGTGTACTACAGTACTGACTCTTCCCAGTAAATCTTCACCTACTGTAAGCTGTTACTTTTTTGTATAGTACAGTAAGAAAAAAGTAGAACATGTATGAAATTTGTATACAACAATTTCCACACTTGACTGCCAAAAATATCTAAACATTTCGACCACTACAGCTCACAGGATGACAAAAACACTTTCTATTTTAGTGGCATTGGCCAATTTTTTGACATAATAACAAGCTTTTAAAACATGAATTAAATGTTTTGGGAGAGTAACTACATTTTGCAGAAATGCAATAAAGTTCAGACAGTTTAGACAATGTTAAGCCTGTTTCAAAAAAATATGCCAAAGAGAAAAATTGTAAACCTATTTAATTTTTTTATAAAGTTATTGGAAAGCATATTCAAAGTACACTACTTTTGTCTGTAAGTATTTTATGGTCACCTGTATTTATTTGATTAAAAATACAGTAAAAAAGTGATATTGTGAAATATTACAATTTGAAATATTTTCTATTTTAATATATTTTAAAGTTTTATTCATATTAAAATATAATTATATATTTCAGCATCATTACTCCAGTCTCCAGTGTCACATGATGCTTCACAAATCATTCCATATGCTGATTTGATACGCAAGAAACGTCTTATTATCAACGTTGAAACATCAAAATAATGGCATTTATTTGAATCTTTTGTAACATGTCATTACTGCCACTTTTGATCAGTTTAATGTATCCCTGTTGAATAAAAGAATTTAAAAAAAATCTTACTGACCTCAAACTTTTGAACTGTAGTGTATTAGCTACTTTTTGTTAGTTAAGTTTAGTGTAGCTAATTACTATGAACGAGAACTGTGGTTGAATTTCTTTAAGTGATGAGATAGTGATTCAAAGTAGCTTCCCCAACACTGCTAACCATCCAACTAGCGAGGAGTTGCCTGTTTTTGGCGCCCAGAGTTGGCTGAATTGGGCTGCGTATGAGTTTCTGACGGCAGCGCTAGCATGTGGTGAGTAGGAGTGGTGAAATCAGCCCAGTGCCAGACACAAACTCGCCAAAACACAACCAAACTTCTCAGGGTGCACATGGTCCAACTGAAAGAACTTCAGTTTGGTTGTGTGGTTAACAACTCATTTGCAAAACATGTTAATTAACATTCCTTCATTATTGATTAGTTCTCTGTTTATTTGTCACATAAATCGAATTGCTCCGTCTGTGTACGTTTATCTACACTTCCACTTAAAAGTATGAACACACTTGAGAGAACCAATATTTATCATGAACTTAAAATCAATTTGATGCAAAGGCTTATATGTAAAAGCTTTTAATTGCAGCTTTGATTTGTTTTTTCATTTTTTTATTATTATTATTCCATTCCCACTGACCAATCAGTTGATTAATCCAATCACTTTTTGGAACTTTGTATACATATATATATATATATATATATGCTATTTATATATATATATATATATATATATATATATATATATATATATATATATATATATATATATACTATTGCATCGCTACTTAAAACCCGATTTGAAACCTTTATTGTTAAGTTACGGTTCGTAACCCATGACCTTCAGTCCGACTCTCTAACCAATAGGCTACAACTGCCCGCAAATATTTTACATATGAGGGAAGAACAAAACACTAAACGTGGTTAAGGTATCTGTCAAAAGTATTTGGAAAAAAAGGCAAACAACACCTATACGTTTTATTTTACTATGCAAATTTCGTGTTCTTTTTAACTTTATATTCATCAAATAATCCTGGTAAAAGACATTTTTGAAGAGTGTGCACGTGTGCTCTAGAACCAGAGATGGTCTTTATTTTTGGGAGATACGAGGTTCTGCACCATTGGAGAAAGTGTAATAACTAACTTGGATCACGTGCGCCTTGATAACCAATCGCATTACAGTCCTGTTTGCGCATTAAATAGAAATTAATTAGAAGTGCCGTGAACTGAATCATACACTGTAAAAAATAATTGCCGGTTTAACTTAAAAAAAGTAAATTACCTGGTTGCCTTAAAATTTTGAGTTCATTGAAATTTAAAAAAAATTAGTTAATACAATGAAGGCGATTGGTTTAATCAACAGAAACTCAAAATTTGATGTTATCTGAACCACATTAATTATATAAGTTGATTTGATAAAAGAAAAAATGTTGTGATAATAATGTGTACCTGTTGCACAATTGTCCATGACTAATAAAAGAGCATTATTTTCAGTGTAAACTCTAAAAGTAGTGTGGCGAGCAGGGCGGGCGAGAGCCGTGAGGGAACGGCGCAAGGCCGGTGACGCGAGAGATAATGAGCTTCAGCTGCGCGCTACACCGGTCTCGTGTCTTTCATAGAGGAGCTCCGGAAGCATAAAAGAGGAGCGACGACAGTGAAGGACGAGAGAGGACCAGACCTGGACATTATGTTGTGTTTTATTTTGTTTGTGTGGAACTGCCGCCCTTTTACTTTCGTTTTATTGTTTGGTTATTTTATTATTAAAGTATGTTGAATGTTCGCCGGTTCCCGCCTCCTTCTTCCCGTACTTAAGAACTGTGTTACAAGTAGGTTGAATGTTTAAGAGGAAACATTGAATATTATCCGATGGGCTGTCGATTCATGAAGTAAAAAACCATTTTCAAACAAAATCAGTTTGTTTAACGTAGTAAAGCCTCTCCTCCATCGGCATCCATTTAAAAAAATCTCCATCCCTGTGTACCACAGCATTATCAGGCTTTTTTTGGTAACCTTGCAGGCTTCATTCAAGTGGCTTTGTTAGATCCCAGGGGAATGAAAGAGTGAACCTGCGATTGAATCCAACATCTGGAAATAAAGGACAGTAGAGAACAAAAATAATGAAGTAGTCCTGAAATGCAATGTTTGTTATTTAAAGCATTTTTAACCAATCAAGTTTCAGCTTTGCAGCCATACTCCTCTCGGAACAAAAAGACTTGTGTTTTCCCGCACACTGTCCGGCGGCTCAGGGGAATAACGTGGTTGGAACGGTCAGAACTGTGACGGTATCGGATCGTCTTCGAAACTTCAACTTTCGTTCTTGATTCATGAAAACATTCTTGCCAAACTCTTTCACTTTCGTCCATCTTGCACCGGTCCAAGAATTTCACTTCTAGCAGCGCAATGCGAGATCCAGCCCACACCCGAGATACAACTGCAAGCTTCTTTTTTAACTTTAATTAGCAGAAGTTTTTACTCTGCAATCTGTCTGATGTCATACGCCTTAATCAGGGTTGAGCCATATTTAATTTTTGACAGGAATGAAAATGAGGCTGAGAAGAACACAAATACAGTGTGTTCAATGGATCGTACTGTTGTCTAACATCATGTCGATTGTTCATCTGATGAAACATCTTTCCAAAAGACTTTCAGAAAAGAAAAAAAAAACCCAAAAAAACTCCATTGTGAATTAGGTATAATAGGCAAAAATTCTGCTGAAATTTATAACAGTAATTTTAAATTAGCTGAACATACAGCAAACAGCATAATATAGCGTTTAAGCTCAATATGTTCTCTTAATTCTTTTTTGTCCTCATACATGCTTAAATTATTAATATGAAAAGAATTCCATCATTTGTAATCAGCATACGGCTCATTCTAAACTAAATAATAAATAAAAGCAGTCTTGATATTCACATTGGTCCCACAAAATCTGACATATGGAGCACTACGTGTGCATGGAAAGGCACGTTTCAACAGAACTTCAAATGAAGACAGACGAGTCCAGATGTTCACATGAGAAGGAGAGATAGCAAGATGTTCTTTCCACCTTCCACAGAAATACAGATTTGCTCATACTTCCATATGTTATGAAACCTTCACAACAACAGCCTTTCTGGTAACATACTGTGTGACATCTAATGTGTAAATAACTATTACAAATGTACATATTTATAACATAATGCACTCTTCATATGCACTCTTGCATACCATGTACTGTGTGTGATAGATAGATATATATATATATATATATATATATATATATATATATATATATATATATATATATATATATATATATATATATATATATATATATATATATATATATATACACATACATACATACATACATACATACATATATATATACACATATATACACATATATGAATATATAAATACAGGCATTGCTTCAATCACCTATTGTACCTATGTTCAACCGTGATTGAAGCAATGCCTGTATTTTACATTTAAAATATATATATATATATATATATATATATATATATATATACACACACACACATATATATATATATATATATATATATATATATATATATATATTATATATACACACACCACACACAGTACATGGTATGCAAGAGTGCATATGAAGAGTACATTATGTTATAAATACGAATGATAAATTATGTAATAATTTAAAGCACGCTGGGTCTCTCAGTATGCGGTAAGAAATTTCAGGCGCGCAGTCATTATGCTGCAGTTCTAGATGTGCCAAATAATCTAATCGCATATGTGCTTTCTAACATTGTTTCCAAGTGAGCGGCAGAGCACATTACTAGAACTGTCTTTGCATATCGAATTAACACTGGATATTGTTGGAGGAGGCGGGTAAAATACATTCTAAAATATGAAATGACCCATGAAATGGGAGAAAGGCATCAGCAGATTATAGTCTCCCTGTTATGTGGAAGGTCCTTTCACTCCAAAATGTAATAATTCTCAAATCAGGGCTCCATATTCAACTTTCTGTGCAATCAAAGGATGGCTACTTCCTGTATGCATTAATTAACACAAACTGCTCAATGTCACTAATAGATATTTGTAGTTCTTGTATGAATAGTAAATAGACTGAAATTTGCACACACACACACACACACACACAAAGCCATCTTTATCAATAATTTGATTTTTACAAAGTGTATGCTTTCCTAATAAAAATTGGAGGTTGGAATTTCCAGTCATCCTGCAGTATATGATACACAGTGTGATTATCTTATCGCCTCAAAATACAAAATAAGAACAATAATAATAGGTCATAGTAACAATAATAATAATAGAACAAAGGCTTTCCAAAACAGATGGTACAACATCCCTGAAACCGAGCGTCACAAATGTAACCTTCAGATCAGGATCAAACAGTCCTTTGCTTTGACAGAGCTCTCACTGCTACGATCTGTCATTCAACCAAGAAAAAGCTGAACAATTATTGATTTTTTCTCTCTACATACCAGAAAACCACTGCGTTAGTTACACTGACTTGGAAATACAACTATAACTAACTATCCACATTGACCGACACATATCTGGAACCTATAGTGACAGCAGTCTTTGGCTGTGGACACACTGACATTGATTCTACCTTGATCTGTTTCACTGACGCCACGGTAACTTGAATAGGCTTTACTCATATGTACACTGTGTAAAAAAAAAAATAAATAAAAATTATTTTCGATGCAAATGCATTTCATATGTTCCTACAACATGTTCTCACTCCCAACTCTTGGCGTCATATTTTAACACACAGGGTACACCTTTATCGTAATTTTTCAACGCAGAGGGTACTCCATCGCTCTCAATGAGAAACCTTTGGCGTCATACACAGACACATTGACCATGGGAATGTTATTGTCATGATAAAATTTTATATTGGGTTATAATTCTGCCATTAGGACATGTTGGGGTTTGATTTAATCAGCCAGCATTTCTTTATTTACTTTTCTTTTTACATTATTTTGACACGTTTGAACAGGTAACCCAACCCCATCCCTAAAATCCAACCCTTTTTTTTTTTTTTTTTAAGAAATTTTTTTTGGTGATTTTGGCCTTTATTGTGATAGGATAGTACAGAGTGGACAGGAAGCGAGGTGTTTGAGAGGGGGATGGCATCTGGAAAGGTTCGTGAGCCAGGACTCGAACTCGAGTCGCCCGAAGTACAACGGCGCTATATGTTGGCATGCTGCCCACGAGGCTATCAGCACCAACTAAACCTACCCATATGTGAATTATATAATATAAAATACAGGATATAGTAGTTAGATATGACTGCAGGCCCAATTTCTTCAAAAAGTACAAATATTCCAAGTGTTTTCCGATCGACGGCTGATTTGTGTGAAAAGACAGCCTCTCCATTCGCTGTAAATGCACACATTCAAAAATTGCTGCCCGAAGAAGCATTACATCAGCTTTGACAGTGAAATGGCATTGGCTCCCATGAGCGGGATCCTTTCATCGCTTAAAACACGAAGATCCACTCTGTTCTTCTTAAAGATATCATATGGCTTCGGAAGACCTGAAGTTATTTGTAATACTTTTATGCTATTTTTGGTCCGATTTTGCAATAAATACCTGTGACTTTTTATACTTACGTGTTTTACATTGTTGGGAAGTGAGTAGGTTTAGGGTAGGAGTGGGGTTTGGTGTTCCAACACCTAAATGTATAAACATTTATAAAATCATTTCTACTTTTACAAATGCAAATAATTAAATGCGTCTTAATATGACGCATAAGGCAAACAACTGAAAGCAATGGAGTACCCAGCGCATTAAAACAAAAATGCCTGACCAAACGTAAACATGTGATGATGTGGAAGTAAGAACATTTTGGTTCCTCTGACCCAATCAAAACCCAATAGGCAGATCTCATTGAAGTTTTAGCCTTCTAATTTATAATAAAATACACTTGTCTTTTTTAGACGGCGTCTCTGAAATCCAATAAAGAAACTGCGAGAATATGTTCAACAAAACCAAAAAATACACACCCACTTTCAACCACAGACATCTTTCCAACCAGCCATTACCAGACAAACACACACAAAACTACTCTCACCACTAACCAAACTAATACCACGACCGCAGTCAACAGGCAACCTACAGTACATAACCACACACGGGCACCACCAGCCCTCCTAACTGACAGGACTGTGTGTCATTACACAAGTTCATTTCTGCTTAAATGCACAGCTCAGTTCACTTCCCCTCTGCCACGCGGAGTAATTATGCGTAATGACATGCTAATGGTGCGCTGGTACACCGCCGATGCCTGTGCTATCAGTAATCACTCACTGTCAGCGGAGGTCAAATATTTGCAAGTAAGCAGCTTAAAGGCGCCTAAGTTAATTTCACGGCTGAAACTGAAAAAACGTAAGAGAGACCTCTAATAAGGTGTTTGCGGTTACAGTGATTGTGTAATATTCAAGTGCTCAGAGGTCTATAATTCCATCAGCCATCTTTCAGAGAAATGTCTTCTTAATGTCAGTCTCAGATGGCATGGCCATTGATATTGTACACAAAAATGAAATTGTCCATTTTAATATGAAAGTGCATATGGATTTTTTCATAAGCTTGTGTTTTCAGGGTTACTGCGCTGCTACAGTGAGCGCTTCTGAGCATGAATGACAGTCATCGCCGGACTGAAAGGTTTGCAGCAGCAGTTTTTTTTCACAGTTTCGTTTAGGACACTTAGGGACAGATTTACTTACCAGGGCAAATTAACGTAAGACCGCAATCTCATCAAACTTCTAATGGGAGTGGAAAGTTGTGCGGTTCTGATTTAGGGTGCATTTACAGGACAACAATATGCTAAAAATGGAAGCACAAAAAAGACTAAAACCGCTGCATTATTCATGCCAGGCCAGTAGTTGGCGATGTGTGAAAGGAAAAACTATGCACCTTTAGACGAAAAATGACACAGACACATATTAGACACACATAGACTAAACACACAAGTGCATGACATCACCATTTCCACAGATTCGAAAATTCGTGTCCAGACCCCCAAAATGTCGTTGTGTAAATTAACGGCCAAAACGCATAAAACGCTTTCTGTTTTTAGCTGAAAATGGTGTCGTGTAGACGCCCCCTTTACTCACGATGTGTAAATTAAAGAACAAATGCAGCCAGCTCATTTGCATAATGACCAACACAATTTACCAAGAGTAGCTGTAATTAGTGTAGGGTCACAGCAAATAAAAATAAATAATGGCCATTAAATATTTTTTGGGCAAGACTTCTGCAAATGTTAATAAATCACGTTGAATGATTCATTCAACGACTCTTCTCACATAAATTTTGCACAAAAATACACCTTTTTTCTTTAGAAAATCTTAATAGCATAGTAACGTGTTTAATGGAAAAAGAGGTTTTGTGCTGGAGCAAACTGTAAATCTAGCCCAATGTACTTCTCAAACTGGACATGAACGAATCGAATATTCTGCTGTGTTTTGTTGTAGTTATCTTAGTGAATTAAACAGTGATTGAATCTTCAAATATGGCGAATTTTGCCAATCCCCACCACAGCATTATTCCCACTAGATCTAGAAAGGTTGTGTTTAATAGCATAATCATTTTTTGGAATAAAATGGCAAACTTCTTTGTCTTGTTCAAGCTTTCATAGCATTACTTTTCTAATAATTCAACAGACCAGAATCAATTATTCTGCTTATACTATGGTTACCACACTCCAAGACATTCTTCACTTTTTTACCCCGTCATTTGTCAGGTTCTTAACAGCCTCTTTTGTAGGACTAGTTTCTATAACTTTATTTTACAGTGTCATTGCTACATATTTTACATGTATTTACTATAATAATAACTAGAAATGATGCTTAATTACATGCAATTATCCCTAAACCAAACCCTCATCCTAACGCTAACCCTATAGTAAGTACATGTAGTTAATAGTTATTACTCAGTACTTAAATGTATAATTACACTGTAATACTGACACCTAAAAATAAAGTGTAACCCTAACTCATCTAATCCTAACACTTGTTCACACAGAACAAAAACGCGAGATGCAAGTAAGTAGAACAAAAACAAGACAAGGTTTTTTTTGTTGAACTTAAGAACGCTGCGTCACGCAGGTGCTGCAAAAGATGTGAGACGCGAGCGCAACGGATAGAGACGTCCGTGTAGAGTGTTTACATTGAAAAATAATGGGAAAGTGCATTGGGTGAAAGGCCCTGAATGCTTTTTTTTAAGTGTCTTAATGTTTTCTTTATGTTTCCTTTAAATTTATTTTACATAGAAAGAAGTTGAAATTCCATCTATCACACTATTTCCACACAACCGTTTGTGAAAACTGTTTGACTTTTTTTTTCTCCCAAAGATGGTCTTTTATTGTAGTATCATTGAATTCTGATTTACACATGACTGAAATACACCACAGCCTCTTCCTGTCTAAATGGGCGGATATCAACCAAGGCTGTGAAGTGCAAAAGACTTGCTGATAGTCAAAAGTGTCTCGACAGAAATGCAATCACATCCACAATCAATGCAATCAAAAGGTTTACCAAAGGCAGCAATCTTGCAAAAAAACACTAGTGTATGTCAAAAACCACAAAAACACCATGAGTTTAGTGTAAATGTTATTAAAGATATACTTGTGTTCTAAATGTCGGAAAAGTGATCTAATTAAGGTGAAAAGGTTGTGCGGTCTCTAACAGTTGCATTGTGGGTAAGTCTTCAGATATGATGGACATCAGGACAGAACAGACAGTGGAGAACTTTCAATTATGAAACAGTGCCTCGGCTCTGAAAACCAGGCCAGCACTAGAATCACGAGAGAATTGTAGTTTTTCTGTTCTCTCCAAGGTCCAACAGAGCAGTAAACAAAGACAAACATGGCCAGAGAGAAAGGCGGGCAAACAAACACCGCACACACACACACACACACATATATTTTATAGTCAGTGTAGACTGCTGGCTGTCTCCCAGACACAATGTCCTTTGGTAAAATCTAAACAGGCTGGGGAAAAAAAAAAAAAACACAATGTTGTTCTGTTCTCCTTTATTTCTCCTCTATAAAAGCTTCCATTGTCTTTCAAATATCCTTCAGTTCAACTCGATGGCAATTAAGGAAAGTGATTCTTGATCTGAAAATGTGAAGTAAAAACTACAGTATGTTCTACCCAAATACATTAAACCTAAAAAGGCATACGATTGAAAGATATGGGGGAGAGAAAATTCACAAAAATAAACCAATTAATGGTGTTCTCTTAAAAGAGGGAAATTGGGTGGCTATCTTCACTGAAGCAGACGTCCAAGGTCAGAATCCTGTGAAACAAAACCCTACATCTTAACTCAGGCTTGCAGAAATGTGACTTCTTTAATGGATCATTGAATTCAAGAACGAATACTTTAAAAACTAGGAAATAGAATTTGGCCTCTCAATGAAATCAATCTACTGGAGAATTTAAAGGAATTTTTCAGGTTTAAACGCAGTCAGGACTGCCCACAGATGAATGAATGAATGAATGACTGAATACAGTATATACACTCTTTGTTATATTGCAGCCTTTTGCTAAAATCATTTAAGTTCATTTTTTTTCCTCATTAATGTATACACAGCGCCCCATATTGATGGAATTCCTGACATTTTTGCAAATTTATTAAAAAAGAAAAACTGAAATATCACATGGTCCTAAGTATTCAGACCCTTTGCTCAGTATTTAGTAGAAACACCTTTTGATCTAATACAGCCATGAGTCTTTTTGGGAAAGATGCAACAAGTTTTTCACACCTGGATTTGGGGATCCTCTGCCATTCCTCCTTGTAGATCCTCTCTAGTTCTGTCAGGTTGGATGGTAAACATTGGTGGACAGCCATTTTTAGGTCTCTCCAGAGATGCTCAATTGGGTTTAAGTCAGGGCTCTGGCTGGGCCATTCAAGAACAGTCACGGAGTTGTTGTGAAGCCACTCCTTCGTTATTTTAGCTGTGTGCTTAGGGTCATTGTCTTGTTGGAAGGTAGACCTTCGGCCCAGTCTGAGGTCCTGAGCACTCTGGAGAAGGTTTTCGTCCAGGATATCCCTGTACTTGGCCGAATTCATCTTTCCCTCGATTGTAACCAGTCGTCCTGTCCCTGCAGCTGAAAAACACCCCCACAGCATGATGCTGCCACCACCGTGCTTCACTGTTGGGACTGTATTGGACAGGTGATGAGCAGTGCCTGGTTTTCTCCACAAATACCACTCATAATTAAGGCCAAACAGTTCTATCTTGGTCTCATCAGACCAGAGAATCTCATTTCTCACCATCTTGGAGTCCTTCAGGTGTTTTTTTAGCAAACTTTTAGCAAATGTTTTTGTAATCTTGGCCAGATCTGTGCCTTGCCACAATTCTGTCTCTGAGCTCTTCAGGCAGTTCCTTTGACCTCATGATTCTCATTTGCTCTGACATGCACTGTGAGCTGTAAGGTCTTATATAGACAGGTGTGTGGCTTTCCTATAGTCCAATAGGTATAATCAAACACAGCTGGACTCAAAAGAAGGTGTAGAACCACCTCAAGGATGATCAGAAGAAATGGACAGCACTTGAGTTAAATATATGAGTGTCACAGCAAAGGGTCCGAATACTTAGGACCATGTGATATTTCAGTTTTTCTTTTCTAATAAATCTGCAAAAATGTCAAGAATTTCTGTCAATATGGGGTGCTGTGTGTACATTAATGAGGAAAAAAATGAACTTAAATGATTTTAGCAAATGGCTGCAATATAACAAAGAGTGAAAAATTTAAGGGGTCTGAATAGTTTCCGTACCCACTGTGTATATATATATTGCTGTACTGAACCTGGAAATCTGACCCCCCTCCTCATTCAAAAACTAGAACAGTGATCAAAACTTTAATTATTACCACAAAATTTGATGCTTTACTTGATGAAAGACGATTATTGACTGGAATATGATGCCTTGTGTCTACAGTTTCTGCCCTAACAGGAGATAAGAAAACACACCAAATAACATTTACTGAGAGAGAATACATGAAATATAAGGAAATACAGCAAAAAGAATTATTTAGTGGGGAAACTTTCACACACACACACACACACAGACATGTATATATAAAAATCTTCAAAGACACTCACAAAGAAAACCACTATGAATACAAACTTTTAATTGGATATGTGGCGCTGCTTCTTAAAATATTCAGACTTGGTAAAAGAATGTAAATCAGAGGAATGATTCTGCTTTTTCTGCTTTTGTGCTCACACTTAGATTCAAAGAGATGGATTTCTAAGTGCTGAGAATGCCTTTGTTTTCACAGGCACTATTTTAGACATTATTGAAGCTTTGAGGTCCTTTTGAAACTGTGTGATCCATTAATTTAAGTGAAAACGAGAAAATAAAAAACATAAATAATAAAACATATATGCACTCTACTATACTGTTTCATGATCTCTTGGCAAAAACCATAAAGACAAATTATACTATAACTTATATATTTCTTGTTGTACTGAGTAAAAAATAAGATACTATAAAACAGTAATAATAATAATAATAATAATAATTATAAGTAGTAGTAGTAGTAGTAGTAACAATACATATTTTTGTATTTTGTATTATCTGTGTTATTATTATTATCATGGATGTGCTGCTTAGTATTTCTGTGGAAACTTTTTTTTTAAGGATTCTTTGATGAATAGAACATTTAAATAAACAGCATTTAATTGAACAGCATTTACTGACACTTTTTGATGAATTTAATGCTTGCTAAATAAAACTGAAATACTTAAAAACAATAATAAAAAAATACTGACCCCAAACTTGAATATTATATTATATATTACATTATATAATATTACATTACATTGTATTATATTACATTATATAATATTACACTATATTACATTACACTATATTATATTATATTATATTATATTGTATTATATAAATATAAAAAGTATATTATATTATACTTTTTCTTAAGAAACTGTGAGAGGTATTTTGGGTAGTTTCCAGGGCTTTGCTATGTGGGTGTTAAGGTTATAGGTGGTTACTAGGGCATTGCTATGACGTTCTAAACGGGTTTGTGTTTTTCTGTTCACATACAGCTTGAGTCCATTCTTTATTCCAAGTGCTTTTTGGCCCACTTTTATTTTCCAAAGTCCAACAATTACAAGTTTGACCACTCAGAAATGTAGAAGCACACCTCTTCTCAGAGCTTTCATTTGTGTATGCACAACAAACACTGGACAAGTGTAGAACGTTTAATTCTGATTTGAACAAACTAACCACTCAGTAAATGCGAGCAATGCTTGCATGTCTTAGAAAAAGATACACATGTTTAACATATCACACTTGGAATGAACTCAAATGCAAGGACAAGGAACCTTGACACTTCACAATAACGATCTGCTTGGAATATCTCCATCTCACTTTGCTTTCTACATCTCCAGCCGCAATGGCCTCGACCGGACCTGGCCTTCCGCTCCGACGGTATCCTTTGAGTGGGTCGTGCCGAGGCCCGGCGGGGTTTCCTACCAACACTAGCCTCCTACTTGCTGTGGAGTCTTCCTTGGACATAAACGCTTAGGATGAAAAGGTCGATTCCTCGGCTCTGAATACACGATGGCCTGGTTTCCCTCCCTGGTTGCCGGAGCAGAAACACAGTGATCCATGCAGCAGACAAGCATCTGGTTGAAGCAAAACGAGTGGAGCGGATCCAGCCCGAGGGTCTGTCTTATACCGGTCCATCATCGAAGTGGACGGCTGTAGAGTTTGATCACGGGCCCGTATGGCATGCAAAGCTACAACATCAACGCACAGATGCTTAAGAGGGCGAAAAGGAGAATTATTCAGAGCAGAAGCCGAGAGATCCATCAGAGGTGATTGGAAGGTGGGTGGGAGGAGGGGTGCATGTAGGTGGTACACATACACACATAGGAATTAGTTTAACATGTAAACACACACACACACACACACACACACACACACACACACACACACACACACACACCACAATACGCTAACAAATCGTACTTTAAAAAGGAGAACTTAACAGCACTGGATGCAGTGTAAGAAATGCTAGTCATTTTACAGTAAAATAAACTGGATTTTTAACTGTATGTTACCTTACCACATAAAGAGATACAGTAAATCTGAAAATTAAACATTTTTGAAACTTATGCAATAACATTAGTAAATGCAATGACTAATAAAATATGGAGAGAAAAAGAAAACAATATGTATATTTTTAAATGTATCAATCTTGGTTAATGTCAATTTCTACATATCATTGTTCAAAGGTTTGGGGTTAGCAATTTTTTTTAAAGAAATGAATACTTTTATTCAGCATTAAATTCATTAAAAGTGATGTTACAAAACATTTATATTTCAAATAAAAGCTGTTCCATGTCATGTTTGCTGTATTCAGTATCAATAAGAAGAAATGTTTCTTGAGCAGCAAATCAGAATGATTTCTGAAGGATCATGTGACACTGAAGACTGGAGTAATGATGCTGAAAATACAGCTTTAGCTTTACATCACAGGAATAAATAACATTTGAAAATATATTGAAAACAGTTCTTTTAAATTGTAATAACAGTTCACAATATTTTTTGTTTTTACTGTATTTTGATCAAATAAATGCAGCCTTGGTGAGCAGAAAAGACACTGACATGACACCAATCTCAAAGTTTTGATTGGCAGTGAACTAAAATAATATTTTGTATAAATTCACAATAGTTTGCCAGGTCTTCTTAGGTAAATGGAAAACCTACTTAAAAGGGTTGTTCCGCATTATTAAGTCACAGTTCTCATGAAATATGAGGAGGAAGAAAGATCTTTCTGAAGATGAAAAGCATGAAATGGTGCAATGTCTTGCAAAAGGCATAAAAACAACTAATATTTTGCAAAAAAATGAATATGCATTGAGAGGGATCTTTCTTCCTTCCCATCTTAATTTATCTACATTTGACAGCAAAATGGCTGCCCACTGCTCCGGGTGTGTGTATGTCCACGGTTTGCAGTATAAGTGTTCACTACTCACTAGTGTGTGTGTGCACTAATTTGGACGGGTTACATCCAGAGGACAAAGTCATATGGGTCACCGTACTTGGCCTACACATGTCACTTTCATTTTAAACTCAAATACAGTCACCTAAATAATATCCTTATGTTAGTCAAGCTTTACAGTGATAAACCGAAAAATAATGATTCAATGATGCAAAGTTCAATTCAGCTGTAAAACAGTTCTAAAAAAAACAGTGAACAGCCATTACTTAGTTGAAATCAGTTCAGTTCAATAACTGTGTAAAGTTAAATCAATTATGGAATGAGTTCAATTCATCTATAAAGCAGCTGTGGAGAAAACAGTGATGTCATCGTCCAGCTCAGTTCAGTTCTCATCCAATAGTGTCAGTGCAAATCAATAATATAGTCGAATATTTAGTGTCCCCAACTAAGCAAGCCAGAGGTAACTGTAGCAAGGAACCAAATTATTATTATTATTATTATTATTAAAATAAAAACAACAATAATAATAATAATAGTTATTATTCTGTTCCCTACTAAAGATTTTTCTGGTAGACTAGTCGTCGTTCATTTTAAGCAATTAGTTAACTAATTGCATTTATTAATAAACTATATAAATCGTAATAAAGAGCCTAATCAGTGTTCAAGCGCACACAAAGCTTACCACAGCGCAGCGGCAGAATGATTATGAATAATGATTATGAATGCACCGGGGAAAAACAACAAGGAGATTGCAATATCATTTTAATGATAAAAGGTACAATATGTATTTTTTTCGCCGCTAGGGGTCGCTAGACTCTTCAAAACAATAAGAAAGGCGTAGTTTGATGACGCAGTGAATGAGTGGAACATGGAACTTGTCGTCATGCCGATTGATCTAATAATGTTTATGGGGAAATTATATTTCTGGACGAGTGAATGCATGTTTTTAACATGACCGTGGTATGAAGGAGGGCGTGGCCGAGAATCGCGGGTACGATTACTAATGAGAGACAGATATCAGTGTCACACGCGAGTCCCGGGGATAAAGGACAGACGACATTTCTGATGATCCACGACTGTTTTCATGTTTTGTGATAGTTGTTTGTGAGTCATTTTATAATTCACTCATCACTGCAACTTTTTCTCACAATTTTTTTCCCTCACAATTGTGAGTTTGCATTGAGATTTAAACTCAAAATTGCAAGTTATAAAGTCAGAATTGGGAGATATAAACTTGCAATACTGACTTTTTCTTTTTGTGAATCTTTTTTCAATTGTGAATTTAGAATGTGAGTTTATATCTCATAATTCTGACTTTTCTCAATATTGTGAATTTTTCATAATTGTGACTTTTCTCTATATTGTGAGTTTATATCTCATAATTCTGACTTTATAACTCACAATTGAAACTTTATATCACACAATTCAGTCAAAATTGTGAGAAAAACTTGCAATGACCTTTTTTGTGTTTGTTCCACACTTATTAGTATTCCAAAGTATTCTAAAGTATTTAGATTAAGTTACTAAACTTGAGTAATGTAACGAAATACATTACAAATTACTTTTTAAAGCATGTATTTTGTAATCTGTAGTGAAATACATTTTAAAATGAACCAACCCAGCCCTGCTTGTCCATGTAAAGTTGCTATTATTACATGTTTCAGATGATAAGCCGTATTTGAGGTCGATGAATGATAGTCAAGCGTTTGGATGTCCTGTCTGACGCACCGTAAACTACCACATAGACCAGCTTGTAAAATGTTTGGACGACTATGCCTCTTCTCAATTCACCAATAGTTAGTCCACTATTAGGGGGCAGCCGTACTATTATTATAATTAGTTTTAATTCAACAGAAAACAAAAGTTTTCAAAAAAGCAATAAAACCAAGCCACTGACTGAATAACCAAGGTATGTAGAAAGCATGCAAAATAACACATTTCTAACGAAGCTGAAAGAAAACGTCCTGCCAGGCAGAAACAGATGGAATATGGATCTATAGAAGGTGAGAAAAAAAAAACATGCGAGAAACTTCACCGCACAAGGATGGGCGTCAACGGCGTGTGTCTCCGAGACGAGAGAAAGTCGATGTCATTGCTCGTCTCTGATGCCCGTTTGCACATTTGGGGTTGATCCCTTATAAATACAAAGGAAACAAAAGCACATCATTGACTCGAACGATCCCCGGACCCCTACAGGCTACAGCTGTAGACCAAGGAGCATTTCAATAAAGCGTTAATCCCTCAGCATGAGTCTGAAGCTGTGACTGCAGATTTGATGATAATGCCATGTATTGTTCTAGCATCACTTTCAAATCTTCTATTTATTTTATTCATTATCTCTTTCATTTACTACCTTGGGAAACTGGCAAGAATATTGCTAATTATGAATTTTAATAGGATTAGCGGATCTGTTGCCATCATCTCTTCGGAGTATTGTGCAGCCTAATTCATTCAGCAGAGAGACGATTAATCAAGTGATGTGACTTGTGAGTGTTCTGCTTCATAAAGTTTCTCAGAATTCATAGCCCGGCTCATTTTATTGCAATATTGTCGTTTGCGAACCTGCGGTGAAATGCATGATATGAAACGCCATTAGATGCGAGTTCGACCTTCACATCTGCCGGTGAACAAACTCTCGTTCGGAGTAATTAATATTTTACAGCAGCTCTGAGAAGTTGGGCCGCTTTATCAGCTCCGATAGCATCTTTTAACGTACAGACACTCTTTGTAAGAGATGCAGCTATTTATCTAATGGATCTGTATGCGTTGCAGACAAATGAAATAGATATAGGTAAGAAGGTGTACAAAGTCACAGGTAAGATGTACTTGAACGGATATCATGTTTTATGTCTTCTCAGCAGAACAATGCTAATCTCTGAAAATACATGCTAGGGTATTACAGCAAGCCTTACAAAAATGCTTTATTTTGCCATTAATTTGCATCTAAATACAATTTTTTTTAAATAATAATAATAATAATCTTTACTTGTCATGTGAAAAATATATATCAATATTTAAAAAAAGTCCATGAAAAAGTGTTAAAAAAATTGTGTAAAACAACTCTTGCAAAAATGCTTTATTTTGCAGTTAATTATTTTTCATAAAATATGTATTTATTTAGTAAATATATTAAAATTAATATTTATTTCAGGGTTAATAATAATAATAATTATTATTATTATTATTTTATATTATAGTCAAATTATTATTATTATTATTATCATCATGGATAAAACTGCTTTTACAAAAAATAAAATGATTAAATTCAGTTTTTTGTACAAATCATATAAAAACACTTGCAAAAATGCTTATAAAAATGCAGTAAACCTAAATACAATGGTTATTATTATTATTATTATTATTATTATTAATAATCATCATCATTAATAAATGTGCTTTGGCAAACATTTAAAATTTCAATTTGCTTACCATGTGGAAAAAAATATATATAAATATTTACAAAATTCTAAAATCCTGGATACATTTTTAATTTAAAAATGTAAAATTTAATTTGCTTGTCATGTCTGTGTGTGATTTTTCATGAGTCCTCATATTTCAAATAGCTTTAAAAACATACTAAACAATAATGTCTATTTGTACAGTATGAAAACCATTACGCCTATAGAATGTCCTCACTAAGATAGCAAAACAATCTGTGTGTGTGTGTTAGTGCTGTCAAAAGTACTGATTTCTGTACCATGTCGATACTGAAATTTTAAAAATGTGACGCTTTGAGTGCTGTTGAGCGGATTCGTAAACACCTCTGATTGGCCGTTGCGTTCACATGCTCATTAGTGATTGGCTACAATGATCAACGCACAGGAGTATTTGAAAGCACACGGAAGTGTTTGAATTTGAAAGCGTTTTTAAAGCGGATGCCTGCAATGAAAAGCTCCCGTAGCGAGCTCAGTGTCTATTTACAATATGTTTTTGAAGCGTTGATCATTGTAGCCAATCACAGACATATCTGATGAGTGCGTGAACACAATGGCCAACCAGAGGGGTTTACAAATCCGCTCAACAGCGTTGAAAATGTCAAATTTTTAACATTTCAGTATCAACTTGGTACCAAGTCGGTATTTTTGACAACACTAGTGTGTGTGTGGGTGTGGGTGTGTGTGTGTGTGTGTGTGTGTGTGAGTAAAAAAAGCTTTCCACAATCATAGTCATTTGTATGTGCCCTCTCGAAATGCAGTGTCACCTGACAAATATTATGTACAGAAGCCTAGATCAAGGAGTGACACAGCTTACCCCATTCTCACCTACACTATATCATCCCCTCATAAACCCACACACACTCTCAGCCTATAGAGCTGACAACGGATTTTAGCTGAGGTGGCAAAATTGTCATTATCATACTAATCCAATTTGCGTTGATGTGTATGTTCACATGTTCAGCAAATATTTACATAAAGCAACATTATTTGGCAGGTGACGAGATTGAGTGTGCCGGATAATGAGGAATAGAGCACACACCAACTGGGACAAGGCAATATTAGCATAATACAAACATAATGAGTGACAATACGGGGAATGGGTAAAACTAAATAAATAAATAAGTGCTTTATAAGATTAACAAAACTGCAATCAGCGCATTACCTAGAGAGTGATCTTTACCTTTGATTAAAAGTGAAATCCAGCAGTGTGTCAGCAAGCCCATTAAGTCCAGCTTGCCTGGCTTATAGTTCATTAAGCAATTGATTTAATGACTGTTAGTGGTTTATTCGTTTTAGAGTTGCTTTCACAATCATTTTAAGTTTGAAATGAAATTGTGATGCTAATTGCTTTTGTTGGAGTTATTGCTCAATATCAAACAATAATAGGCATCAAATCAATACTCATACACTACCACTCAAATACTGAGGGTTAGACTAGAAAAATGGGCTGTTGAAAAATTCTACTTTGCCATTATAGAGATACAATACATTGTAAAATATTAAAATAGAAAACGGTTACTTTAAATTGCAAAATTCAAAATATAACAGTTTTTACTGTATTTTAATTAAATAAATGCAGCTTTGGTGAGTGAGATTTCCATTTCAACATTTATGAAAATATTTAGGTAGCACTTTAAAAGGTTTATTAGTTATCTACAATGCACTTACACAGCATTTATTAATCTTTGTTAATGTCAATTTCATTATTTAATAATTCATTATTAAAATCTTGTTTTATGCAAATTTGTTACATTGTTACGTGGGTATGTAACAGGAACTGATACCGAAATTGCTGGTGACTCGTTTCAGAAGTTCAGAATCGATTCTTTATTTTAGAAGACAATATCTTGGCCTTTTATCTTTGAAACTTTGCAGATCTTTTGCATGATAGGGGTACTTCCTAATATCGTGTCGCCCCCCTTTTGCTGCCAAAACAGCCCTGACCCGTCGAGGCATGGACTCCTCTAGACCCTGAAGGTGTGCTGTGGGACCTGACACCAAGATGTTGCAGCAGATCCTTTAAGTCCTGCAAGTTGAGAGGCGGATCCTCCATGGATCCTCCAATTGGCACTAAGGGGCCTACAGTGTGCTAAGAAATCATCCCCCACACCATTACACCACCACCACCAGCCTGCACAGTGGCAACAAGGCATGATGGATCCATGTTCTCATTCTGTTTACGCCAAATTCTGACTCTACCATCTGAATGTCTCAACAGAAATTGAGACTCATCAGACCAGGCAACATTTCTCCAGTCTTCAACTGTCCAATTTTGGTGAGCTCGTGCAAATTGTAGCCTCTTTTTCCTATTTGTAGTGGAGATGAGTGGTACCTGGTGGGGTCTTCTGCTGTTGTAGCCCATCCGCCTCAAGGTTGTGCGTGTTGTGGCTTCACAAATGCTTTGCTGCAGACCTCAGTTGTAACGAGTGGTTATTTCAGTCAAAGTTGCTCTTCTATCAGCTTGAATCTGTTGGCCCATTCTCAGACCGGCCCGTCTGGCACCAACAACCATGCCACGCTCAAAATTGCTCAAATCACCTTTCTTTCCCATTCTGACATTCAGTTTGGAGTTCAGGAGATTGTCTTGACCAGGACCCCTAAATGCATTGAAGCAACTGCCATGTGATTGGTTGGTTAGATAATTGCATTAATGAGAAATTGAACAGGTGTTCCTAATAATCCTTTAGGTGAGTGTGTATATATATTTGAAATGGTCAAATACATGTAAAGTGGCCAGTAGTTCAATCCCATTCTATTTGCTGTAGCCGACTTCAAAAGCAGAAACATCTGAGAGCAATAAATATGTTCTGTGTAGGTTTCGGTCAATGATATGCCATAATGGAAATTGTCAACGGACTACAATAAGAACATCATATCCCCCCCCCCCCCATCCCCGTATCAAACCCTACATGTGATAAAACAAGACAGAAATCTTTTGGAAAAATAGCTTCGAAGCAGAAGATAAGTGTGTGTGGAGGAGGCGAGCCAGACAGACTAGCATACTGCTTTCATGTGGTTATGTGTTGGGATGTGGACTAACTTAAATCACACCAGCTAAAGCCGCCGGGATTTTCCAGTGTTGCCCCAGGGGCCCGCTCCCCAGACAAAGAACCCTGTGTTTCAGGTGTCATACTGATGTTCAAGAGCTGCTGGGAGCTTTAAGATCTTTGCCAAGCGCTGTCTACTTCTCCAAGCTCTTCTGAACTGATACATGTACAAAGTGAACGGCTTTGATACGAGACAAAACCTGCTAAGCCCACCGAAAGGTGTAGAGAGTTAAAAACCGAGCCACACTTCTGCAACACATTTACAATGACTCAAGAATGATCGTGATCATATCAATCTACACATGAACAGCGAAAGAAAGGGGTCAATAAACAAACAAATAAATAACATTCTCAAAGTAATATAATTATATATGATTAATAATTATATCTTAACGAGGGCTCTAAAGTAGGAGTGGTCAACATACAGTGAAATGAAGATGAACAAGGTACGGTGTAGCAAATTAGCATATCCGCTAATCCAAGAATGGGGAAGAACAGATTTCATTTTTAAGTGTAAAACTACCAAACAGTGTTAGGATACTGAAATGGACACGAAGGGCATTGTCGCACCTGGCTTGTCTGGAGCGTTTGTTTTGGAAACTGCAGTGTTTTTTCCCTTAGTTCGGTTCATTTAGGCATATATCAATATGGCGACTGCACTTGGAGCCACACCAAAAATATCAGTTCGACATCAGGCGAACATCAAACAATGCTGGTCTCATACCGCTTAAAAATGAACTCTGGAGCAGGTGGCTTGTGGTTGGAAAGCAATCTGACGCAACGGACCAACAAAAAGTCTGTATCACACTGTATGATGGGTATTTATACATGTTGCATGAAAATCAGCAGTGTTTGTTTTGCTAATACCTCTCAAAATGAATCGTACACATCAATTTTGGCTGAGAAATTACCATTTTAAGTCATTACTGCTGCTCACATGGTCGTCTGCTGTAAATAAAATGTAATAGGCTATGCTTGGAATAATACAAATAAATTCATATTTAATTTAATGATAGAAAAATAACATCCTAAACACACTACAGTTGAAATGGTTTTGCATTTTATCTAAAAAATGATGGCTGTCATTTTAAAAATATGGAAATTATTTACATGAGGTAAACTTAAAGATGCTTGGTTTATCTTTTCAATGTATATAATACATTTTAAAATTCGATTGCTGTAATTGCCTGTTTCAAATGTGTATCAAATGTGTAATTGCCCATTTCAAACGGTTGCGATTTCCTTTTTAAATAAAAGTGTACGTATTTAAAATGCATGTAAATTACAGTAAAGCGCAACGGTTATCGTACGGTGTTCCGCGGTGGTCAAAAAGGATTTAAACTGTGAATTTTGAATTGATCTCCTATTGTAAACCCAGAGACATGGATTCGGATGGCAATTAAATTACCACACGACCTTGGTGTTTGTCAAAAAACAGTACGTAATTTGGCTAGGGATTTTTACGTGGGTGGTGGGAGAAAAACACTCACATTCTGGATTTGGATGGCAGTAGCGCCTGTACATTTTCAAAATACCTTACATCCCTATGAGAAACAACTGCCATCCGAATAAGACTTTAGAAAGAAATATTGTATTTGGTATAAAATAGATTTGACCTCATTTAAAAATTGGTCCCATTCCATTGTAACAGCCTCACATACATGCATGCATTCATTCATTGTTAGCCAACATTTCTTGCATTATACTTTTTGTGGTAATCAACATTATGATTATTATACACCTGTAAGATTTAGATGAAATCTGAGAGGTATGTGACTCGTTTATCCACAGTAATTTAACCGACACTTTCAAGGTACATTATTAAAACAGTCTACATGACTGCAGTGGTTCAACCTTCATTTTATCAAACAATGAGAATAATTTTGTGCGCAAAAACAAAGCAAAAATAACTTTATTCGACAATATCGTCTCTTCTGTGTCATTCTCATACGTCGTTTACGTCCAGGTTCAACATCAGAACGCCGACTCATCATTGGCCGCATGCGTCGTGGTGATCACGTGATCAGCTTTGGCCAATACTGAGCTAGCGTTCGGACATACACAGAAGCCTTCACTGTGCTTCCTGCAGCAACTGTGTAAGGATAATGACATGGAAGAGAAGAGATTGTTGAATAAGGTTATTTATACGGCACACAAAAGTATTCTCGTCGCTGAACCACCGTCGGTTGAACCACCGCAGTCGCATAGTCAAATGTTTTAATGATGTAGCCAACCTTTCTGGACCTTGGAAGTATTGATTATTTTGCCTCATATACCTATCGGACTCTATCAAAAATATCTTGATTTGTGTTCTGAAGATGATCGAAGGTCTTACGGGTGTAGAACGACTTGAGGGTGAGGAATTAATGACAGAATTTTCATTTTTGCCTGAACTAACTTTTTAAAGTCATACTTGTGTAACCCCTCTACCCAGGTCCTACTCGCCCCGCTCTGTGCAGGACTCGAACCCGGGGCTCTGGCATGGGAGTCGGATGCTCTAACAAGGAAATGTATGAAATATATGAAACCAAGTGTGTAGCACTGAATTGGGTATATGGGCAATGCATTATAAATTACATTTATAAACACGCCATTGCTGCATTTCTATTACATGTTAGGATTAAATGTTAGGAGAACTTCACTCTATAGGCCTCTTTTGTACACAAAAGCAGCTTTGGCCTTTTGCTCTCATGTCACTTCCGGGCAATGCCATAATGTTTCATGCCGCTTGGACTGCAAGAGTAACAATTAAATAATGCTAATGTATTGCTTATGCCCTCCGAACACTGCTGCTTCTCGTTGGGTTTTAGAATTGTGCTACAGTGGCTTGTAAAGCTGTGAAAAATGGTTTTCCATCAAAAGTTAATCTAAACATAGAATCTTACATAAGACAGAGCAGCACTTGAAGATCTTTTGCCTCAATGCCAAGGACTTATTGCGGTTTCAAAAAGAGAAAGGCATTATTCAAACAAATCAGCAATGGAAATCATGGAAATGTATGCAAGGTTTGCATTTACATGTCGAGCACTAAGATTAATAGACCAAAAAAGCATCCTCTTTCTTTTTGAAGCAAAGCAAAAATAGAGTAAAATGTATTAAGGAGCATCTGATGATGATTCACAGCATTTTGCTTTTCGTGTCAGCTTGTGAAAACGAGCACAACTCGTGTCCGCAAGATTTAAAGAGGTGCACAAAACCGGAATATCAAAATGATAAATTTAGGCTTTCAACAGAGAAAAGGTTGTCAGATGTAGAAGTAATTCATAGACATTAACATTATTGAAGCAAAGTAAAGCATTGAATAGACTTTGCAAAAAGTGGCTTTAGAAGTGATTATATTATATTATTTTATTCTTAGTCTTATATTTTCATTGTTTCATGCAAACTTGTAAATTTATGAAATCACTAACCATGAATTGCTTAGAAGGTAGGAAAATGTGATTTTTGTTTTTATTTTAAACAACTGAATTCTATTTTTTTGTATTTTTTGTTATAATTAATCACACTAATGTGTGTGTGTCTAGATATATATATGTGTGTGTGTGTGTGTGTGTGTGTGTGTGTTGTAAAAGAAAATATGATTCATCAGACCAGACCACCTTATTCCATTGCTCCGTGGTCCAGTTCTGATGTTGTCTCTTTCGGCAGTGGACAGGGGTCAGCATGAACACCCTGACTGGACTCGTCTACGCAGCCTCAAACACAACAAACTGATGCACTGTGTATTCTGACACCTTATCAGAACCAGCATGAACTTCTTGAGCAATTTGAGCTACAGTAGAACGTCTGTTGGATCGAACCACACGGGCCAGCCTTCGCTCCCCAGGCTGACCCCGTCGCCAGTTCACCACTGTTTTCAAATTCATGACCAGTCTCTTGCATATGGCGGTAAAAATAAATCTGCATTGTTTTTCCTTTTGATTGGTCATTAAAAAAAAATCTAACCTTTCAATGAAGTAAAAAACTAAAGAATGGGGTCACGTTATGAAATAAATGTTTTTATTTAATAAAAACTGGACACAATTAGAAATTATTAGGCACCCCTAGAAATTCTGAGTGAAATATATCTGAACTATATTCCCTTTCACGTTTACATTTTTTCCCACACCAGGTGACTAGGAACATGAAATTGTCCAAGCCCTGATTTCCTGTTCCATAGAAGTATAAATATGATGAAGACCAAACTCCCTTAACCATCCATCACAAGGAGTAAAAGCAAAGAATATAGTTCTGATGTACAGCAAAAGATTATTGAGCTTCACAAAATAGAAAGTGGCTGAAAGAAAGTAGCTAAAAGCATTGCAAATTCCCATTTCCACCATCAGGAAATGTTATGATTCTACCAGAGGACGAGTGCCTATATTGTCTTAATGCACAGCATGGAGGATTGTTTGAGTAGCCAAAGATTCTCCAAGGATCACAGCTGGAGAATTGCAGAAATTAATTGAGTCTTGGGGTCGGAAAGCCTAAAAAACAAACTCCAGCATATTCAGTTGTAAGAACTTCAAACGGCGCCGGCTTCTATGGTCAGATGAAAAAAACAAAAAAAACTTGTTGGCAGCAAACCTAGCAGATGGGTTTGGTGAAACAGGGATAAAAAGTACCCCATGTCCACGGTTAAATATAATTCTGGAAATTAGAATGTTGTTGGCCTATTTTTCTGCTGGAGGTACTAGACATCTTGTTCAGACACATGGTGTCAAGGATTCAATCAAATACTCACAGATAAAAAATTGCTTTGGGCATTTGGCTTCATCCAAGTTCATTACAAGTTCAAAACATACCAACAAATTGAAAAATGGAAAAAGCAACAATACATGACTCATGACAATTATGTAGAAGCAATCTTTTTATAAGTCTTCAGGTAATTTCAAGACGCAAAACTTTCACCCAGTCCAAAAGCTTTCTTCCCACAGATAACCTGTTCTGCAGGGTTGCATCATAAACATTTGCTTATATGAATGGCCTAATGCGAAGGTCAGACCGAACTTAAAAAAAAAAAAAAAACACAGCAAACTGTTGCAAAGCAGCAGAACTGTTCTTCAGGGTCGAGAAATAAACAGAGACGAGAGGGGAAAGACAGACAGAAAATCCTACCTTGCTTCACCTCAGTGTAATACCCCAGTCATATGGTAAACCTCAAAAGGATACGGCCAGGCACGACCGGCTTTCGGTTGACTAGTGCGAAGGATAACTCCGTCTTCAAAAACACAGCAGAGGACTTTATGATGTGCTGTCCAAAGCGCAATGTAGCCATAGTGGATCATCAATTTCTGTAAGACAGAGTTTAAGGGTCAATGACAAACAAAAGTGTCCACAAAAAAATTTCAAAAGGTTTTAAAAAACTTGATATTTTTAATGCCATGTGGTGTAACCCTCAAATATATAGCAATACCGTATTTTACTTACACATTGATATATTTCCAATGTAATCATTACGTTTCGCGGTTGCACCACATGACATTTTACAACCTGAAAATCTCACATTATCTGATATTTTATTGACGTTGACAGTCATGCAGGGATCCTCAATATGATATCATTCCCTGGTTTAGTTTATTTATTTATTTATTTTGCGTGTTTCTGCATGTTGGTCGCACCACATGACTTTGATTTGGTGTAAAACGTTTTTCCAAATAAATAAGTAGTAAAGACATTTTAATAAAACAACAGTAATAAATAAAGAGTAATATATAATAACAAATATAAAATATAAATAATAATCTATAAACTATTTAAAGTTTTCTTTATATTCTTTAACTGAGGCCTTTTTTCACCTTTATTCAGATTTCAGAACAGTTGCATCACACTGAAAAAAATCTGATGTACGATTTACTTTGAAACAATTTGCTAGTAAATTTCATAAATAATTACAAAGAAACTCCAATTGACACGTTGAATTAAACATGACATTTCGAAGTCAGAAAAAAATAGTCTCGTAAAACATACTCTTTTTTTTAAACCTTGAACTCTTAACTAATGTTAGGGTGAAATTTACAGTATTTCAAGTCACTGTTTGTATGAATTTTTGAATAAATTAATAGGTCCAGACAAATAAATGTTACTGACCCTATAGTTAAGGCCTCCTTAGAAAACTAGAATCATCCCACATCCTGTTAAATTAAGTTGTTGTTTACTCTTTTAATAGTTTGAGACAACATTCTGCATTAATTACGAATTCTATGGCATTTCTTCTCTCATTTCGGTCCAGATGAAGGCATCTCATATAGCAGACCTGAAGTAAACAAATTGATGGCGAGCTATTTTAAAACAGTCTCAATGGGAGATGTCAATGATGAAACGAATATCTGAAAACGCAAGGGTTCAAACAAAGAACAATCTATAAAGCATGAAAAATAGGGATCTTGCCGCTCTGGGAGGGCTTTTTAACACCCACCATTACAAACAAGAATCGACCAAGATCAGCATCCTTTTGCTAAATATAGGCATCTTCTCCAGGGAATTTCAGTTTGCATTGATCAGCTAAAAATATATTAGTGCAGTCGCCTTAACCATCCCAGGTAGAAATAAAAGAACAGTTCAAATGATAAAAAAAGACAGTTCTGTCATCATTTACTCACCTTCACATCCTTCGAAACACATTTGATTTTCTTTCTGTCATGGACGGTGACAGAAGTGTCATTTTTAGGTGAACTATCACTGTAAACTGCTTGTAAACACCTAATTTGTCTTTTATTTACAGAGCGAAACAAATGTCAATTCAGTTCCGCATTTAACATAAAGAGAGAAAAATGGAGCAAAAAAAAAAATTCATTGCCATGCTTTTCCTTAAAAATATAATAAAACACGTAATGACCAAAGGGAGTTGGGTTTTTGTGTGTGCATGAATTATTAAAATGGGGTTAAAATAACATCAAAGATACACACACAGGCATGGGTGTACTCAAAATGACCCTACAGATACACACACACACACACACACACAGTACGCATACACATGCATGTGTGCGGAATTATTCGCAGGCATACACAGAAAATTGAATATTTTTCCCCTCTAAACACACACAGAAACACATATAATTTAGGAAAACATGGTGAAAAGGACCCATACTGTGAGTTGGACGTCGTCCCAGAGTATGAAATCCAAAAAAAAAAAAAAAAAAACGATGGAAATGAAGAAATGGGGAAAAAAAAAGGAAAGCAGAAAATGTGTGCATACCAGCTGTCTCGGGCATTAGCCTCCTAAACAGATTCCAACAATTCCGCAATTAAGAATCACAATGCTGCAATTAGAGCCCGGCAGTTTGCAATGACCTAATTAATGTGCATCTCCTGTGTGCTTAACGACACGCATTTGGCATTTTGTTCCACGTCAGGTATGGTGCGTGGATTGAAGCGTGCTGTTGTGCGAGAAAGGGCCGCATTTCGGCTCTCCGCTGTGATCTGATATCAACATTTCCATCAAACGTGCTTGTGACTCTGCTCGCAGCGGCGGCGGTCACGCATGATTCGCTGGGCGTGCGCTCGGCCTGCATTGCATGCGGCGTTATTGCGCCGGTTACGTGTTTAATCCTTATCTGTAACCTTGACTCCACAGATTGCTGCTCCAGCGTGTAATCGGTGAAATCCAGAAGCCTGCTCGCCGCTACTGATACATCATTTACCGGCAGATACAATAATCCCTAAACTAATTCAAACACACACACAACCACAATGTAAGTTTCACACAATGAAATTCAGCTCAAATATACATTTTGAAATGGCATTGTAAGCAGGGTTGGGGAGTAACGAAATACAAGTAACTTAGTTACTCATTTAAAATACAAAATTTGAGCAACTGTATTTCATTACAGTTACATTTTAAATGGATGGTAATCAGATTACAGTTACATCTGAAAAGTGTTTTAGATTACCAAAGTGATTACTTTGAATTTTAATGTCATTTAAACAGCAATTGTTGATTCTCTGACTCTGACCGTCTGAAAAAGCGGAAAGTTAAGTTTCATCAACATTTTAATACTTTTAAGAGGATCATAAAAATGTTGTTATTTTTATTTAGTTCTGTCCTGAACACAAAATGACTGATTTTATAAAAAAATTGCCCAACTGTCAACTGAACTGTCCTGTCATGACCTGATGATCCACGACTGTTTTCATGTTTTGTGAGTCATTTTATAATTCACTCGTCACTGCTACTTTTTCTCACAATTAGTTTTTTTCAGAATTGTGAGATAAAAACTTGTAATTACCTTTTTTGTGTTTGTTCCACACTTATTAGTATTCCAAAGTATTCTAAAGTATTTAGATTAAGTTACTAAACTTGAGTAATGTAACACAATACGTCACAAATGACTTTTTTTTAGCATGTATTTTGTAATCTGTAGTGAAATACATTTTAAAAGTAACCGACCCAGCCCTGATTGTAAGCACTTATGAGAACAAATGGCAATGGCATTTGATGTAATTTTGTTTTCTCCATGTATTAAATTTTTCATTATTCTCATTAAGGACATACAATTAATCAAACTAAAATCCATTAGATCACAATTACTATAATCTTTGCTTTTTAAAACAATTAATAAGGTTATATACTACAGATACACATACATATTAATGCATCATATGGGCCGAAAAGAAAATCTCTCCCAAATAATGCTGCAAAATATAGGAAAATCTCTTATTTGCTACACTATAACATTAGAGGTTAAAATGTACATATCTAAAAAACTGAAATGTTTGTGCACAACCCAGTCAGACATAAGGTAGTCTTCATGGCAGATTTATTCAAACATACTTATATAATTAACAGTAAATGACTTCATGTCTGGTGATTTTTATAGCTAACTACCAACTGTGAACATCGTCTAACTTCGCTGAGGTAAACGCAACGTTAAGTTAAGTTTATTGACGTCTTTCCGCAGTTGAAACACTGATTGAGCGATTACGTGAGACATTTCGGTAAGTTGTACTGTATGTTTCATCATACCTTCTGATGTTCATGTATGTTTTTCCACATGTAACTTGTATTAAAGTGGAAGAAAAGACCCGCGATCCAGGCTTAAACTGATGCGCTACAGTGATCTGGCCTTACGCGTGTTCTGCGCCTGCATATAAAGGAGATAACTGTCTATTTAAGCAGATATATTTGTCTATATATTTGTCTAGCTAAACTAAGACTGCATGTATTCAAGCCATAAACAAAGCAGCGCTTGCTGACAGTTTTGGATATCAATCATGCTGATCATTTTCTTTATTCCACTCCGCTCATGTTAATATTCTTGGATTCGAGTGCTCAGGTAATATGATGTAACATTAGAACAAGCTTCTGTCTGTGGCGTCATGACTTATTTGCTTGCTTTCAGAACTTTTGCAATCTCGTGAACTGACTCGTTTGCTATACTTAACAGCCAATCAGAGTTCTCTCTCTCACCGACGGCCCGGCACCGATTCAACATGTCGCACCGGCCGAAAAAAAGCTGACGAAGACCATCTTCAGACCACCTTTTTTTTTTTTGGGTTTGCTTGTATTTTTAGCAATGCAAAGCACTCATGATGTTCTCGTACTTAAGCACAACACAAACTTGTCGAAAAAAGTTATATAAAGTGCTCCTATATTATCTTAAATCAGAGTGTTTATAGGGTATGTTACACATATCACAATCATATTGCAATTCATTATTTCTTTTTCTTTTTTTTGTAATGAAAACATACTCGTTCAAATATCGCTCTTCTATTCTAAAGCTTTTTATACATCAGAACATTGCTTGCAGCCCCAACATGTCATGACCCCTTAAAACAAAAGGTTGACAGCATTTCAACACATCCTTGTTTTACACAGTGGCCTGTAAAGACATATCGACCACTTCCCCCCTCTGTGGAATTGAGCTCAGGTGTTCATAACTGCAAAGCCACTGAAATCCCTGTGACAGCATGAAACACATACAGGAAACACATATATTCTCCATCAGAATGCAACACACAGACTCAAGGTCTTTAATGCATGTGTTTCAATCCACTATAGTCTGATAAGCACAAAACGAATGAGAATGCTGTTCAAGCACTGGATATTTTCTCTACAGCAACCTTTTATTTGCACTGAAAGCTACATATTCAGTAGAAGGACAGTAATTAAAAATTAATTAAAGATAATCATGGAATAAATATGTTGTATGCAGGGCTGGGTAAGTTACTTTTAAAATGTATTTCACTACAGATTACAAAATACATGCTTTAAAAAGTCATTTGTAACATATTTCGTTATATCACTCAAGTTTAGTAACTCAATCTAAACACTTTGGAATACTAATAAGTGTGGAACAAACACAAAAACGGTAATTGTGAGTTTTTATCTCACAATTCTGACTTTTTCCCTCAGAATTGTGTGATATAAAGTTGCAATTGTGAGTTATAAAGTCAGAATTATGAGATATAAACTCACAATATTGAGAAAAGTCAGAATTATGAGATATAAACTCACATACTAAATTCACAATTGAAAGAAAAAAAGTCAGTATTGTAAGTTTATATCTCCCAATTCTGACTTTATAACTTACAATTGTGAGTTTAAATCTTGCAATTCTGAGAAAAAGAAGTCAGAATTGTGAAATGCAAACTCACAATTGTGAGGGGAAAAAACAAATTGTGAGAAAAAGTTGCAGTGACGAGTGAATTATAAAATGACTCACAAACAACAAAACATGAAAACAGTCGTGGATCATCAGGTCATGACAGGACAGTTCAGTTGACAGTTGGGCAATTTTTTTTATAAATTCAGTCATTTTGTCTTGTTCAGGACAGAACTAAATAAAAATAACAACATTCAGTCAGAGAATCACCAATTGCTGTTTAAATGACATTAAAATTCAAAGTAATCACTTTGGTAATCTAAAACACTTTTCAGATGTAACTGTAATCTGATTACCACCCATTTAAAATGTAACTGTAATGAAATACAGTCACTCAAATTTTGTATTTTAAATACGTAACTAAGTTACTTGCATTTCGTTACTCCCCAACCCTGGTCGTATGTATCATTTATTAAATTTAAAAGAGCATGTCCCCATCTTTCAAGAGCAAAAGGAGATGAGTTTAGCGTGATGACATCAAGCATATATCAAAAGCAGACCTTAGGCTATATCCATGCGAGACCTGACCTCATCTCCAACTCGAACAAAAGCAAAGATATGCCACCCAAGGCTGAACTGTCCCTTCTTTTTACCAAACTGTAAAGCACTATATTATTCAATCCACCAAGCATTGAGACCTAAATTAAATAAACTCTGTTGAATACTTGTCCTTAGCTAGTCCATTGGAGATGAAAAGAACGTCTCATCGAGGCCCAGCCGTCAAAAGCTTTCTGAGATTTCGTATGGCATTTTGCATTCATATCCTTAGGTGATGTCAGTGATAAAACAGACTAATCTTGTATGGCTCAGTGTACAAACAGAGCAATCTCTCGTCTTTATCAGTAAGTGTATTGAGGACATACTGTAGTAGCTCAGCTAGTACGGTAGCTCTTCGTTTCTGTGCATGGCTAACTGGGTCTTGTTTTCACCCGTTTTATGGCAAAATATTTCACATCCCATTCTCAGCGTTGACCACCAGCTGCGTTCGAAAGTGAATTCTGTGTCAGTATCTCAGCTACAGTTTATTTGTATGAAATAGTGCTTTAAATCATTCGCTTAGTCCGCAACATTGCTGAGTCAGCTACACCGTTTACAGCGAGACATGAGACAACCACAGCTTCTCGCTCACATTTAGCTCGTTCCAAACTCGCTGTCCTCTCGCATGCGCTGTCTGTGTTATGGACAAGAGCATTAGCGGAGAAACAAAGCTTATTAACATCTTATTACAATGTAATAGCATTGTAATAACAAGGCTGGTTGCATTGCAAGACCATGGCAGTGACGAATGAGCTTCTAGCACACCGCTGATGGAGTGCGGCACTCCATAAAATTAATCATGATGACTAACCAATGATTTACCACACAGAAAGCACCTCAAGGTGAAAAACATACACGTTTGATTCCATTTTCCATCCAAACATGGCCTTTGACACGCTGCGTTTCATCTACCTGGAGAGAGAAGAAAAACAGCTCCCAAGCAAACCCACCAAGCCGTGGGCTTCAGCTGTCAGGTTAGCTTGCCGATAACTAGAGTTTATTCAGGTAGCAGATGCATCCAGACAGAGGGCTAGAGGGAGTTCCCGTGTTTTGAAATGCTATCAGAAGCAAAGCAAGTGTTGAAACGTCGTCTCATTAAGTTTGTTTGCAGGAGAGGTTTGGTAGCAAATAAGATCCCACAAGTACAGCAACATCAATAAGGCAGTGATGAAAGATTTCATCACCGGTTTAATGCTGACTGCCGATCTCTCATGGGTGCGCTGACAGTAATGGAGTCAGACATGCGTGCGTGTGCATGTGGGCACGTTCGCGTCTATGTGTTATTATAATAATGACTAATTAAATGTGTTCACACCAAGAACCTGTGAGATACACAAAGGGAAAGGCAAGGCATCTGGATTCAACATGCTGCTTTGTTAATTACAGTATTCATAATTATTTATAATTACATAAAAACAGATTAAAGCTTGAATGTGTTATTTAAAATGAGCAAATGACCTTACAACCTTTCTCAGAATCAGCTGAATGCGCTCGCACAGATGGTTGAAAAAGCTCAACACTTACAGGTGGTTTGGCAGCACATCTTAGTCTAGAGTTCCACGTAAAGGTCTTTCGGAGGCATCGCCAACAGGTTTTTACCCTTTTAAATACAAGCGAGAAATCAATGCATACCTCGAGCTTCTGCTAAATTTGAAAAGCCATACTGATTATTTCTAGACAAAGGTGCAGTGAGGTCCTGTCCAAAACAAGTAGGGTTGTCGAAAGCACCGAGTTCAGCACCAAGCCGGTACTGAATATTAAAAAAATGCGATAGCAGCATTCCCCCTAAGCATTTCGAGCGCTGTCGAATGCTTAATTCCTGTCAAATCTGCATAAAATGACTAAAAAAGGCATACCCGAAGTAATTTGCATGCTGTTCTTGAACCATTTGGAGTATATACTTGGTTTTGGTCTCTTTTGAAAGGTATGTGTACTGCGCGCAGGAGCTCTAACAGGTTAAACACCTCTGACTGGCCATTGTGTTCAAAGATACGTCTGTGATTGGCTACTATGATCAAAAAGCATCTTCGATGCTCTTCACCGAGAGCTTACAGAGATACTGTACACACTGGAGCATCGGATCCCTAATATATCTGCTGATAGACAGAATAGACGGCTGCTTTCAAACGCTCCAGTGTGTATCTGTGTGAGCGCTCAGTGAAGAGCATCAAGATGTCAAAGACTTACAACATGTTTTTTTGAAACACTGATCATTGTAGCCTATCACAGACATATCTGTTGACAACGTGAACACAAGGGCCAATCAGAGTTGTTTAAGAATCCAGAACTCAAAATGCTGGTATCGTCACATTTTTAAAATTTCAGTGCAGACTTGGTACCGAAGCCGGTACTTTTGACAACCCTAACAAGACGGCCTACACGGAACAATGGTAAATGTGACAATGCCTTATGATTCTGCTCTGGACGGCATCTTCTGGTGAGAATTTGCTCAGCATGAACCTGAGAGTGCATGACGTGTATTATCCAGTCCCTCCAGAAAAGCGCGATTATACGATCGCTTGATTTCATGCATAATCAGCCAAAGTCCGCATATTTATGCGGGGGTCACATTTTTTTCAAATACGCCGCACTTTCGCCACATAAATTATCGATTTCAGCAAGGAAAATATGCGGGGCTAGCATGATTTCACAATCCCCGTATTTTCGTTGCAAAAAAGTCACATATGTCTTAGCAGAAAGTTGAAAAACGTCGCGTTTACTTCACAAAAGTAAAGCGCCATTATTTTCCCCTGTTGCCATGGGAACCTCATGAAGTGACGTAATCACGCGACGTGAACATCATCTGCAAACCCCGCGGTGAAACCGTGATGAAGAACGCAGATCATTCTCATTTGACAACAAAAATAAGAGCAAAAGAACGCGAAGCAGTTTCCCGCTGTGTCACATGACAGTGGTGGTGAATTATTCTGCGTGTCGGACCGCAGACGACGCTGTATATTAGTAGTGTGTAAAATAATTCACGCTGCAGTGAGAGATTGAACTTTGTGCATTGGAAGTACTTAATTTAACAGAAGATGTGTGTTTTGTAGAGCTACCTCTGTAAAACAGGAAGCACACATTTTATTTGTTTATATTTTATTTATTCATTTTTACAGAAGTTGTTGAATATTCCTTTTGTGAAGCGACAGAACTTGTTTGACTCAATGTTTTGTAAGTTTGATTCGTGTGTTAATGAAGGTCTGAAATAAAACAGAATGAGAACTTCAATATTCTGTGATTTAGTATCTTGAAGTATCAGAAATGACTCTTGACATGAAGGTAGCCTAGTGTAGTGTTGGGGAAATCACATTTTTTTCCTCTTTTGCAACAAACCACAGTTTTTGCAAGTTCCCGCAATTTCATCGCATAAAATTGCAAAAATATCCTGCATATTAGATCGCATTTTTTAAGAAAACGTGCCGCGTAATCAAGGATTTTTGCCCGCAACAATCACAAAAAAAAAAATCAGTGTTTTTCTGGAGGGACTGGTTATCTAGCCGTTGCACTGCTGTTGGACAGTAATTATTGCGGTGCATTATGGGACAGAATAAGTGGCCTCAAAATGTCCACTGACCACTATAAATTGTTTTCCACTCAAAATGTGCACTATATAAAGATATAAGGGGTGATTATTTGGACAAACAGGCTCAGAATTCAAACCACTGGCTAAGCCAACTCACATAAAACAGAACATTTTTTGATGCCACTTTTGGCAGTGAAATGACTCTTTTTTTTACCATATTTATCAAAAATACTATTCATTTATGCATAAGTAGTTTTTTTGGGGCTCTGCACCTTTCAATAAACAACATATGTTCTATAAAATTAATATTTTGATTTATTCTTATCTTTTATTATTAACTAAAACACAATCTTTGTTGCAATATAGGTAAGTCCCAGATGTGCATAGTTTCCTTATATTCTAAACAAACATTTTTAATTTGATTCCCACATTCCCTCGGCAGATCCACCTCTGTTATTAAGACGCGGCTCATCCAATCTGCCACAACAAAAGGAAACGTCTGATTAACAGGTGCTGCTGGACGAGGGAGACATCACATTTAAGCTTGTTTTAATTGAAAAACTCTTACAATGTAGCCTATATCACCTGTGTTTGAACACCGCCTCACTGAGCGTCTGTATAGAAATCTTATTTAGATCCAATTTTCTGATCAGCACCGGCTTACCAGTAAAACTGTCAGGACGCTCTAAAGTTATCACACCATCATCTCATTCGCAGTCGTAAGAATCATCACGCGGAGAAAATATCAAAGGACGGAACGCAGATATAGTCGTCTTTTAAAAAGCGCAGGCATACAGTGCAGACTTTAAATAAGAGCAATGTAAGATAATGGTTTTGATTGAAATGTACTCTGATTGTGCGCGGGGCGCATCAACAGCCGCGGGTCCTGTGGCCTCTGAACGCCCCCACAAGCTCGTCTTATTTGTTATTCGTATTTCCAGCAGATTCTCCTGGTGAGTAGCTAGGTAGATAATGAACAATATTGTTGCCTCTGCGGAAATTCGTGGAGCATTTACGACAAAATCAATCAGCCGCTCGAGGCGGCGCTGAGATGACTTGGTCTGCGGTGTTCGACACGCCGCATTTGAATTTCACATTTTTTTGCCTGTTCAAAGATAACGCTTACAGCTGATCTGTGGCATGTGGCGATTTTGATCTCGGATTCTATGAAGGAGTGCCAAACTGCTGACTTAAAGGCCAAAACCATGAAAGCTCACGAACTAGAAAGAGGTAACACGTCACGAATCGGTCACAGCCGTATATGGAACGGCTGCACATGGGGTCAGTGCACCACAGGCTGACCTCTGACCTCCAGACAGTCCTAATGGTTAACCCGTGACACCAGTGTCATAATGTATTGCATCTTTAACACTAGCTATTAGCTTACGTGCCAACAAATAAGACTTATGAACCTCACAAGGCAGGTTTTTCATACATGCAATCTTTAATACAGCTTGCAGAAAAAAAAAATGTCAAAAGTAATTTATTTGAAACAAAATGTCAGATTTTCAATTTCGAATCTTTCAAGGGTCCTCAGAGTGAAAAGATGGATCACAAATGCATACAGTCACTGCTGTAAAGGGCTCAAATACTCAGAAAATGCTGGAAAACAATGAATGTGGGATTTTTTTTCTGAAGGAAAGTGGGAAGTGTAACTGCTTAGGACAAACAAGGGACTCAGAGTAACAAAAATCAAGTTTTGAACAGGGTCATTTTTATAAATTCGGCTATTATAACACTTATTCAGGAAAAAACAATAAAAAAAACATGCAAGTTTTATGATCCCTCTTATTTTGTTTGAATTATTAACATTTTGCAGATTCTGCAAGGTGTAGTGTATGTAAATTTATGACTACATCTGTATTTATTTACTGCAATGTTGAATACGATCAGAAAAAGAATGTCTCAATGGATACAATGCAACAAAGGTACTAAAATAAACTGAATATATTTTCCCATTTGCACTCTTGATTTTGGGGTGAAATATGACCCAGGCATTTTCTTGGCAGTTTTTGTGAGATTCACCCTAGGATTAGTGGAAAAATCTTGATGAAGCATTTTGCCGAAAATAACTCGAAAGCAAAGCACTTCACACAAATCTAGAATGACACTTTATGTAATCATGTCCTACTATTATCTCCTACTTAAGGTCTAGATATTTCTATGACTTGTCAATCACACACACTATCAAAGGATCCATCTTAGAAATGTAGACATCTGAAAGTCTAAGGAGGATATTGTACCTGGCAAAATGACAAAATGCACCCACCATTAATAAATAAAAAGAAAACCCATGAACAACCATGTTTTTTTTTAATGCCTCAAGTTTTTAAGCCAACGTATTTAAGAGCAGTAAAGAAACTGCTTCAAAAAGTAAGACAGCAGATATATTCATCTGCCCTCAATGCCAAGTTGCAATGAGTACGGATGAGAAAACCATGAAAGCACTGACCATGAGGCAGAGCTTTCAAATGACCTCACCTGAATTCTGAGATATTATATATTATACAAACACACACACACTATCATTCAAAAGTTTTAGAATATTTCATGTTTTTAAAAGAAGCCTCATATGCACATCAAAGCTGCATTTCAATATATTTTAAATGTAATATATTTCGCAGTATTTTCCGCAGTCATTTTCAGCCTCAGTGTCACATGAGCCTTCGGAAATCATTATAAAATGCTGGTTTGGGGCACAATTATCATCAATTATTGTTGTTGCTCAGTTATTAATGGCGTATTATTAAAGAGCATGGCGTAAACTTTGCGCAAGAGTTATGCCGTTGAAAAAAGTATTCACTACAGAAAGAGAAAGTAAAAAGTGCTGTCTGACGCTGCATTAACGGAGCATATTCTCTGAGAGATGAATTTCAACATAATATGCTGATAACGGTATATTACCGTATTAATTTATTCCATTATTTCTCTTGTGGCCTGTGCATATAGTGAAACAAATTCGAAAAATAGCATTTTGTTTCAAACAGGTTGCTTTTTTAAAGTCGGTGCTTGAAGAAAAAGCTGTTCTTAATTTTTATCGATGACTGCAGTGTTAGGAATACTATAGATTGTTAATTATTTTAATTATATGCCTATAATTCATTTCATACTAGACCTAAAAAACGTTTAAAACATTTTCAAAGAGAAATGGCCTAATCTTTTATTATCCTCACAGCACGTCAGTTATGTGTCGATGTGCTATGAAATTATTACGGGACAATTTTATAATATTAATTTAATAATAAGTGTAGCCTAACCTAATAGTAGTGGATCTATTTCACTAATTCCATTCAAAAAGTGAAACTTGTATATTATATTCATTCATTACACGCAGACTGATATATTTGAAATGTTTATTCCTTTAAATTTTCATGATTATAACTGACAACTAAGGAAAATCCCAAATTCAGTATCTCAGAAAATTAGAATATTGTGAAAAGGTTCACTATGTAGGTGCGAATTCACTCCTGTACAGTAGAGGGCGCAACTCAAACAAACCTTTCAGCTGTGCTGACATTTTGATTTTTTTTTCCCCAAACGGTTCAGCGGAAATCCCCGCCCTGCAACCAATTTCATTGGCTAAGGCTACAGTCACGAGTAGGTTTGGGGATCAGGGTTGGGTGTAGGCAATCGTTACTGTAATTGACATGACCAATGAAATGTTTAAAAAAAGCCCCAGGGCGGGATTTACACTGAACTGGTTTGGGAAAAAAAAAAAAAATAAATCACGCTCTTATTTTAGCAATAAAAAGAAGGAAAAAATGAAACTCAAACATGGTTTACCTAAAGTCATTTTTGCTCATTAGCATAGCCGAATTGGATCCTCAAAGGTAAGCAGCAAAGACATTGGTTGATAAAGTGAGATTACTTCCCTAGTTACTTAACAAAAGTAATCTGATTACATATTTCACATTACTTGTAATGTGTCACCCACACAGCTGTATAAAAATAATTCCTCATACTTTTTTTCTCATTGAATATAACTTTTTTGAAATGTCATATTAAAAACGTAAAATAAGTTACAAACACCATTTCATAAGAGCAAAACGTAGAAGTACTCAGACGCACCTGTAACAAAAGGCCAGCGAGTTCATGAATCCCGAACGCCGGCCCTAATGCATCTTACTCACGCTCAAAATATAACTGCTACTTTATTCTAAGTGCAGACAAATAAATAACAGTATGAGCCTTTCCCTCGAGGTTAAAGAACTCAAGAGATCCAATTTGTTGGTGTATGTAAGTCATTATCTCCAAGTGATCTGTCAGCAAACTTTTCAGGGGCAGGGCATTAGTTGCCAAAATGAGATTAGGTGAACAAGTAGAGATGGATAAAGGCCATCTAAAAGAGCACAGAAAGGATTAAACCAACAGCAGGGCGGCTGTTTTCAAGCCTACAAGGTTCCCAGAGGAGCCTCCAACGGCCTATTGATGACTTTGTCACTTTGACCTTTCACATGATGGAGGGTTTGTGGGATACTACGCACATTTCAACAGCAGCACTAATGCCCAGCCAGAAGACTCATATCCTGTGAAAAATCCAGTGCTTACATGTGAGCTGAAGACCATAATTCAAAGCCAACAGATCCATGACAACAGGAATACACAGAGTCCTTCATCAAACGAATGAATTAACGGCAGACTTCAGACTCCAGTGTGTGTGTTCGGAAGGCGACACTTGAGATGTAGCATATGTCCGAGACACGCGGGATAATTGATTTAAGGGGAATGCGATTCTTCATCAGGGACGTGGGAATTGATTATGATTTCCCCACCAGTGCGCTGCAATCTCATAGGTCATAATCATTGAACTTCGGCAAATATCGAATGAGGATCCGATTCGTAGCTGAATGGCCTTGGTTTCCAGTTCACCGCAATAAACCAAATCAAATCCTGCAGCCTCTAAGATTCAAGACGCTTCTGTACTGTAACCTCATTTGGAAATTGATTGCGGCTGCATAAGTCTGCCCTCCGACAACTTTTGACCAATGAATTCCCATGACTTAATTACATTTTTATGTCATTTCTGCTTTATGGTTACTGGACGGAGATTTAAAGATAGAGAGGCAGACAGTAAGAGCATTGCACTCGCAAAGAGCAATATGAAGCAGCGGAGCATTAGAGAATATCATCTTCACTACATCAATTTCCTATGTTGTGTACATCCATAACGGGATGTGGTGATGGAAGAAAAACTACGGTATATTTCAAAATTATATTTCGTTCTCTCACAATGATTGCATTTCAGATACTTTACATTCGCAACTTTTTTTTTTTTTAGAAAAGTTTCACAACAATTTTGTGCTCCCCCTAAGAAGCTTTAAATGGATTGTAAAAAAAATGTGTTTTTTAATTTGTTCACTTATTTTGCATTCCTCCAAGAAACGTCGCATTCGCATGCAATAGATTTGCAAGTGGACACAAATGTATTGAAATATTATTTGTCCTGCCGTCTCATATTTTTGGCAATATTTTCAATTTAATTATTTAATTTGTATAGCTTAATAATAATAATAATAATATAGGTTACACTTTATTTTAAGGTGACATAGTTATATTGTACTTACTCAGATAAGTAATTATTTGTTAACTACAAATGCACGTACCTATAGAGTTAAGGTTAGGGTTTGGTTTAGGGTTAGTTACTTAAACTATATTTAAACATTCGAAGCTTAAGCCCAGCGCTCCTATACTTAATTCTCTGCATTGCCTTTCAAAGTATTTTTTCTTTTGAGCACAGAGCGACGCACTCAACGCGCACACACTGACTAGTAGAAGTATTTTGCGTATGTGCTGTTCTTCTTCTGCTCTTTTTCCTGTCGTGTCGGTTAGCAAACAGCGTTGTATTGTCATGTGTGGAGCATTACTTGCATTACTTTTTCTCACCTGAGCTTGGCTCGATTGTTTTTTTATTAATAATAATAATAATAATAATAAAACAAAATAAGTTAAATTTTGATCAAATGTAAAGGCCCTTTCACACCAAAAGTGAAATGAATCTGCCTTGGGCTTAAGAAAACATAAATTCACTCCTGTGCAGCAAAGACCAAACTGACCTTTCGGCTGTGCTGCCGTTCTAGATTCTGATATAATCTGATATCTCTATATATATTTATATATATTATCAGTTTTTGCCAATTAACTCTTCATATATATATAATTTGTACACTAAAACGCTACATAAACGCCACAAAAACAAAAACAAAAAAAAAAAAAAAGAAACGCCATTATTGTGTGCTGTGCGTTATTCTCCCCATTCACGTTTTACAGCAGAAACCGACAAGTGTCCTTGTTGTTTGTGTACAGAAACCCATAAGTCTGTTTTAGTCAATCAGCGCTCAGTGTTCAGGTCAGGTGACAAGCCTGCTAGACACTTCAAAAAGACGCGCTAGCTGAGGTGAGCTGCATCAAAGCTGACTAAAAGTGATCAAGGATTTATAATTCCGTACACCATACACGTCTTACATGCTGAAACCTTGTTTGCTCTTTTGCGTTTGTGTGTGTCAATCTGTTTGTGTGCACACATGTATTTGAGTGTGTTTTAAATGCAATTACAAAGCAAACTCTGAAACGTGAAATGTGGAGTTATCTGCTTTTGCCAAAAAATGACTGTTGAATCAACAAACTTTTTATATATAAACATAGTTTCAATTAACTTTGATTTTGTAAGTTACCTGTATTTTTTTATTATTATTATAATTTTTTATTAATACTTAAAACAATCCAACTACAGTTTGATTGATATTCCTTGGAATGATTTTTTTTTAAAACATGATTTGTGAGAATTTATATTTATATTTATATTTATATATATATATATATATATATATATATATATATATATATATATATATATATATATATAATATTTATATATATATATATATATATATATATATATATATATTTATATACACTGAAAAGGGCAGAATTACAGAGTCAAAGTTAGCAGCTCTTAAAATAGTTTTTGAAGCCGATTCAAACACTTAAAAAAAACATCAGTCTTCTGTATTTGCCTGACCATCTCTGCATCCGCTTAATGTCAGAGAGCCAACAAAGACAAATTCATCATCCTCCACCCAAAACCACATCGGCCAATCCTCCTCATACATCCAAAATACCTGAAACTTCTTTAGCTGTCAGCAAAATATTCTCTGTATGAAATTTCCAAAGAGCCAGCAAATTATAGAAAAGACAAAAAGTGCACTAAAGAAGCCACCCTACTGTAAAAAATAGCCCAAAACACCTGTACCACACAACGCTGCCTCCCTCCACCCTAGTTTTTGCTCTCGTTTCGAAAAACCAAATTGATAAATGAGCCTGAGGACAAAAAAATCCTTTTAATCAGACATGTTTTATGAACCTGTGGCATGTCTCCAAGCCTGTCCTTCCTTAAACAAACACAGAGACGGACACACTGTACACTTTTAAGTAAATATTATCATTCCAATTTACATCAATTATAAAAATTAATGAGTATGTGCACACTGGAAAGATATGTGTATTGAGCGCTTATGCCACCGATCATAAATCCACGAACACATTAAAAGGTGGACCATTATATATTACCATCCTCTGAGAAATGTGTACAGGAGAAATTAATGGTTTCTCACTGTGGGTTTTCCCAGCGTCTATAGATTTGAATTGCATGACTGCCTTGCATTTATAAAGCACAGCCTTCAAGGCCAACAGCCTTTCTTAACACATTAAATGATACAAACTAAATGGCACAATTTGAGGTTACATTGAAACTGAACATAAAGGTTTGTGAGGTGTAGAATAATTGCTATATTGAAGTGTCCGGTTCGGGCGGGGGGGGGCTATTAATTCATTATACCTTGTTGCCTCAAGATGTATTGGAAACAAAAAAGGAACATTTTACCACCCATTTGACTGAAGCGAATATATCAAATGTATATGATTGGCTAATTGTCAAATTTAAACATTTGAGTCACACAACTCGTATTCCGTTCAAGAAAGAAAGAAAGACAGAAGGACAGAAGGATGGATAGAGAGATGGATGCATGGATAGATGGGCTGATGGACTGATGGATTGATAGATAGATGGATAGATGGACAGATGGACAGATGGACAGATGGACTGATGGACTGATGGAATGATGGACTGATGGACTGATGGACTGATGGACAGATGGACAGATGGACAGATGGATTGATGGATTGATGGACTGATGGACTGATGGACTGATGGATTGATGGATTGATGGATTGATGGACTGATGGACTGATGGACTGATGGATTGATGGATTGATGGATTGATGAACTGATGAACTGATGAACTGATGGATTGATGGACTGATGGACTGATGGACTGATGGACAGATGGACTGATGGATTGATGGACTGATGGACTGATGGATTGATAGATAGATGGATAGATGGACAGATGGACAGATGGACAGATGGACTGATGGACTGATGGAATGATGGACTGATGGACTGATGGACTGATGGACTGATGGACTGATGGACTGATGGACAGATGGACAGATGGACAGATGGATTGATGGATTGATGGACTGATGGACTGATGGACTGATGGATTGATGGATTGATGGATTGATGGACTGATGGACTGATGGATTGATGGATTGATGGATTGATGGATTGATGAACTGATGAACTGATGAACTGATGGATTGATGAACTGATGGACTGATGGACTGATGGACAGATGGACTGATGGATTGATGGACTGATGAACTGATGGATTGATGGATAGATGGACTGATGGATTGATGGACTGATGGACTGATGGATTGATGGATTGATGGACTGATGGATTGATGGACTGATGATTGATGGACTGATGGACTGATGAACTGATGGATTGATGAACTGATGGACTGATGGACTGATGGACAGATGGACTGATGGATTGATGGACTGATGGACTGATGGATTGATGGATTGATGGATTGATGGATTGATGAACTGATGGATTGATGGATAGATGGACTGATGGATTGATGGACTGATGGACTGATGGATTGATGGATTGATGGACTGATGGATTGATGGACTGATGGATTGATGGACTGATGGATTGATGGATTGATGGACTGATGGATTGATGGATTGATGGACTGATGATTGATGGACTGATGGACTGATGGATTGATGGATAGATGGACTGATGGATTGATGGATTGATGGACTGATGGATTGATGGACTGATGGATTGATGGATAGATGGACTGATGGATTGATGGATTGATGAACTGATGGATTGATGGACTGATGGATAGATGGATAAATAGATTGATGGGTTGATGGATAGATCGATCGATAGATATCAATCCATCCATCCATTCAGTGCCTGTTTATTTAATAATAATAGTGATTTACTACAAACTCAAAAAGTAATATATTATTTTAACTACAAACAAATATTAAGCAACAAAAAATCATTAAAGAAAAATCAATTATTCCAAAATTTTTACCAGTTAGTTTACATGTGTATATATGCACATAATTCATTTTGTCAAAAGTGAGGAAAAAAACAAAACAAAACAAAAAACAAAACAAAAAAGTGTGACCATATTACATACACATTCATGAAATAGTCGCACAATCCACAATCTAGCATCATCAAATTCATTCGAGCTAATCTTTCATATACGCACAAGAACGCCTGTGAAGTGACGAGAGTGACCTACACGTCATAAAGAAGTGTAAATGATAAGATTCACAAGTAACGTGTGAAATGTGTGCTTTCCATTAGTCGACAAAAGCCATTTAGCTAATCCACCACATCCATGCAAATGTGAAGAATATAACTGAATAACATTTCTGACAAGCTTTTTATATTGAGAGACGTAGTGTCAGTTTATGAAGTGTTCCACAGTATCTGCACCAAAGCTTTGAATTGTCTGTCCAGAAAAAAAGGAAAGAGCTTTGGAGAAAACTATGGAGTCTGTGCCATATGCAGTAAGATTAAAATGATAATGAGGGTTATTAAAGATAATCTTCTTATTTCTGATAGAACATGGACAGATATTTTGAAGCATTATCTTTATTCTTAAGGTTCTTTTGTGAATGATGTGGTCTGTTGCATTGAAACTTTAGGTCTCCCCTGGGGACCGATAAAATACATCTGTCAACCTATCTATGTACCATTAGCACCGATGTATCTTCACACTCTGGCAGGTTTAATAAATTCTACAAATATCTAATACAGGGCACGAAGGCTATGCTAAGTTATGGACATACTATAAATTCATGTGTTGGTGCTTCTTTAGCTACTGGCGCTTTTATGACCCTGTGGTTGATTTTTATTAAAAAGATTTCAACTAGGCACATTTTCTCTTTGTTATATGAAGGTCTTGTATTCACAATTTTTTTATCTATTCATTTAATTGCTATTCACTATGAATTTTGAAAATAGAGTGGTGCAGAAATGAAAAACCCACTGGTTGCCCCGGCAAAAAAACAATAGGATTTCTCCATAGGCTTTTCAATTACCGTAAAAAATAAATAAGTTAATTGTGCTTACACATTTTGTCCGAGATATTTTTTTTACAAATGAATACAACTTTTATGAATTTTGAAGCCTAAATGCCTTATTTCAGGCTTTTAACCAAAATTCGAGAGAGAGAGAGAGAGAGAGAGAGAGAGACAAACAGAGAGAGAGAGAGAGAGAGAGAGAGAGAGAGAGAGCAGCACTTTATAGATCATAAAATTATTAAACTACGATCATATAAACAAAGAGTGATTTTAAAAAAAATATTGTATATATATGTATATAAAATGTTATTTTTTTAAATCACTCTTTGTTTATATATATATATATATATATATATATATATATATATATATATATATATATATATTATTTATAATATATTAATACTATAATATAAAATAATATATTATTAATATATTATTGTGACGACATTTCCACCATGACAAATAATTTGGCTTTTTTTTTTTTTTAGATATGATATAAATGGCATGCTTTTTTGTTTTGTTTTTTATTTTATATAAAATAATCGTTTTTTTTTTAAAAATCCCAGTTTTCCTTTGAAGCATATCCACATTTAGACAAACTACTCAATGTGTGAAATCTGTGTTATAAGGAAATTAAAAAATAAATAAATAAAGAAATACTTCCCCAGAAATGCTCATAGCTGAAGAAAAACCAACATACATTTAAAAAGCGTTTGTTGCCAGGTCATTTTACCAAGCAGATCTGTTATGCTGTCAAAAAATATCTTTGTAAATGGAGCTGTTTATTCTAGAGTTGGTTTTACAGCAGTAAACTAAACTAGTCCACGGGGGCACTGGATAGACCGGTCTGTCAGTTCGTAAGCATCCAGTCTTGCCCGTCTACAGAGCAGTGGGCCAAATAATTCAAGCCATGAGCTCTTCGAGAGGTACATGTAGAAGCTATCTGTCCAAACTGTCAGTCTAGAGCAGCCCTTAAGCCAAATGACAACACTGTGCCTCAACAAGAACCTTGTGGGAGGAGAGGGGAAAAAACAAGCTTATTCAAATGTCTTAAAATACCCGATAATAGGCTTGTATCAAATAGTTTTACCCAGAGCACAACAGGAGAGGGATAAGTTGTGATTCAGACCACTTATGAGAGAAAAGCTTATTCTTTCAGGATGCTGATGGAGCAAGAGGTGAAAAGAGCATTAACGGCTAAGACAAAAAAAAATAATAATAATAATAATAAAAATAATAAAAAAGTAACTGCATTTATTACATACTTTCTGTTTGTAGAATTAGAAACATTGATTTTCATGAGAATGATACTTGAAATAATGCCGTTCAGGCATTGTTCCAAATAATTTTATTTTTTAAAGATCACTAATATATCATTATTACTGCCCAAAAAAATCACAACTATAATTGAACTTTACATAGAATAGTGTTTTCTAAAAGCAATTCAGCAAATTATGTCTGACAAAGTTAAAAAAATGTACAATTAATTAAATGTGTTTAATGTTAAAATATTTTTTTACACTCTTAATTCATTTATTCAATTTGACACTAATAATAATAATACTATTCTGTTCTATGTAACTTCTAAAAACTCAAGCAATATTCAGAGCTAACCTAATCCACAAACCTCCTGACATTATTAGATATAAAGAGAGTTTTTGAGGATATTTTCATACACTTGGCCCTAACATGTGCATGTCCATTTCCCGTATATATGATGCATTCTGAAAAAACAAAAGAGACAAGTAAACAAACACACAAAAAATAATAATGCTAAATGTATCAAACAAAAACTATAAGATCGTTTACAACTATCTTAATTGACTGAGAGAGATGCACAATAAATACAAGTTCATATTCATATTGCCCCCATATTGTAATACAATTCATCATGGTATCCATCAAATATGCATTTTTCAAGTATAAGAGGTACATGATCATAGTTTAAATGACTATTTCTATCTGAGACCAAGGACATTTTCCACTTTGTTTCCTGCGCTTACTTGCTATTGCTCCACATGAATAATTAGGAAACTACTAGTCTGAGGAGGCAAACTTAACCCCTGCACTAAAAGAGAAGTCAAGCTGCGTTCTCCTTTAAAGACTAGATAGAAAATGCATATTATGATTTTAAGGAGCTTATTCTCAAAGGTCGGAGTGACAGCAGGGGTGAGACACAGAGGTGACAGACAGGACCGCCACTGCAGCCAATTAGGGGTCTGGAATAAGAATGACCAGGGGATAAATAAAGAATAAAAAAAAGTGTGGTGCACACGCTGTGAACTCAAGGTGAAACAGAGTAAGTAATTATGATGGTAACAGGAATCACTTGGCTTGGGGGTTGGGGGGTTGAAATGTGCCCAGTAATGAGTCTGGATACTGAGATGGGAACAGATGAGGAACAGTTCTTCCTCCAACTCCTAGAAATGATACAAACTCTGTTCAAAAGTGTATGGGTTTAACAGGTCACAGGATTGACTTCCTGACCCCAAACCTGGCCTTCCTGACCTGGACGATCTGATGATATATATCATTTCCACGAAATAAAATGTCTATTGTTAGAGACTTTGCTATATTGTATACAGTGGGTACGGGAAAGTATTCAGACCCCTTTAAATTTTTAAAGTCAATTTTTAAAGTCCCCTTTAAAGTCAGTCATCACTCTAGCCCTCCACCAGTGGGGGCTTTATGGCAGAGTGGCCCGACGGAAGCCTCTCCTCAGTGCAAGACACATGAAAGCCTGCATGGAGTTTGCTTAAAAAAAAAAAAAAGAAAAAGAAAAACACCTGAAGGACTCCAAGATGGGGAGAAATACATTTCTCTGGTCTGATGAGACCAAGATAGAACATTTTGGCCTTAATTTTAAGTGGTATGTGTGGAGAAAACCAGGCACTGCTCATCACCTGTTCAATACAGTCCCAACAGTGACGCATGGTGGTGGCAGCATCATGCTGTGGGGGTGTTTTTCAGCTGCAGGGACAGGACGACTGGTTACAATCGAGGGAAAGATGAATGCTGCACAGGGAGTACAGGGATATCCTGGATTAAAACCTTCCCCAGAGTGCTCAGGACCTCAGACTGGGCCGAAGGTTTACCTTCCAACAAGACAATGACCCTAAGCACACAGCTAAAATAACGAAGGAGTGGCTTCACAACAACTCTGTGACTGTTCTTGAATGGCCCAGCCAGAGCCCTGACTTAAACCCAATTAAACATCTCTGGAGAGACGTAAAAATGGCTGTCCACCAACGTTTACCATCCAACCTGACAGAACTGGAGAGGATCTGCAAGGAGGAATGGCAGAGGATCCCCAAATCCAGGTGTGAAAAACATGTTGCATCTTTCCCAAAAAGACTCATGGCTAGATCAAAAGGTGCTTCTACTAAATACTGAGCAAAGGGTCTGAATACTTAGGACCATCTGATATTTCAGTTTTTCTTTTTTTAATAAATCTGCAAAAATGTCAAGAATTGTGTTTTTCTGTCAATATGGGGTGTTGTGTGTACATTGAGGGAAAAAAATGAACTTAAATGATTTTAGCAAAAGGCTGCAATATAACAAAGAGTGAAAAAATTAAGAGGGTCTGAATACTTTTCATACCCACTGTATATCAAAGTATGTAAATATATTGCAATACTGACACTTCAGAGTGGTGAAATACATGAATGAGAATATAAAGAGCGGGATGTGCTTGATGTTAAAAAGAGTTAAGTGCAAAATATCCAGAATATGAACTCGGTGCATCTGTCGAAGTGCGCGCATAAAAACATGCCTCTCTCAGAAGGCGATCCAGAATAGGAATGTGCTCGATGTTAAAGTGTTATTAAGCACAATAAGTAGGAGTGGGCGATAAACTATTATTATTTAGATTAGATTAGATTATTTAAATTAGCCGGTAGAAATTTGTCAATTGGTATAGATTTTGCACTGTTGTCTCTGTCGCGGTTATGCTGGAGTGAGGTTGCTATGCTGCGTGGTCATGGAAGCTTATCATTTGCATGAGTTTTTAAGCAAACTACTTGTTTTTAAACCGATGAAGCACAATTAGCAGCAAAAGACAACTCATTTCAGCATAAGCGCACGCTCTCTGAGTTTTTCAGCTCTTTCTGAGATGTGCGACATGAAGCCGCTGCTCATGGTGTGCGTGAAGACTGAACTGAGTGCTTTCTGCTGCCTAATTGGGATTGGACGGATAAATACACGCACCTGTGTCAACGTGACATGTATTTGCAAGTAAACAGAGCCATTTATGTCTTAAGTGAAGGGCCAGTTGAGAAAGACTTGAGTATAATTGGTGCAGTCAGCCTTAAAGGGACAGCATCCAAATTTACCTGCTGTCATTATTAATGCTAATCAAACAGGAAAAAAGAGAGAAAATCTCTCATTGCTTGCTTTTGTAACTTTTTAAGAATGTGTATATTTAATTTACACAGTAGAGACAATGCATTGTTTTTTATACATTTGATTACTTTACACTTTACGTAGTATCTCTAATGCTTGAAGTTGTTCAGGTAGGACTATTTCATCTGCCTTTGTTCTATTGTAGTTTGCTTTATCATTGTTTACTTGTCTTCAGTAAGCTTGAGAGTTTTTTAGTCTAGTATTATTTAAGTGATATTGAAATTGGTGATAAGAATTATGAAATTTCAATGGTATGAAAAATTTATATAAAATGTTAAAATTACTATATCGTGATATATGTTGTTATCATGATATAAAATTACTCATTTCACCATATAAGATTTTGGTCATATCGCCCAGCCGTAGTTTAGCCATTGAAAAAGAAGTAAAATTCTAGTTAGTAATGAACAGGGGGTCTTACGAATAATGCTTACTTTTTAAATGTTCAGGGTCTCAAGACAATGGATGGATGAATGGATGGATACCATCAAGTACCATCAAGTCATAAATGTTAACATATGAGTGGTTTTGACAATTGCATCAACCAATTACAATTGTGGATGGATTGGATTAATTGGATGGATGGATGGATGGATGGATGGATGGATTGGATGGATGGATGGATGAATGGATGGATGGATTCTGAAGGAATGGAAAAAATATCCCAAGTTTTCCATTTTTATAATGATTATATTACACAAAATAAATAAAAACCTGGGACATAAGTATAAACTATTCATTTAACCTTTATTTGTTCAACTATATGAGCCGATCCCCAACAACAAGCCACAGTGCCAAGTAACATCCAGTCATAAATGTTAACATCTGAGTGGTTTTGATAATTGCATCAACCAATTACAAGCATTTAGTCATTCTTCAATGGGTTGTCAGGATAATCAAGAATTTGCCTCAGAGAAGTGCTAATCATTTAGTACAAGCCTTTATAATTGTAATACAATCTTCGAATAAAGACGAACAACCTTTCTACGAGTTGACACCAAGCTCCTATCTGCCACCCTCCATTGCTTTTCAAATACAACCTAATCACTCTCGATCTCAACATCTCTGTCTGTCAAACTACACAACATTCACACAATGGGCTAAGCTTTGCGATGGACTCATTTGAGCTTTGAATTTTAGAAGCCAGCTAAGAGCTTGTCAAACTCATTAAAAACTGACAGTTGGTCTGGAGTTCCAGATGGTAAATGATACAAACCATTAACACAAGGCCACCATAACAGCATAACTCCTACACTTCAAATCCATCTCCCACAAGGTAAAAACACATAAATATACCGTACATGCAGTCAGATTCCAAAGCCTGTGCCTGGAAAATGATGGAAGCGTCATTTAGTCCCTAAGGCACACTGATTGATCTGTAAAAGCCGTATGAAAATAGCACAGCTGCACAGAATTATCTATATAATGGCATTTAATTGTGGGCAAGGATGTGAAGGATATTTTTTGAGAACGATACATTAGCGGGCTGGAAGTGTAGAGAGCAACTGGCCATTTAATCAACAGCCTCGTGGTGATATGTAGTTATTCTGACCCCTGAATACATTGGTGCATAAATCACAACGAGAAAATAGCAGTTACCATGGTGAAGAGATGAGAGGGGACTTTATAGTACGTCCTGAGAGTACAGAAATATTACACAAAGGCAGATGTCTCTGAGCATTCATCTTTTCATATTCATCCCAACAGGCTACATGCCTGTTTCAGTAAAGCTAGAAGGCTAGATTTCTGAAAGCGCATCCAACGCATGTCAATTGAAACTCAAAAAATATGAAGTCAAAAGATAGAGAGGCTATTTTTTTTGAGAGCGTGTTCTGGATTCTATCCTCACAACTACTTACTATGTAACCATCCCCAATAGCATATTCAGTATTGTGTCCTCTGTAAATAATTACAATCATTCAAGGACAATGTACATTTCCATACCGAGGTCTTGCCTCTAGACTTCAATCCGAGTTTTGATTGCTTCTGCGTAGGGAGCTAAAAGAAACAGGGGTCGTAACAAACATCTGAAGTGCATCTTTGTTTTCATTAATAGCTCTCAGAAATATTCACTACACCATATAGCTCTTTTGAAATGCAAATATGAGCTCAATTACATCAAAACGACTTTGGAAGTTTTTAATCCTAAACTGTTTCGGTATATATTGCTGTTGCCAACATTATATACCGAAATTAAACTGTACTGTTCTAATTTTGCACAATAATGTAAACATGACCTGTAGAGATATGATTAATTTGCATTTATATTCAACACAAACAAAACATTTTATGATGAGAAACAAACATACTTTTAAACAGAGATTGGCCATCTCTGGGGAAATAGCAGCAAGCAATAGTTTAATGAATACAGCCTTGTGAATTAAACTGAATAACCTTGCAATCCATTTAAATATTTGTAATGGACGGAAATACAGATAATATTGACTTGCTTTCCTTTATTAATATATTGTACGTAAAGCATGAGTTAAATGGTATGTGTAAAACATGTATAATAACTACACATTATAATACCTTAGAGGTCTATTAGGCAGTACTTAATTTTCAAGGCCTCACAACAGCAAGCATATTCAAAGTCGACCAAGAAATGGTTGTAAAATAAAATCAAGTCACTCAAGTTTTCCGGTGTCTCCTGTTTGGTCATGTGAATCGTTATATTTGGAAAAAAAAATCAATTAATTATAAAGAAAAATCACTCAAAAGACTATTACAGCCATCTCACATTAACAGAAACATCAGGAGAAACAAGGGTTCAATTTATCATTATACCTGCAGATAAATACTGTATGACCTAAAAGACTCAAATTCTGCCATTTATTCACTCTTGTGACTTTCTTTTATAGAGTAGGGGGTAAAAAGAGCAAAAAGTAATTTGTGTCAGGACAAGACTATGCCGGTCGCTACTTTCCATACTCTTACAAAGAATGGAGACTGGAGCTTTCAATCTTCAAGAAAGGTGCAAAAGCACCATAAAAGCATAAAAAAAATCGTTCAAATGATTTGTAGTCATATGAAAACTTTACGTGAAAAGAGAGGACCAAGTTAACTATAACTGTAACAATCTAAAATAGTGAGCTGGTAAGTCACATAAAACTATACTATGACGTATAGAAGGCTTGGAATACAGTCCAGGAGTCATTTTAGAACACTTTTAAAGTGCTTTTGCATCCTTTTTGAAGCTTAAAAGCTCCAGTCCCAATTGTAAATGCATTGAAATGAGGGACCAGCAAAGTCTCCCAGCAGATTTTTCCACCGAAGAAAGAAAGGAACAAAATTAGGGTGAGTAAATGATGACAGAATTGTCATTTTTGGGTGAACTAATCCTTTAAGAATGGGTCTTAGGAATCCTTTGGATTCACACAAGGGAACTCAAAGATAAGGCAAGACCGGTGTACCATGCAAAAATAACAATCGTATGCAAATGTGCCAATATGTGAAGTAGAAGGCAACAAGAAGTCAAGCAATCGCTCATGTAAATGCAAACCGTGGGAGTTTATCGAATCAAAGGAAATGATAGCTGTGTTCTCAAACACAGATGCTCGCATTTCCATAACAGTCAGCTTCAAACCAGTAAAGGTAACAAAACACTGTTCCGAATCTTCAAGCATGGCAGGTTATTTTGAGTGATGGGCGAGAGGTTGTCAGAGCGTCACGCTATGATGAACAGATGGTACGTTTCAGTGTTAGTTTCAGAACAAACTTGCAGTGAGGAAGACTACGGAAGCATCAACCTTTGCCAGAGAAAAAGAAGCGGAAGGAATTTGTCAATCTGTTGTGCGCAGTCAACGGTTTCTCCTCCGAAGGTTCTGCCTTCCCTAATGAGACAGTCGGTGGTAAGAGGGGAAGAGGTGTTGCTCGGACACGTGGGATGAGTATAGATCCAGCCTACCGTGTCAGCTAAAACTCACTTCAAAGGCAGTTCCCGTTTGTCCACATATTCCCATCTGTCTTTCTTTGGAAGTACAGGAATTAGGCTGCAAATCGATCTGTCTTCAAGTAATGAATTCTGATTATCTGTCATGTCAAGGACGCATTGATTTGTCTGTTTATGTGTTTGTACAGTTTTGTCCAATTTTCAGATGAATGAAACTATTTTCAAAGCAAGAAAGTAGAAGAAAGTCAGACAATGAAAAGCAAGTTTCATGTCGGTTAAGAAAGGCCATAGACCATAGACTCGAGAGCACCTAAAATCTCCTTTGTCAAGGTCTTGGGAATGGGAAGTGCTTGTATTGATTGGGATTCTGAGAACACTGGTCAGGTTTCACAAAAACTCCAGCAACCTGTTGCTCGTGTCCCGTCGTCTTTTCTCGACGTTAACCTTAACTGTTTTTAAATTGTTTACTGCCTCGTGGATGTCAACATAATGCCAGTCGTTGCTCGCAGCCTCGGTAAACAGTTTACAGCACAACATTGCCGCAAATTACCCTTGTTATTACAGCGCACGGCGCTTTGGAGGTAATATTCGCCTGCTCAGCTTTTAGATGTGAATTATGGGGCCTTTTAAAGTCTCTGCAAACTTGAATGTTAGATTTATGGTTAAATTTAAAAGCCTAAATTATTTTAGACAACAGCAGACAAGGTTTTTTGTCATAAATATTCGGTCTACGACTCAGGCGTGCCCTGTTTCACCTTGCTGGTGTAAACATCGGGGCAATCCTCAAGGGCATCCTATACAAAGATGATCTCGAATGACCTCCGGCCTCTGATTATGCAGACAAGGGTGAGATGTTAACAACAGACCTGCATTTGAAGACATGCATGTTCGCCTTTTGAATAAGAGACAGCTGACACCGGATATGACCAGTTGTCATTTTACAATATATAGCGGGTCACGAGGTGAGCAGTGTTTTCTTTTCTTCCGTGGAGATATACTATCCTGTCCACGCATTTATCAGCAAAACGTAACCGTCATGCAAAACTTTCATCTTATATGTGACCTTGTCTTCTTTATTTATCGCAATATATCCTATGTGTAGCTCTTCTAGTCATGAGCAGTCTGTAGATAGTGTAGACAGGCTAAACACACACATAAACACACAAAAGTAAACAAAAAAAACAACATGACGGGCAGGGCGAGCGAGAGCTGTGAGGGAACGGCGCGAGGCCGGTGACGCTCATTATCACTCGCGTCAGCTGCGCGCTACACCGGTCTCGTATCTCTCACGGAGGAGCTCCGGAAGCATAAAAGAGGAGCGACAACAGTGAAGGACGAGAGAGGACCAGGCCTGGATTTTATGTTGTGTTTTTATTATGTTTGTGTGGGCGGCAGTCGCCGTGAGGAGCTGCCGCCATTTTACTTTCGTTTCGTTTTATTGTTTGTTTATTTATTTGATTAAAAGTTATGTTGAACGTTCGCCGGTTCCCACCTCCTTCTTCCCGTTCTAACGAACTGTGTTACAAACAATTACTAATGTGTTTGTGAATGCAATATTTGCTCTGCTTTCCCTTTATTGTAACCTTCATGTAATTACAAATACTTTTTGCTGTTTCAGGTCATTAAAAAAAATGAATGACATAAAAACAAGCAAATGACCAGTTTACTTTATTTTACTACTTTATAAGAAGTTGCAAAAATAATATATAAAAAAAAATAAATCAAATATCCGCAAAAACACAGATCATGCAACAAAAAAAAAAAATATTATTATTATTATTATTATTAATATTATTATCATTTTACAATCTCTGCGTTCCAAAAACAAGTGTGAATGTAAAACATTATTCATGGATTTTTAAAACTGAATTTAAACACTGCCTTTCAAGTTGGAGGTCAGTAAGATTATTTCTAAGAAATTAATTATTTTATTCAGCAAGGACATTTTAAATGGATTTTTTTTAAATGACAGTAAAGTTACAAATGTAATGCTTCATTATTTGTCAAAGAATCCTAAAAAAAAAAATGATCAGTTTCAACAAAACATAGTAAGCAGCACACTCGGTTTATTATATGAAATACACGTGACACAAAAATTGTCTGTCACTCACACACTCACTCATGCTCACTCACTCGGTCACTCACTCACTCTGATGCTCGTTCACTCACATACTCACTCACTCACATACTCACTCACTCACTCACTCACTCACTCACTCACTCACTCACTCACTCACTCACTCACTCACTCTGATGCTCGTTCACTCACATACTCACTCACTCACATACTCACTCACTCACATGCTCGTTCACTCCCATGCTCAGTCACTCGCTCACGTATGCTCACACATTCACTCGCTCACTAACACACTCACTCGCTCACTCACTCAGATGCTCGTTCGCTCATGCTCACTCACTCTGAAGCTCGTTCACTCACGTGCTCACTCACTCACTCTGAAGCTCGTTCACTCAGATGCTCACTCACTCAGATGCTCACTCACTCATGCTCACTCACTCACGCTCACTCACTCACTCATGCTCACTCACTCAGATGTTCACTCACTCATGCTCACTCACTCAGATGTTCACTCACTCATGCTCACTCACTCAGATGTTCACTCACTCATGCTCACTCACTCATGCTCACTCACTCACATGCTCGTTCACTCAAACACTCGCTCCCTCCCTCACTCACTCAGATGTTCACTCACTCATGCTCACTCACTCAGATGTTCACTCACTCATGCTCACTCACTCAGATGTTCACTCACTCATGCTCACTCACTCACATGCTCGTTCACTCAAACACTCGCTCCCTCACTCACTCTGATGCTCGTTCACTCACATGCTCACTCACTCACTTATGCTCACACACTCACTCACTCACGCTCACTAACATACTCACTCGCTCACTCACTCTGATGCTCGTTCACTCACATGCTCACTCACTCACATGCTCACTCACTCACATGCTCACTCACTCTGATGCTCGTTCACTCACATGCTCACTCACTCACGTATGCTCACACACTCACTCACTCACTCACGCTCACTAACATACTCACTCGCTCACTCACTCAGACGCTCGTTCACTCACATGCTCACTCACACACTCGCTCCCTCACTCGCTCACTCAGACGCTCGTTCACTCACATGCTCACTCACACACTCGCTCCCTCACTCGCTCACTCAGACGCTCGTTCACTCATATGCTCACTCACACACTCGCTCCCTCACTCGCTCACTCAGACGCTCGTTCACTCATATGCTCACTCACACACTCGCTCCCTCACTCACTCACTCAGATGCTCGTTCACTCACATGCTCACTCACTCACGCTCACTAACATACTCACTCGCTCGCTCACTCACTCTGATGCTCGTTCACTCACATGCTCACTCACTCACACACACTCACTCACACGCTCACTAGCTCACTCATGCTCACTTTAACAAAATAAATCGATATTGGGGTCAAAGGTCATATGAAATTTTGCAACCGAAAAATTGGGTCATGGACCAAAAAAAAAAGGTTGAGACTCTCTGCCTAGGCTGTCTAATCCAGGAGTATGAGAATAACAAAGTAAACCAAGCAGGTTTTGAACCATGAGGAGATGTTTATTTGATGGCATCTGATTAAAACTGAAGCGCAGTCCACCAGAGGGTGAACGCTCAGCAGCCTTACATTATTACTGCCCTAAAATCTGCGGTCCCTTCCGCACCCGACGCCCGAGCAACACGCTGCTCTACATAGAATCAGCCCCGTTCCAATCCGCGCACAAACAAATGGATAACACACGTCTATTCAATGTAGGACGCAAAATGTAACGCGGCATAAAAAGATTAAATTCCCCAGGCTTTCTGCATCCAATTTGAATGTTCCTTTTTTCCTGTCCTCTTCTTCTGATGTTTCTTATAAAAGCCGACTACATTTCAGTGCGTTTTTTTTTTTTCCTCGAGGCTTCTAAACAATAGCCTCGCAGCCACGCGCTGGATAGACGCCACCACGCATCCAATGCAGGACACATAATCTCCTTGCGGTGATAGTGGAACATTCTGGACCGCAGGGAAGCTGTTCATCCACTGCAGCAGACCATCATCTGACAAATATAGCAGACAGCGATGATGGCTTTTATAGGAAGTGAAGTAAACAAGCGAGAGCCCACAGGAGATCGCCCATAAGCTCTTTCTGATGACATGTGTAAACGGAATATTTATTGATGATCTGAGAAACAGTGATTGCAGCTGCAGGAATACATAGGAATAGAGGCCATTTCCATGTCATGCTGTCCTCTGAGCTTAATTCAATGACTTTTGATGGAGGAGCTTTATTCACACATATAAAATGACAGGGTAAACAAATACACAGGGATGTTATGTCTTATCATGTTAGTATTAAAATGTAATTTTATGGCAGGTTTTGGTTTGATCATAACGAACCATGGCGCGATTGCTCTGTTAGTGCGCTTCATTTGAATGAGTGTGTGTGTGTCGTCTGAACCCTAGTATGCACCAACGTTTCAACAGACCAGTCTTGGAAAGTATCCTAGCAAACAAAGTAGGTTATGTATTAAGTGAACGTAAACACTCGAGAAGGAACGCACGTGTTCAGTATCTGTGCATTATGTCTTAAAGTGACAGCAGCCTAATATTCCTGCTGTCTGTTTGTGTTTTTAATGTTAATCAAATAACAAAAGACAAGGAAAGCACTCATTGCTCTTGTGTGAATAGATTTTGTAAGTTAATTAATAATGATTACTCTTTAATATGATCAATGTTGTTTTTCATTTGGTAAGCTAGTTTATTCCATTTCTGTAGCTAAAAATTACTGTTAGATAACTGAAAAACCTGAAAAAGCACCTTTTTTATTTTATTTGTATCTTTGCTCCACTGTATTTATTTGTGTGGTTGCTTGTAGTTTGATTATTTGACAGTAGTCATTTTTCCCTTAGCATTATTGGATTAGATTTGTGCAAAATTATATTGAATGTAGCTTTAAGAAACTAATGAAAATATAAATTGAAACTGAAAAATAAATTAAAAATCGCAGACAAAATGTTTGACTAATGTTTTGCTGTTTTTTCCTTTTTCCTTAGAGTTTTCATTTACGCTTCTGAAGTTTTCATTTACAAACCCTGGGTTTTCGT
>CM076064.1:25135000-25377500 GCA_038088235.1 Zacco platypus
AGGTTATCTGAATTTTCATTTTTGGGTGAACTATCCCTTTATGCAGCGGACTTCAAAGGCAGCGCACAAAGGTACCTCATGAAACAGACTTCTGAGGCGGCGTAAAAGTTTAACGATCTGCAACAAAATAGAGCAATCTTTGGTGATAAATAATCGAATATTCAAATAGCTATTTCTCGCTATAAATGACATCAAAAGTAGAAAACGTTGGAAGACAAAAACAAAAATTCTCCAGCCGCACCCTACAGACGCCATCTTTATTTATTAGCTCAGCTGTCACAGAATGCAAAGCACAGTGTTGTGGGATATCAAAAGCAGCGAAGGATACAAATCTATGGTGCCTTCAAAAATCGATGAGATGAAGGTAACTCAGGACACAGGAAGTGAAGCTAACATTGGATTTGGACATGCCATTTTTAAGCTTTCGGATGCACTGTATTGTAGATTTCAGCTCAAACACACCTTGAAAATCACAAGAAGGTTTCTTTTTTAAATATTCATTTTAATACAGAAATTAAATGTTGTATGGATTGCATTTTTTAATGCATTTTTAATCAATTAATAAAATACTTTTAAATGCATGCAAAGTGGACAGATGAACATGCCGGACGTCTATACTAGATTGTGTGACAATTCTAATTTGTATCCAAGTGTTAGTAGGCTTAAATCAGGGAAACAACGTTCATCTTGAATTGTTTTCTCTCTTTTTCCACTTTTAATATTTTCTGTTGTTGCGTGACCTGCGTAGGTGATGTTCGATGGGCATTTGGAAGAAAAGGCAACCTCAAAGAAAGCAAACTGCTTAAAGGTGAAGTCGACCTTTCCTCGACCTTCCGGAGGCTGATGATCCGTGTATCTGCAGACACAGCAGACCTTTTGTTCCGCAACTTTTGTTGGGCTCAACGTTGCCCCCGAGGAACTTCACTAGCACAACTGGTTTTCTGTCGGCTTTTTTCAGCAGCAATTACCTTAATCAACAGAATATGTTGGGGGGGTGAAAAAAGTGAGAAAACATAATGAAAATGAGGTCTAGGAAACTCACAACAGCCTCAGCAACGCTATTAGGAAGAAAACACACTCCACTAAAACACTGGTGAAAAGTAATTTAGGCTGGAAACTAATTGAGCGGTGCGACCTTGGTGCTTGAGTAAGTTGCCTTGCTCTGCGCAAACACCACATCACTTGATTTGAGAAAAGAACAAATGTGTTCCAGCTCTTGTTGCAGTCTTTCAACAGTGCCAATTATCCAATAACCCTAAAGCGAACTCAAAGATTCAGTCCAGAAAACCACAGCCTGATACAGGACCCTTAAGTACAATCCAAACACATTGGCAATGACTCTATGGTTCAGGGGATTCTCAGGTAAAGCCGTAATTCACTGCAGAACGAGCCGTGCTAATTGTATGCTTTATGACCTTGGGACAAAACGTGCTTTCGGTGCTTTCAGGTGAGGGCCCCCGGGGGCCACTGAGGGTCGCAAGATTACTTTTCTACCCGTTTCAGAAACACTGCCATTGTAAAGAAAGGGGGAAAAAAGAGGCATCCATCTTCAGATTGTAAGGGGATTTGAGAGGTCTTAAATGGCGAACACAATAATGACTACAGCAGGAAGAATGCTGAGGGAATTCATGTAGTGGCTAAAATAAAAGATTCCATGAGGCTGGAAACCAGGTGAAGAGGTCAGGGAAAGTACAGGAAAACAAGACTTTCATTTTACTGGAATTTTTGTGTTTTTTTTTTTTCCAAATGATCTTCTTTTGTGTTCAACAGAAGAAAAGAATCCTATAGTTTTGCAATCACATGAAGGTTAATAAAGTAATAATCTACCCCATTGCACGAAAAAATTGGAATTGCTACAATGTGATTTGTGTGGAAATGTAGGATTTTTTAAAACAAACGGAAGCTTGAAGGCTCACCCCTAAACCTAACCGTTAGTTGGGCCGAAGCAGATCGTATGGAAACATAAAAATCTCATGGCAATTTGTACATATTTTACGAAGTGGATAATTCGTATGACCTCACTCAAACGAATTCATAGGGTTTTTGCGAAATCGTACGTATTTTAGAAGTTGCCAAATTTCTATGAATTTGTACAAATGACCTACCCCTAACCCCGCCCCTACACCTACCCGTCACTGGGGTTTAGACAAATCGTATGAATTCATATGAACGAGACTGTACGAACGAATCTCACGTAGCCAGACCTTCGGACAGATGGCAGAAAGTCTGGGCTCTATCGCAGCTTTCATTGGCCAAGGAATATTTGACTGACATGTGACACATCCAATCACAGTTCGTTTTGTTTCGCGTCGTGTAAAAAATAACAGCGGTGTGCATACAATAACATAACGCCGTGCATCTAATAAATTCATTCAAGAACGTTATGCAAGTTTACTGCAACAATGGAGCCACGAACTTCACATACTTTTAAAAATCCAGCGTTTGGTTGATCCTGGTAAGCGCTCGTTGTCTTCTTCCACGAGGGGCTTTGGCGTCACGGCATTTGCTTCCAGGCGGACCGTTAAAGAACGCAATGTGTCTCCCGAACATCCTGTAGAATTCAACCAACCAGATGACGACTTTGAAACACCGTGTCTCCAAATAAGCGTTCCACATGCATAAGACGTTCAGCCAATGGTCTGTGGGCTGAGACTATGTACAAATTGGCTATGAGATTGCGTTGCCAGTTCACCAAAACGTAAAAATAGTTATGAATTACTATGTGTGTTGCAATAAATAAGAAATGAAAGCAATAAATAAATAAAAACACAAATTGTTATGTGGTGTAACAATAAAGCAAAAAGTAATGACATTTTTTCGATACACAAACACAATCGCATGGCAATTTGTAACTATTTTACGATTAGGGTTGGGGTAAGTGTTGGACCTTCTTCATGTTTTTCTTTCTTTCTAAACATCGTACGTTGTATGATTTACTAGGTATGTGTCCGAAGCCGAAAAGCTTATCCAGAAAGGTATGGATAACGGTTTCAAATACCGTGGCGCAAAAGGTATTCTCGTCGCTTCATAACATTAAGGGTGAATCACTATAGATATGTCTTTACCTTTATGGGCCTTCCCATTCTTAATTGCTTTGCTGTCAATTGAGGATGGAAAAAAACATCTCAGATTTAATCAAAATATCTTAATTTGTGTTCTGAAGACGAATGAAGGTCTTACGGGGTTGGAACTACATGAAGGAGAGTAATTAATGACAGCAGTTTCATTTTTGGGTCAACAAATGCACCAACACATGAAACTGGGCTTCAGTAGAACTCCTTTGGCCTCGTCCACTTACTGTCTTCACCCGTTACCTCAGTCTATTACCTCGGTTGATCAACATACAGGGTAAAAACTGGTGCAAAAAGGCCGTGGGACTCAAACAGAGTTTTAAGCAATGCTGTTTCATGCGTCGCAGGGAGTACTGAATTCCATTTTTAATCATTTAATTTTGAATAATGCACTTGCAGGTGAAGACAGCATGTCGAGTTATTACAATCTCTCAAATTAATAACCAAAAATGCTGCGGTGCTCCGCCTGGAGGATGTTCATATTGCGTTATAGTTGATGAAATTAATATTGTTTTTAATATTGTTTGTGTGCATGCGTCTGTAGGTTGGGCACCAGCAGGTTGTCATCACGCAGAGCATCCGTCTCTTGTGCGAAATGAAATCCGCCGCATACCCACAAGGCAACTCGGCTGAGCAAATACAATAATTTAATTTAGCTTTCAATTACACACGCATTCCGACTTTCTTTTACCGTTTAATTAAACAGTTGTAAACCGAGGCAGCAAACAACCTTGACTAAATCAAATTAGATCCATTACAAACAGCAATATGATGAAGATGAAAAAAGTGGCGAAGAAAGATCGAACACCTTGGGAGAAGGGGGAAAAAAAATTGCAAATATCCATAAAATGATTTTCATGGCAGCAAAATTAAGTTTGATATTGTTCAATCTCTTCAATTCTGAATCTAAATTGACACACTTCACAGATTTCATCGCAATCTGTAAATGAAACCCTGCCCCCACCACAGGACAATCGCAAAGACGACGTATTCATTTCAAAGGCAAAAAAAAATCAGATTCATGTTCATTTATTGACTGTGGACACATTGAGTGGCCAACTGTGGATCCAAATCATGTAAAAACAACACAGCTTCTAATGTAGGAGAAGAAGCATCAATAATTAAAGTGTTGTTGTAAATTTTCACAGCGTTTGATTGGGCATTAAGATGAGTGAGTGGGAAAGGGGCTGCTGGGAAGCCTGGTTGGATGTTTGGCTCAGAGTCATATTTTCCCAGTGTGAGAGTAGTTACAACTCTCAACCACACTCTCTTTCCTCTGTAATTGTCTGTTGGCAAACCCTGCTTCCGTAGCCTGCCATGCTTCCAGCCCTCAAACCTCTCTCTCTCTCACACACACGCCCTCTCCCCAGCAGCCTGGAACAGGTTTAGGGATCAGAGACAATGACGGTGACAGGTGTTTTCATGCACAAAGCGTGTGTGACTGGGCGTCTCTTAGGCAATTAATGGGCACGGGCCACATTTCCACAATACGGCCGAACACACGGCTAATCTCAGGGACACAAAGGAAGCTCCTTTGCCATCACAACAAACACAACCTTGATGAAGCACAATATTTTCTCAGCACACGATAAGTCTTAAAAATGAGCATATTTATGGCATTGTGTGACAGACGAATACATGACGGCTATTGAAAATGCCTTTTTAAATTGCTAAACGATATGCTAGCTTATCTGTTTCTATTACATGGACTCCAGATGCAACGCTAATAGGAATCGAACGGGCAAAAAGAGAAGCATAGAAGCGTTGTGTCTCGTGTAATGGTACATGTAAACATTACAGTTAAAGGAGAATTAGTCTTTATTCTCATCATTAACTCGTCTTTCTTCTGTGGAACTCATGAGGAGATAGTTAGCAAATGTTCACATCTTTTCTATACAGTGAATGCAAATGAGGACAGATGCTGTTGACACTCAAAACTGATCATTCAGCGGCATTACTCCAGTCTTCGGTGTCATATGATCCTTCAGAAATCATTCTAATATGCTGATTTTCTGCTATAAAAAAAAAAAAAAACATGTCTGGTTATTTTCAATGTTGAAAACATTGAATACACCCAGCGCAACGCGAATGTTTTTTTGCTAGTTTCAGCCTGACGTTATCATTTTCATGCCCAGCGCCCACGATGTTTAAATTGCAAATGCACTGTTCGCCCGGGGGTGTGCTGGTCTGAAAACGAGGTGTGGTCGGGTGCATTGTTGGCGTGTTGCTATTTTAAAGCAACTGAAAGCGACTGAGCCATTGACCAACAATAACCTGCTCTAAAGTTAATGCCGCAGTATTTTTTTGTTATTTAAAGTGCGCGTTAGTAATATGCGCCTATTGGCGGGAGCACAACGTGCGTAAACTCTGCTTGTTACATTCACAGGGATCCCCAGCAGCACACAAACATACCAAACATACCAAATATAAAAAAAATAAAAGGAATACAAATGTAAAAGATTATTATTGTGTACATAAAGATACATATCACAATGGATAGTCATTGCACGTATCAGAATTACCTATCTGAAATTGGTTAATTATTTGAATCGATTCACTTTAACTGTGAATGAGCACCGATTTGCCTCAGATTTTGGGCATTTGTCAGCAACTGAAAATCGTGTAGTGTGAACTACAGTGAACAATATAGACTAGGAGTTTCATCAAAAAACTTAGTATTTGTGCTGCTTAATATATTTTTTTTTAAACGGTTTCTTTAGTTAAAATAAACCTTAAAATAACATTAATTTCAAACAGATTTTTTTGCAACAATGTAAATATCTAACCTTTTATCCATTGAATGCATCCTTAAAGAATTAAAGTATTAATTAAAAAAAAAAAAAAACGTTGTTTCAGTCAAAGTAAAATTTAATTTTTGACTAAACACCGCCTCCGCTGTGGTGCTCAAACTTCATTCATGTTTATGTAGATTCAAATCTGGTGCACCATATTATTACCATAATATGTGCAAGTCTGAATATGCGGAAGAGCAAATGACGTTTTCTACTCCACAACAGAAATGAGGTATAAATGAGGGTGAGTAAGGCATTAAACTAAGCCTTTAATACCATCTCAAGAGGCACTTCAACCCACTCCATCAATACAAATACCACAAACACAGATGAGCCTTTAAGTATATTTCCAGCAGAAATCGAGAGGAGGTCAGGCTGGCCATGTGTGTAGACAAGCCCGTGTGACTTTCTTTATATTAAGGGTTCAAGTGTGAGCCTGTGTAAACAAGCAGTGTGATTGTTTTTCTGTCAGGTAGCATGTGTACGGGTGTGTGCGTGGCCTGTTCTTACACAAACCCAGAGATCAGTGACAGTGGACCGTTTGATGAAATGTCAAGGCGAAGGTGAGCACTAATAAAAGGTAAATAAGCCAAATGGAGCCACGAGAGCACGGGTCGCCGTGACTGAAGGGCGTCGGCAAGGGCGAAAATGAACACCGTCAGCACGTTTGAAACGGAAGCCAGCCATCTGGGAAGGATATTGAAAGGCTCACGTTAAAGGTTACATCAAAATGAACAGCTGAGAGCCGCCATGTGATGGAGGATTCCAGAACATCCCGCAGAATTCTGAGGATCGTGGATCGGTGTTATGAGATTGGCGGGGTGACTTTGCGAGAGCACATGTTGAGATATTATTTATTGATATGAATTTATAACGGATGCTATAGCTTACGGGTTTCTGCTACTTGGACTCGAGATGCAATGAAGAAAGAAATCGTAGACAGAACACGAAAATCACAGATTGGAATAAGAAAAGCAGACAGAAAAAGCAAAACATAGATCTTTGTGTCTTGTGTAATCGTACATGTTCTTTTGTGGAAATCATAAGGTGAAATTATGTTATGTGCCATTTTTCTATACAGTAAATACAAATGAGATGCTGATTCAAAAATGAAAAAAAAAACTTAAAATAAAATAATTTATTGTTAAATGTTTAACGATACGTTTAAAGGTTAAAAAAAGGAGATTTTCGCAGCGATGGAATAGAACCATTTTTAGTTCCTCAAAGGAAATTGAAGTGACCAGGTCTTAAACGCATCAATAAACATGTTAAACATTTAACAATAAATGATTTTATTTTCTTCTTCTTCTTTTTTTTTTCCCACCCTGTAGCCCAAGACTGGTTTCCCGCCGAAGCTAAGCAGGGCTGAGCCTGGTAGATGGGACACCTCCTGGGAAAACTATGTTGCTGCTGGAAGAGGTGTTAGTGAGGCCAGCAGGGGGCGCTCTCCCTGTGGTCTGTGTGGGTCCTAACGCCCCAGTATACTGATGGGGACACTATACTGTCAAAAAGCACCGTCCTTCGGATGAGACGTTAAACCAAGCTCCTTATTCTCTGTAGTCATTAAAAATTCCAGGAAAAGAGTACGGGTTTATCCCAACATCCTGGCCAAATTTGCCCATTGGCCTCTGTCCATCATGGCCACCTAATCATCCCCAGATTCTGATTGGCTTCATCACTGTGTCTCCTCTCCACCAATAAGCCGGTGTGTGGTGGGCGTTGTTGCACATTGATGGTGGTTAAGGAAATTCCCCCTTTCGTATGTAAAGCACTTTGAGAGTACCCAGAAAAGTGCTATATAAATGCAATGAAGTAATTAAAAAAACTTTTATTCTTGGTGTAAAGAACATTTAAGAAACCCAAAGAACCTTTTTCCACTGTAAAGAACCTTTTGTGGAAAGGAAAGGCTCCATGGATTTTAAAGGTTCTTCGTTGGTACTAGGGGTTGAACGACTTCAGATATTTTTAAGTCGACATTTGTGTAATTAAAGTCAACGACTAGTCGTTGACGAGGTCATTAATGAACAAATAAGTCTCGAGAAAGGGTTGCCTTGTGCACAGCCATGATATTTGACCCAGTGCTGCCCACAAGGCTATCGCTCCTACATAACAGCTTGTAGCGAGGCATGTTGATAAGGGAAGGAGGCGGCGTGAACCGGCGAACATAAATCCATGCCTGTTCCTCTCTCATCTTTCATTGTCATTGCTCCTCCTTTTATCCTTCCAAGCTCCTCCATAAGTATGTGTGTGTGTTACAATAAGGGGTGGGACAAAATATCGATATGGCGATATATTGTCGTCCTTCTTTGTGCGATTCGAGAATCGATACCCTGGCACCAAATATCGATATTTTAATTCATAAAATAAGGTGCTCTAGATAGATTTCCCTGCTCCAAGTGTCTCTACTTAACACGCCACTTTAACACATAAACATAAGTTTACTAGCCTAAGAAAAACAGTTTTTTACCGGGATGGCGGACAGCAGTGTAAGTAAAATAATATATGCATCAACCACATTTAATTCAAAATCTGGACGCACTTAGGCTTTTATGTGGCAAACGTAAACTTCTTTGACGTTCTTCACCGAGCGCTTACACAGATATATTAGACGCCTCCTTTCAAACGCTCCTGTGTGAAGCGGCAAGTGTGTCAAAGATGTCTTTTTACAATTTGTTTGTGAACGTGAAGCGTTGATCATCGTAGCTAATCTCAGACATGTATGTTGAGCTCGTGAACACACAACAGCCAATCAGAGGGCTTTAAAAATCCACTCAACAGAGCTCAAAATGCTAGGCTAAGCTGGTATTGTCACATTTTAAACATTTTAAAAATACCCAAGTCATAACCTGTGTTGTAATGTGTCAGTTTACACGCAACAAAAAGTTTACGCTTTTAGTAGAATTAATTTGATTAAAATGTTAAATTTAATTTACAGACTGAAAAACTGTGCTGTTCTCTAACAGTTTGAACTTTAATAAAGAGAGAAAACCTGCACTTAACCTCTTCACTGGCATTTTGCTGTAATAATTAGACAATTATCGAGATGTATCATTACAGGATTATCTAGCAATTATCGCAGAATTGCTGTCTCTTGATATTATCGTTATCGTGAGCCATATATCGTGATCGTATTGTAAGGTACTCTGCGATTCCCACCCCTTGTTACAATGCAGCAGCACTTAACTTACGTGTACAATAAGCGGTTTAAAATGTGCATTATATAGTGTACATGGACTTCAAAGATTTCTAATGTTTTTGCGCCCTCTATAGGCCATCATCAGCGACTATTCGACGTAAAGCTTAAAGCTTTGAATCGATTAGTCGACAAGTCTTTGCAACCCCTACATGGAACCATATATGCTAATAAAGTGTCTTTGTTTTAAAGAGTGTACTGTTTGGATTTGGTCACAATTACAAATATATTACAAGTAACATGATATACAGCTCTGGAAAAAATTAAGAGACCACTGCATATTTTTTGTTATTTTGACCAGTTGTTGCTTTTGGCAAATAAATGCTCTAAATTACAATATTTTTATTTGGAATTTGGTAAAAATGTCAGTAGTTTATAGAATAAAACAAAAATGTTAATTTTACCCAAACACATACCTATAAATAGTAAACCCAGAGAAACTGATAATTTTGCAGTGGTCTCTTAATTTTTTCCAGAGCTGTACGTAATCAGATTACTTTTTAAGTAGTTTTTTAAAGTAGTGCATTACTTTGGAATTTAAAAGAAAATATCTGAGTAACTTTTTTAAATAAGTAACGCAAGTTACTTTGTTTTCCGACGTATTAGAATTTCCTAAAATGAATACTCAAATATAATTCAAATAAAACAAATATACTTTATGGATTTAATCTAATTTTATTGAGCGATGTCTTTGCTCCTGACCTTCGATGATCAAATTCAACCACACTAACAAAAAAATGACTTTAGTTAAAAATCACGTGTTCCATTTTGTTTTCTTTTCCTGCATCCTATATTGTTCTGCAATCCACAATGGATTGTTGGAGCTGCGCCCTCTACTGTATAGGCGTAATAATTTCACTTTTTCGTGTGAAAGGATCTTTTACATCTAGAACACGTTTAAATATTCTGAAATATTCAAATTCCAAATATCTTTTTTTTTTCTATTTTAATATGTTTTTAAATTGAATTAATTCCTGTGATGAAAAACTGAGAGCCGCCACACGACAGAGGATTCCAGAACATTTCACGGAATTCTGCGAGGATCGAGGGCACATGTTGCGATGTTATTTATTGATATGAATTTAGAACAGATGAGGCCGACACACTTGAGGGACTTAAGCGTGTGTGTTCAACAAAATGATCTCCTAGTCACAGACACACACATACTTTTGCGATAATGAAGTGAGCTACAACCTGGCTTCCGTAACAAAAAAAACAAAAAAACAACAACAATATGAGACTTGATATAAATATACATGAGTTTACAGCAATTAAAAATTTGTCCGAATTGCATTTGAGGAGGACAATGACACCAGCAGCAGCGCAGCTACGGGCGATCTATTGGAATGGAGATGTAATTTCTTCACGAGGCAGTGCATTGGTCTTTTTCTGACTTTATTGCTTTGCTAATTAAACTTTTTTTCCGCTTCACACCCAAACGGAGCAACTAATACCGCTCTAGTGAGAACGTGTCTCCACATAAACCTCATACCCTCCTTTTCCCAAAACAACCTCAGCTTGTTGAAGGCCGTCGTAAAGTTATTCATCAATACTGGCGCAGCTTGCTGGGTGGAAAATAATTAGAAACACTTCGACAAAACTAATCTTCATGCCGTATACATGTTGTTGTTATCTTTTAATTTATGGGCGGCTGAGAAAAGGCAATAATGCATTCATTTTATCAAAGCTCCCCAAAGGAAAGCAGACGTAGAGGGAGCGAGAGAGACTCTTCTTGGCTTTCACCCACTCTTTCTACCTCTTCTCGTTCTCTCTCCCTCTTTAACGAGCAGGATGTCAGATGATTAGCATGCTAAATGGCTCATCAAGGGCTGCTAAAGTCGCCGCAGTATCTGCCTCGTAAAGGCTCGTAAAACAAAGAGCTGCTGATATTCAAACCCTCGCCTGCACGCCTACGTCTTTCTGCCGCAGACTTACGAACTTCAATGTCAGTCTGGCTTCCATTGTTTTCTAAGCTAATAAACAAAATAGAAGACAACCGGCTCAGGGCGTAGTTATGATTTTTAAAAACATCAAGGTTTTTGGGTTCAAATCACTTAAACGAAAAGTTTATCAGTTTTTTAGCTAAATGTAAAAAAGCTACTTTTAAAATAAAATAATAATCACATTTGTGTCTTCACTAGCTCATTTTAAATATCTCAGGATGACAAATGAAGTACTAATATTCCATGTTGTTTCTCAAATATTATGAAGTCGTAAAAGGTAAATACAGATGGATTTTACCATTTCAAGCGTTTAATGTCAACTATACTTGAAAGCAGACTACTGACGAATTTGGAAGAAATTAGGTTTACTAACAGGATTACAGTTTTTAAAAGTACATCAACGGAAATGTAGTGCTTTTGCCAGTGGATGTTCTCCAGGGCAGCAGGGGGCGCTGCACCACATACAGCGCTCACATACAATGATGGCCACTACTAAACAAACTTTCACTGCTTGGAAACTAAGGCATTATTGTCTCTTTTCATGAAGAAACATGCTTTTTTTACTCATTACATTGTTCATTTAAATAAAAATCTACCTAATATGGTTTTTAAGTGTGCCCCAAATGACACATTACTATGCACTTATAAAATACATAGCCTACTGATGTACCTAACCATGTAGTGTATGGATTTAATAAGGTTATTTTGGCATTCAACATTGAAGTCTGATAGGGGAGGGGGAGGGGCTGCGACCAACACTGTCCAACACTCCACACTGTTTTTGTGTGTGTGTGTGTGTGGGTATTCCCTACGTTATGGGGACCAAATGTCCTCACAGGTATAGTAATACTAGTAAATTTTGATCTTATGGGGACATTTTTTTGGGCCCCATGAGGAAACAAGCTTATAAATCATACAGAATTATCTTTTTTGAAAATCTAAAATAGCAGAACATTTTCTGTGATGGGTAGGTTTAGGGGTAGAGGTAGTGTAGGGGGACAGAATATACAGTTTGTACAGTATAAAAACCATTACGCCTATGGAATGTCCCCATAAAACATGAAAACACAACGTGTGTGTGTGTGTGTGTGTTAACCAAGTCCATCATTCCTTTTCAGTCTGAACGCACTACTCACACTATTTATCCTACAAAACGCCATAGTGCGTAAGTATGTGAATTGGGACGCAGCTTTTGTTGTTTTTGCATATGTGAAATATATTTCTAAAGTAACTCGCATGTGTGAAGACATCAAATTGAAACTAGATGTTATCTGAAATTAGACAGCATGTGCATGTTTGACTACATCTGTGAATTTTTCTGTGTATTAAACATTTTTTGATGAATGCAAGATCGAATTAGGTTTTAACAAAACATTTTTTGAGGTGAGATAGGAACTCATAACTTAGATTATGTAGATTAAGCATTTGATTCTAATTAAACTGTGGGAAAGATTATATCTGAAGACTAAAGGGAACAAATTAAATTATACAGTAGAGTCTAAAAAAATATTTTAAAAAAAATAGTTTGACTGACAGACGGATAGTTGGATAGATGGATAGATAGACAGACGGACAAACAGATGGATAAGCAATAGAAAATGTTGTATTAAATTAGAAAAACCAAAACAGTTTCAGACCCCAAACTCTCTGCGAGTCTGGCGATATATCCTGACCCAGATCAGCTTCCCCCCTCTGCTGGACCTGAATGGTATGAGAGCAGAGTGTGTGTGTGTGTGTGTGTGTGTGTGTGTGTCAGGCACATGGCACATTCAGAACCCGTCTGCCTGCTTCCTCTGAATGTCTGACCTTCAGACATAGTGGAAAAAAAAAAAATTCACTTTCACTAGGGCTGGACTTCTGGACTGTTTTGGCTGTTTTCTGAGGGAGCAAAACATTGAAGAGAAATAAATTTAATCTCTAGAAATTTAAGCACAGGTATATGCTGCAAATAAATAGACAAATAAATAAAATATAACTCATGGAAGAAAAAAAAATAGGGATGAGAAAAGTAAGAGAACAGTGTCTCTTTCCAACTATCTCTCTCATTAGTGATGTCTAGATTTGCCATGCCTGCTTAAGCGATACCGCACCATCCCCTAAACATCTCTCTCCGCCTTTACACACACACACACACACACAATGCACTTCGCTGTCAGACTTTGTTTCTGGCTTTTCACAGTCTCCGTTTCCTCCAAACATTTACTAATTTTGTCATTCACTGCAGCGAGTCAACCAGAAAAACAACAGACGCCAGAGAAACGTAAAGACATGTCTGTCGTCTTTAATACTATGAGATGAAGGTGAGGTGGACAGAAAGACAATTAAGTTGTTTGTACCATTATTAGATTACATCGGCTAGTTTTTATTTGAGTCGACAAGAAAAACAAACACATTAAATGAAGCAGAGCAACTAAAACATTAGCAAGAACATCAGTACGACAACTTGAAGGTACTGCATTCACAACTCTGCCCTAAAATCACACCATGCTCCAGTGAGATATAGGAGTGTTTCTTCAACCACAGGCTCTTTGGGCCGAGATATTCTACTCACAAGTGACTCGTTTTGTTATTGTTACTAAAAGAAAAATTATTGAAAAAATGCATTAATTAAAATGGAGCTGAAATAAAATTAAATCTAAATATATTATGAAAAAATAAAAAAATAAATTTAAAAATCACATTAAAAATGTATAAAACCAATTAAAATAATCATAAATATGAAAAAAATATTATAATACTATATAAATAGTACTTTTCTTCACTTGTCACAGACTGCATATTATCTTATATATCTTATATTCATATACGGCAGTGTATAATATTATATTAGGTAACACTTTATTTTACAGTGTCATTGTTACATATATTTACTGTAGTAATAACTTGAAATTATGCATAATTACATGCAATTAACCCTAAACCAAACCCTCACCCTAACCCTAGAGTAAATACATGTAGTTACTTGTTATTACTCAGTACTTAAATGTATAATTACACTGTAATAATGACACCCTAAAAATAAAGTGTAACCTTATAATATTATTAGAAATTGACTGAAACTGAAAGATTTTATATATTTTTTTTCAAACAATAAATATTGAAATAGTTTACTTTATTGTTTTAGATTTGTATAGTTCAGATTAGCAAAAAAAAAAAAAAGAGAAAAAGTCAGTTCTAATCGTAATGTATCCCAGCAACTTCAGTTGAAAATCTATATTAAACAGTTTATCTAGTTCATAGGTTTTTTCCAGAATGTAATATGTGGGATATTTTCCGCATTAGATCAGCAAAACAGAACAAAATCAGAAAAAACAAAATCACAGGTTTTTCTGCAAGGTTAATATGCAAGGAAAAGCAGCTAAACCAAAATTAAATGGCATTCTTATGCTTAAAAATATATTGTTAACACATAAATTATGAAGAAAAAAACACTATTTTTAAATTGCATTTTTATTTTCCTCAATCACTCGCAAATAACTTTGGACCCGTATTATTTAATAACACTTATAAATGTGGTAAATATTTTTGCATTCTGCCATTTTCTCATGCGGATTTAATGAAATAATGATTTGCAAAGGGAAGCACCATAAACCTCGTAGCTGAATGTCCCTTCTTTTAGTGACAACACGGAAAGTCACCTCAGATCAGAGTTAAATTTCATTGGGATGGGGCGATGGGGGGGTGACTGTACTGTTTTTATGGATCTCAGTATTGGGCAGTTAAACAGGTCGCTAACCCACTCGCTCCACACCACATTCGCAGCAGACTGTAGTCATGCTGTAATCTTAATTTATGTGGGACGGTGACCTTGCTGCAGTTCGTTGATAGTCAAAGCAATAACACACCATCAAGATGAGCTGATTCAAATGCGACAACAACTGCGCTCCTCCGTGAAACCATAGTCGTGGCCTAATGGTGAGGGAGTTGGGCTTGTAACATGTAGGTTGCCGGCGTGTGTGTGTGTGCACTTGGATGGGATAAATGCAGAGCACAAATTTCAAGTATGGGTCAACATACTTGACAATACACTTTCATAAACAACACAAAACAGTTAACGGACAACAATAAAGGTGACAAACATGTCGTGACAAGTTATTACATCATTTTGAAACAAGCACAATGCGTAAAAATGTGTAAAAACCTCCAAATGGACGCCGCAGTGGGACTCCTCTCTAACAGTCATGATCAAAAAAGTCAAACAAACTGTAACGGGATCGTAAAAATAGAGGTGGAAAGAGACAATATGTCATTCTCCTGCTGTCACGGATCTGGGTCTATTTCAAACCTCAGCAGGGCCACTGATGGAGTCGACTGGGCTAAGAGAGAGCACATAAATAAATCTCAACTGCACCACAGAACGATGCATTTGACAAGAGAACTGCTCTTGACTACAGTCAATGTATAAAGAGCATTTATATTTTTAGATATACACGCGATACAAAAATGATATTGGGATCAATGGGAATGATACTACTGTTCTTTTGTAAGAGTTTTTTATAGTTGTTTAGACCCCAGATATGCGATTTATATGTAAACATAGCGCCTATTTGAAAATTTGACAATTTGTCTCCAGGTCGTCAGTGACCGTTCAGTGCTCAAGTACCCACTGAGAACAGCTTCATCTCGGTCATTTGCCGCTGGCTCTTATGCAGTGTTTAAACATGAGCTATAATTTGTTTTGGATATATCAAATAAGCATTCGTTGGTCTTATTAATCTATTACTTGTTCCAGAGCTAATAGATTTCATTTCAGGGCTATATTAAGTTTCATAACTTTATATTTATCTATTTGACTGAACCGGCTCGTTGTGTTTATTTCCAAACAGTTTATTTCCTACCTTGGCCTAATGGTGAGAGAGTCGAGCTTGTAACCTGAAGGTTGCTGGTTCGATTCCCACGCCTGCAGGAACTGAAGGTGGGGATTTTGAATGAACAGCTCTCTTTCCACCTTCGATACCATGACTAAAGTGCCCTTGAGCAAGACATCTAACTAGTGCTGCAACGACGTCGACGCGTCACACTGTTTACATTCATCTCACGTAATGGCGGCTTCTGCTCCTGGGAACGGAGAAAGTTCCATTCTATCACAAAAACCTGGACCACGATTATCAAAACTATGGGAATACTTTAAACAGAGGCCAAATAAAACGGTCCTTTGTTCCCTTTGCAGAACCGAAATGGCGTACCACCTATGGAATTGGATCTCTGCCAAATTTTTGCACGCGCAAGATCATATTTTGAGCGTGCAAAAGGGTATTTCGCGCGTGAACTGAGTTGAGGAGAAAATCTTCGTCTCGCAAATAAGAAAATATTTTGAGCGAGCGAAAATCAGTTTTGCATTTCAAAGTAGTTTATTTGGACGTGTGCGGACGTTCTCTTTCATACGTGCAAGGTTTCAGTTGCTCGCGCTCCTGATTCCCGCCCTGCGTGCTCGCTAAGCGCCAACCGCTCGCCTGTTCAACACAAACCAGCGTTACAATGTGCCAAAATTCCAGCCAATCAGAGATCAGGCTGCTAAATTCTGAACAGACAGCGCAAGAGGAAAAACACATGGTTCAGGAGACGTTTGTTCAATGGCTTGAACACTATCAAAGTTCCTTTAAGACTGTATAGAAAGTCTTTGACACTCTTCATTTTAAAGTTCAAATGTCTACCACTGGACGACCACACATAATGACTTATTTTTAATCAAAATCAAATGGTATTATTACATAATGGCGTGTCACAGTGTTTCTACACCTCAATGAACTGCTAAATTAGTTCTAACTTCTTACATAAAAAAGATCACTAGATTAATAAAAAAAAACTAATAAAAATAATCGTTAGAGTAGTCGACAGAAAAAATAATCGTTAGTTGCAGCTCTACATCTAACCTCTAATCGCTAAAAGCGTCTGCTAAATGATTAAATGTAAATTTAACTTCTTAAACTGTTATAATGGCTATTGTTGTTAAATAAATAAAAAAATATTGTTCAATAAATAATATTTTATATAAATAACATTGATATCGAGAAAGAGTCCATTAGTGATTTCGACTTCAGTGAAAGTTACACTAATATGCGATTGGATGGTGGCAAAGACTGAGTCAAAGAGTTTTATATTGAAATGGACTGAAACAAGGACGCTGTTTTTAGCTTAAACAACATCTTTCAAGACGCCACTGACAAATGCATTGACCGGCGCTGTCACGGGAGTGACGACAGCCTGATGTTAAAAGGACAAAGACAAGATATCGCTTTCCTCAGTGGACATTCGAACTGATTTTGTGATTATGAATATAAGATTGACCTGAAGAATATGAGCTAGATGCAGGTAATACACCCGCTCTACATATTACAATGAGTCTCAATGAAGTGACTCAATGTTCCGTTACTAGTTCATTTTAGAATTAAAACATGCCTACGGCCGAACCACAGCTGTGCTGAGATACATAAGCGATTTCATTAAAATTTCGTTTCCTCTAAGAAATAAACCCTGAACCATCCAGAAATGTTGTATTAAATCATAAATTTAATTCTCATGGAGGTTCCTTCTAACAAAACGCACCAGAAACAGCTTTTACACCAACTAAATGAACCATAATCCGTGCGAAGAGCTCTAAAGTGAAAACGACCATAAATTACACTAACTAGCACTGTTCTTGCTCTCTTAGGGCTGACATTGCAAAACGTTTAGTGGATAGATAATACAGTATAACACTGCAAGCATCAATACATCCAGTGAAACATATGGTATATTGGAGCGCTGCTGACGCTTAAAGACAGAGCTGATCTGTGCTCATGACGTGGAGACGTTTAACCGGCTCTCATTTAAACCACCTGAGAAGAACACATATGCCTAACTGTCTCGAAAGTTTTAATGCTGTTACCCAAAAAAAAAAAAGAATAAATGAATACAAATGAAATCATATTTTGTTTTAATTTAGTACAGCAAACAAATCATAGACGTTTGCTAAATTGTATAATTAAGTCAAGTGCACACTAACCAAAACAGCGCAATTAGCCGTGTTCATGGGCAGATCAAATGATGAGGATGAAAACAACTTATCTGGACCAAACGACAAAACAATTAGCGTGGGTAGCAGATAACAGCTTATACGTTAAAAAACATCAGCGATATTTAGAAGACGCCACTATAACTAGTTAGACAAAAAATATGAAATCCTTCCTGCGCCGCTGTTGCTAATTTGTAAACATGTTCAACGCCACGGCAAACTACAGAAGTAATGAAATAATTACAAAGGCTGGATCATTTCATGCAGCCAAGAAGACTAATTGTACATTTTCAAGGTAACGCAAGCCTAACAGTATCTCCAAAGTGTGATATTACATTTTATGCTCCAAGAGACAAAGGGAAGGAGGAAAAAAAAGCATGTGTGATGTGTCTTTTTGAACAATCTGGTTCCTCACATCACATTAAGAGTGTGATTTATGTGATAATACAGGAATGCCTTCCGGGAGAGAGTGGGAGCTCAAAATGACACCTGCCTGGGATGATTAGACCCTTCATCCACACACACACACACACACACACACACACACACACGCTATAGGCCCGTTAATGCAGCTCAACCTATTTTCTCCACAAAGGCAATAAAGGCCATAAATAATCCAGTCCTCATCCACTGTCGGAAAGTATGAGTGTGTAAACCGGAGGAAAGACATCTTCCGTATGCCGGGCAATCTTAGAGACCGCTTCACTCACTATTTTATAGCATCTGCACATATTTGCCCAGAATTTCGCCTGTAGTCTCTGTCATTAGGCACTTACTGTATGAATGAGCTCAACCTGGGAGCTGCTTCAGCAGTTTCAGCGTTTCTCTTAAAGTAAAGTGCTTCATCTTCAAAAAAAACAAACAAACAAAAAAAAAAACACAAAGTATGGTGCTACATCTGGAAAAATAATCACCTTTTCTGAGTTGCTCACTGTTGGAAACCTGTTGGTAGTTGTGGCCTAGTGGTGAGGGAGTTGGGCTTGTAATCTGAAGGTTGCCGATTCGATTCCCACGCCGGCAGGAATTGAAAGTGGGATTGTGAATGAACAGCACTCTCGCCACCTTCAATACCATGACTAAAGTGCCCTGGAGCAAGGCACCTAACCCCTAATTGCTCCCCCTGTAAGTCGCTTTGGATAAAAGCGTCTGCTAAATGATGAAAAATGTAAAATGTAAAAATGGAAACAGAAACTCAACATCTCTGACCATGTGACGCAATTGGGTTTTGAGTGGTCTTGCGTAGCCAGAGCGTCAGACCGACGGCCGGAGGTCTGGACTCCATCGCAGGTTTCATTGGCCGAGGGTGTCGTCTCACTGACATGTAAAGCAACCAATCACAGTTCGTTCTGTTCCATGTCATGTTCAGCATAGACATAATAAATACATAGACGCCCCATTGGCCTCTGGATCGTACGTAAACGGCGCCGCCATATTGTGCAGGGCAACGTTCCCATAACTCTCATAACTGGAGTTGAGAAAAATGTCTGTTTCGTGTGCTGTACAAATCACCGCACCATTGAACACAGCTCTCGGGGAATAACCGGTCACAGGTAAGGCTGAACATTTGTTTCTGGTTGTATTTGGTCATTATATTATTATGTTGATAGTAGTTGGCCACCGGAGTCAGTCAGAAAATAGCTAAGTAACTAATTAGCTGTGAAAGTTGAGACATGAGTTTACATGATTTATATTATAGTTTTAGTGTCTATTATCTTATTTTATAAAATAAAATTAATATGCATCTTCTTAAAACCGACTTTTAAGACAAGCACTCGTTTCGGTCAGGTGACTGACAGTTTGAGAACGTGTTAGTTAGTTGGCTAGCTTACTTTTCTCACACATTGAAGTTGACGAGACAGTGCGAAGTGGCTATAAGAAGGGGTTATTTTTCTAGTTTGTGTGTTTTGTATTTGACGATTTGCAGTCTTGCCCTCAGCAATATGGCGGACGCGTTGACGTGTCGCAGCAACGTTCCAAAGCGGCCAATGGGGCGTCTATGTATTATGTCTTTGATGTCTTTGATATATATATATATATATATATATATATATATATAAATATATATAAATAAATATATATATATATAAATATATATAAATATATATATAAATATATATATATATATATATATATATATATATATATATATATATATATACACACACAGGGAGTGCAGAATTATTAGGCAAGTTGTATTTTTGAGGATTAATTTTATTATTGAACAACAACCATGTTCTCAATGAACACAAAAAACTCATTAATATCAAAGCTGAATATTTTTGGAAGTTTTAGTTTTTAGTTTTAGCTATTTTAGGGGGATATCTGTGTGTGCAGGTGACTATTACTGTGCATAATTATTAGGCACCTTAATAAAAAACAAATTTATACCCATTTCAATTATTTATTTTTACCAGTGAAACCAATATAACATCTCAACATTCACAAATATACATTTCTGACATTCAAAAACCAAACAAAAACAAATCAGTGACCAATATAGCCACCTTTCTTTGCAAGGACACTCAAAAGCCTGCCATCCATGGATTCTGTCAGTGTTTTGATCTGTTCACCATCAACATTGCGTGCAGCAGCAACCACAGCCTCCCAGACACTGTTCAGAGAGGTGTACCGTTTTCCCTCCTTGTAAATCGCACATTTGATGATGGACCACAGGTTCTCAATGGGGTTCAGATCAGGTGAACAAGGAGGCCATATCATTAGATTTTCTTCTTTTATACCCTTTCTTGCCAGCCACGCTGTGGAGTACTTGGACGCGTGTGATGGAGCATTGTCCTGCATGAAAATCATGTTTTTCTTGAAGGATGTAGACTTCTTCCTGTACCACTGCTTGAAGAAGGTGTCTTCCAGAAACTGGCAGTAGGACTGGGAGTTGAGCTTGACTCCATCCTCAACCCGAAAAGGCCCCACAAGCTCATCTTTGATGATACCAGCCCAAACCAGTACTCCACCTCCACCTTGCTGGCGTCTGAGTCGCACTGGAGCTCTCTGCCCTTTACCAATCCAGCCACGGGCCCATCCATCTGGCCCATCAAGACTCACTCTCATTTCATCAGTCCATAAAACCTTAGAAAAATCAGTCTTGAGATATTTCTTGGCCCAGTCTTGACGTTTCAGCTTGTGTGTCTTGTTCAGTGGTGGTCGACTTTCTGCCTTTCTTACCTTGGCCATGTCTCTGAGTATTGCACACCTTGTGCTTTTGGGCACTCCAGTGATGTTGCAGCTCTGAAATATGGCCAAACTGGTGGCAAGTGGCATCTTGGCAGCTGCACGCTTGACTTTTCTCAGTTCACGGGCAGTTATTTTGCGCCTTGGTTTTTCCACACGCTTCTTGCGACCCTGTTGACTATTTTGAATGAAACGCTTGATTGTTCGATGATCACGCTTCAGAAGCTTGGCTATTTTAAGACTTCTGCATCCCTCTGCAATATATCTCACTATTTTTGACTTTTCTGAGCCTGTCAAGTCCTTCTTTTGACCCATTTTGCCAAAGGAAAGGAAGTTGCCTAATAATTATGCACACCTGATATAGGGTGTTGATGTCATTAGACCACACCCCTTCTCATTACAGAGATGCACATCACCTAATATGCTTAATTGGTAGTAGGCTTTCCAGCCTATACAGCTTGGAGTAAGACAACATGCATAACGAGGATGATGTGGTCAAAATACTCATTTGCCTAATAATTCTGCACTCCCTGTATATATATAATTTCATTCATAATTACTTACATGTATTAGTTTTTGCATTTGGACAAATATTTATTTTTATTACTAAAGAAAACTTTTTTCCCTTTAAATATAATTTAATCAAAGACTGTAATTGAATGTATATGGGCTTTAAATGTACTCTAAAATACCTCTCCACCTGAAAAACCAAACGCAAGTGCTTATATTGATTTTTTTAAACTCAAAAAATAATGATTTTACCACAAGAATCCAGTGTCCTGATAACGACGATGATTGATGGTAATGATGATTATATCATTCGTCTATGCTGTTGCTTATGAAGTCATCTCAACAAAGTGTATCAGCAGATAAAATCATATACTAATATATAAACTCCTTTCTTTATATCACTAAAATGAAATAGGAAGCTGCTTACAGAAGATCACATCCACACATTCAACACAACACTGACGTCTTCACTTGCAGATCAAGAAGCTGTCAATCAAAAACTTAGTAGCCTATGAGAACACACCACTGCTAGCCCCGCCCCCGCAAGACATTTGTGCTAGAATGGCGAACGAAAACCCAGGGTTTGTAAATGAAAACGTCAGAAGCGTAAATGAAAACTCTGGAAACGTATTTGTAAGTACAGATCAGCGAAGGAAAGAGGACAAAATGATAAAAAATGAAGTTTTAAAGACTTTTTATTAAAAAAAAAAAAAAACTTTCGATAAAACGTTACGACAATTTTTAACTGGCACAAAATAAATTCCATATAACCAGCCCATTCATTCAGTCATCCACTAATACTCTTGGGAACCTTTTACACCACACATTTATTAATATATATTTTTGATACTTTTAAAAAGGCTTGTATGTAGAGATTATGCCGTTTAGCCTTTTATTATATCAATCATTTTACATTTTAAAAGCTATGATGATCTAAATGATGATTGAAATGATCAAAGTACTGTATATCAATATTAAATGTGTGAAAATGATTTCAATTAATGAGTTTTATCAACTGACCAACATTATACAATGAGACGGCAATGCCAAAGACCTTAATATTAAATAATTAGACATAACATGTAAATATCCCATTTCCAGTCTTGCTGTAATTGTAAAATCAGGCAAAAACTGTGTGAATTTAAGATTCACGAAATGTTAGTTATGATATTAAGGCAGCCATTTTGTTCCAGAAACATTTGAGAATCAATGGTGGAAGTGACACTGCAGTGCGTATATGACAAAAATGTGAAGCATATGTCTATTGTTGGTCAAAACAAAAGGTGCTGTTCGTTTCGTTGTTTGTTTGTTTGTGCTATAAGTCTCTCTATGTCTAATAAGTTCCTTTGAGAAAGACTGCTCACTTATTAAGAGCTAAGAGGGTATATTCAGTGTCACATACGGGAAATAAATAAAAGCCTTGGTATTGAATTCCTCATTAGAAGCTGTAGATTTAAAAAAAAAAAAGTGCTTTCCTTAGCAGAGTCAAAAATGTAGCTGGAAATGCACGACCGAGTGTCATTTAACACGGTTTCATTCAGTAATGAATGACTGTGTTTAGAGGTCCTAATTAAATGTTTTAACTGAAATAGACTTTCATTCGGTCTATTCATTTTCGTTACAGTGGAAACATTTCCTGTAGAGAAATAGCTAATCATTTTAAAGCATATATATATATATATATATTGCAATGTAATTTTTTTCTCTCTCATCCAAGGTGTTTTATATTCTCAGATACTGTAATGAATATACTCTCACATAACTTGATCAGATTTAATCAAATCTGCATTTTCTCACCCAGTTCCTCTAAAGCCTTTAGACACTCACAGCTGTGAAGAAAAACACAATTTCATAGTTACGAATCCCTCCAAGTACATCCATTACAGATATCAAGCTACGACTTCCTCCCCATTATATTGACTGTGGGCCATTGGCCTGTTCACTCTGAGCTTTTAATCCATTTCCCGAATCAAGTTACTAAATACACACATTATCGTCAGACAAAGGTTATTGATTAAAGTGGACGGGCGTTCGTCATCCGAAATAGAAGGACACTCTCTTCATGCTCTGTATAATTACCTTTTTCTCTCTAATTGAGGCAACAGATAGAAAATATGCCGAACAAAGCAGAGAATCAATATTAGAGCGGTTAAAACAAGTTTTAGCTCAATTTGGTGCCGGAACAGGAAAAAGGAGGGATTAGCAGAATTGTGGCGGAAATATGAGAGGGGAAAGAGGATGAAGGCATGCGTTACGCTGCAAGTCAGCAGATATCTCATCGTTTTACAGAGTGCAGACAAAGAGGACCCACATAAAATCCAAGCGGGTTTCCTGAATATTTTTAAATAATTTTTTTTTTAGTTTGTTTGTTTTTTGAGAAATTAATACTTTTATTCAGCAAGGGCTGCATTAAAATGTTCAAACGTTTTATTGCTAAAAAGGATTTTTATTTTAAAACAAATGTTTTGAATTTCAACAAATATATATATATAAAATCTCCTTGGAATTCTAAGGTTTTTTTTTCTGGCATTTTTGTCAGAATTGAGTTATTCACATATTCTTATTCTGTGACAACAGAGGGACAACTTATTTACGTCATGTGATGTTTCTTTTTTGAACTTGTGTACAGTTTGGGACTTTTTTTTTTAGACAACAAAAACCTTCCATCTATAAATTCAAACTCTAACTTGGCTCCATAAATCAGTCCCTCGAGAAAAACGAGATCATGCGATCGCTTGATTTCATGCAATATCAGCCAAATTTTTTCAAATACGCCGCACTTTCGCCGCATAAATTGTCGATTTCAGCAAGGAAAATATGCGGGGCTAGCATGATTTCACAATCCCCGTATTTTCGTTGCAAAAAGTCACATATATCTTAGCAGAAAGTTGACAAAACGTTGCGTTTACTTCACACAAGTGCCATTATTTTCCCTCTATTGCCATGGGAACCTTATGAAGTGACGTAATCACGTGACGTGAACATCATCTGCAAACCCCGCGGTGAAACCGTGATGAAGAACGCTGATCATTCTCATTTGACAACAAAAATAAGCGCAAAAAAGCGTGAAGCAGTTTCCCGCTGTGTCACATGACAGTGGGGGCAAATTATTTTGAACTCCGTGCAGCTGCGTGTCGGACCGCAGACAACGCTGTATATTAGTAGAGTGTAAAATAATTCACGCTGCAGTGAGAGATTGAACTTTGTGCATTGGAAGCACTTCATTTAACAGAAGATGTGTGTTTTGTAGGGCTACCTCTGTAAAACAGGAAGCACACATTTTATTTGTTTATATTTTATTTATTGATTTTTACAGAAGTTGTTGAATATTCCTTTTGTGAAGCGACAGAACTTGTTTGACTCAATGTTTTGTAAGTTTGATTCATGTGTTAATGAAGGTCTGAAATAAAACAGAATGAGAACTTCAATATTGTGTGATTTAGTATCTTGAAGTATCAGAAATGACTCTTGACATGAAGGCAGAGTCTAGAGAGAACAGGCTGTTGGGAATCACCTTTTTTCCCTCTTTTGCAACAAACCGCAGTTTTTGCAAGTTCCCGCAATTTCATCACATAAATTTGCAAAAATATCCCGCATATTCCATCGCGTTTTTAAGAAAACGTGCCGTGTAATCAAGGATTTTTGCCCGCAACAATCACAAAAAAAAAAATCCGCGTTTTTCTGCAGAGACTGCATAAAGTTCTATCTGTGAGCCAATCAGCACTTTGAATTCACAAACGAGAACCAATCAGGATCATCATGAGACGTTATCTAATCCGATATGTGCTGGTAATTTTGTGACATGCGCACATTAGCCTGTCCTGTTTGTCGCCTTTTATTCCTGTCAACATGGAGTTCCATTATTTCTCATGCGTGCTATTTTTATGTAAAGTGTTGCTCGAGCAACAACGTGAACTTGTAGCTCATTACCGCTGGAAGGTATGAGGAAAAGACGGACGCAGGAAGCTGACCTTTTTGGTGGCTGTGTATTTCTAAGGAGCATCTCAATACTACCTCTCTCTCCTCCGGAAAGCAGAAGCGTGTGGATGAAGGTCCGTAGTAATGATACACGGAGTTCCTTCAGTGGATTTAATAAATGTGTTGTTTTAGGTTTTACTCCAGTTTGATTTCGCCGCCGTCATTTTGCATTCTGACGACCCCTTACCGTTGACCTTTAACGCGTTTACATGGCAGAATTTTTATTTTGTTCGGTATTTTGTTCGGCCCCTCTCCAACCGATTACATTTTATTCCTATTGAGGTGTTTATATGGAGCTTTTTCATCCAGATTGGACTTTTAAACAGATTACAATGCTCCATGTAAATGCACCTATTGACCCTTCGCTTTAGTTACTATTACTATGTCCGACAAGTCATGCTCTCTCACGCCACACATCATGTTCTCACGCTGTGAAAAATACATCGAGGAGCAAAGACACTGACAATGGATCGACAGACATATGAAACAGTTTCATATTCAATATATCGTAATTTTTTTAAGAAGTTTAATCAATAAATAGCGTATAGTGTGTCTTTAATGTGTCGTGACAGATCGCTGCGGCTCGTGAACCGATCATCTCTTCATACTCTTCATGATTTAGCATCAAATAAACATGAATGAACATCAGAAGTTCTTCACATTTTCAGAAGAAGAAGAAAAATATTTCTTGAGTAGTAAATCATCCTATTAGAACGATCTCTGATGACTGGAGTAATTCAGCTTTGATCACAGGAACAAAACATATTGTTTTTGATCAAATAAATGCAGCCTTTGTGAGCAGAAGAGATATAACTCAATAACATTTAAAACTCAGATTTGATGTAAAAGATGCTGAATTTTATTTGTCCGTGTGTCTCTTTAAAGGATGTGACACATTTTAAAGATCTGAGAGACAAAAGATTGTGAAAAAATGTTTAGCTGATTAACACGGCCCAGTTATCACCTTCCCAATCCGGTAACTACATCATTCCGATGCCAACTTTTCCATTAGCGTCCATTCAAAAACAGCCAACAAAGAATTGGGTCAAGCGTCATAGAAAATGCTATTACTTCATATATTATTGAAGTATTGTGTCCGATTGTGTCATCATGATGCCATTTCCCTGCACTTTACGAGCATTTTCATAATTTTAATGTTAAAAGTAAAAATGCTAGTTAATTGGTTAGACGTTCCCTTTCTATATACACACAGAGCAAATTTAGCATTTCATGCATTTTACAGTAAAATACTGTTAAATTTACAGAGAAAAGAGAGCATCGTCTTATAATTTATAGTGAAAAGCCATAATTTCACACTTCCAGAATTACCTGTGACCCATTCGGACTTTCATCGAAATAATTTAAGTTCAAACCCTGCAGTTTGTTTGGTTTTTTTACACTACAGTATATATTCCAGAGTGATCGATCACACAGAAGTTATGGCTTCAAGTATTTTATTAAACCACAAATTCCAATAATTCCATATGTTTACCAAAAGTTCATGAAACGGGCTCAAAACAACACATCGTTTTGCCCCTGAGGCGCTCAACAGCGTTGGTTGGTGTGTGTGTGTGTGTGTGTGTGCGTGTGTGTGTGTGTGTGTGTGTGTGTTCTTACATGAGAAGAATATCTTGCCCGATAGAGGACAGATGGCAAGCGGACACAAGCTTACCCCTCTCTCCTTTCCCTCCATCTGGATGCTTTTCCAGGTAGGGAGCAAAACACTGCCACAAAAGCAGACCCACATCAAAGAAAGAAACAATATGGCCGCTCATGAAAGGCGGGCAGTGATTTAACTTAAACCACAGTCAAGAGGGGATACTTGCTTCTGTTTCTCAGCCAAGACGGCTGTGCATCAGTGTTTTCAGTCGTACAGAGATGAGAGAATGAAAGGGAGAGGGAAAAGGACAAAGAGAAAGGGAAAAATTATTGCAAAAAGCAACTGAGGCACAAGGGATAAAAAAAAAGAAAAGAAAAGAGGAAATGAGCTCAGAAAATACATGCGGAGAAAAGCAAAGGAGAAACAATATGCATATACAAGGATGAGTATTCGGCCTTAGAAGACACTTTAGGACAAGAGTGGAGGAAAATTACAGTACATTTCACTGTTTGACGTCTGGAACGAAGCACTTTTGATTATCATAAACAAAACTATTGCATAAACCCAGCATGAGATGATTCACCACTCTACCTTGAGTCTTAAAGGGATAGTGCACCCAAAAATGAAAATCCTGCTATTATGTACTCTCTCAGGTCCCCAATGGACACCATTGACTTTTATAATTGGACAAAACAGCTGGAACATTCTTCAAATATGTTCTTTTGTGTTTCGCAGAAGAGAGAAAATCATATCACGGCATGAGGGTGAGTAAATTGCGTCAGAATTTACACTCCTTTAAAATCCAGTATTTCTACCTGAAATATGACATTCTCGTCGGCCAGGATGGGAAGGGATAACAGAGGACCAATTTTACAGGCCGTTCGGGAATTGGAGGGGAAATGTAGCGAGACAGAAATCTAATTTAATACATGTCACAAAAGACGGGTGATGAGACTTCACATTATCTCTCTAACGTGGCATTAATGACATGTGTCACAATATAAGCAATAATGTGAGATTTACCGACTGCAGGCAGATGAGGAGGATGTCAAAACTAAGCCTTCAGATATGCACGGATGTGTTACCTGTCATTTAGCAGATGCGTTTTCAGTGCAATGCACTAATTGCAGAGACTGTCTGATTTAAGCAACCTGGAATTATGGGTTATGCTTGAAGGAAATGGTAAATATTGGCAATATTTAATTATCAGTAGCAGAAGCGATGATCTCCAAAATGTACCATTTTTTAATCAGTTTTCAACTGTTTTCTTTAAAGGGTTAGTTCACCCAAAAATTAGTTACTCACCCTCGTTGCATTCCCATGAGACCTTCGTTCATCTTCAGAACACAAATTAAGATATTTTTGATGAAATCTGATGGTTCAGTGAGTCTCTATTGACAGCAGGATAATGAACACTTTCAGAAAGATGCTAAAATCATATTTAAAACAACCTTAATATTATAAAGTGACGACTTTTTGTGCGCCAAAAAAACAAAATAACGACTTTATTCAACAATATCTAGTGATGGCCGATTTTAAAACACTGATTCATGAAGCTTTACGAATCTTTTGTTTCGAATCAATGGTTAAGAGCGCCAAAGTGACGTGATTTCAGTAAACGAGGCTTCGTTACGTCATTAGTGTTTCGCAATTTCAATAGTTCACTATGGCAGTTTGATACGCGAACCGAACCAGTGATTCAAATCAAAAGATTCGTAAAGCTTCGAAGCAGTGTTTCGAAATCACCCATCACTAGATATTGTTAAAAAGTCGTTATTTCGTTTTTCGCCGCACAAAAAGTATTCTCGTCGCTTTATAATATTACGGTTGAACAGTACTGCCCTTCGGAAACTACAAAAGATACTTACATGTTTCCTAGAGGACAAAATAAGTACAATTTATCATTTTCATCCATTTCAAAACGTTTTCACCTCCCCCTCATTGGTTCTCGCAGAAGCTCAATTGCTCTGCGTGACACGAGAATGAACACTGGTTCTCATCAAACATCCAGCTTCCGTTTATCATATCTGATGTGTGAGATGATTAATGTTTTATGTAAATAAAAGCTTAAATTCAATCTGGTCATGACATAAAGTGTTCGAGTCTCTTCAAAAAAAATGTGAATAAACAGATTAATTCATATGGATTAGTTTTACAATCTCGTAATGAATTTTTCAGAAAGCTCTCAGATTATATTCAAAGGATCTTCATTGGCAACTCTTTACAATAAGGTTCATTAGTGAACATGAACTAATAATGAACTGCTCTCATACAGCACTTATTAATCTTTATTAATGCTAATTTCAACATTTACGTGATTAAAATCTTGTTAATATTATTAATAATATTATTAGTTATTATTAGTTAATGCACCAATGCATTAGTTAATGCATTAGTTATTATTAGTTAATATTATTAGTTAATGCACCATGAACAAACCATGAACAGCTGTATTTTCATTAACTAACGTTAACGAAGATTAGTAAATACAGTAACAAATGTGTTGCTCATGGTTAGTTCATGTTAGTTAATACATTAACTAATGTTTAACTAATGAACCTCACTGTAAAGTGTCACCTCTTCATTTGTGTGCCGAAGATGAACTAAATGTCTTACAGGTTTATGAGGGTGAGTAATTAATGACAGAATTTTCCATTCGGAGTGAACTATCCCATTAAGTGTTATGCTGGAAGGCTCAGTTGTGATCGTACCTTGTAGTACAAAAAATAAGCAATTTCCTCTTTTGGGCACTTTTGGGATCAATGCAGCAACCTTTGCCTTACCAGCTGAGATTTCCTAACCGACGTGCAACCACCGCACCAATGCCGGGGGTTTCGCAGCTCAATGTCCAATATTGTTAGAAAAAAAACACCAGAGAAATTTCCTCCACCTTCCTTTCCTTTCCAACGCAGAAGATTCAATCATCACGACTCAAACCATCATTAAAAGGTTCAAAAGCCGAGATCACAGGGAATTATACAGGTATGTCTTCAATTATGGATTATAAGTAACGAGGGAGGATTTTAACGTGACACCGGCGAGCATCAAAAATGCATGTGCCATGTAAGGAATACGAATGGTGTTATGCTTTTTCCTTGAAGCGAGTGAAGCTGGAAAATACAAATGTATTTTTGAGCATGTGTGTTTTCAGTGATGTGCTCCCTTGCTCTCTGTGAAGGATGAACGTGTCTACAAGAAAAAGTACTTAATGTAAGACACTTTCAGATGTCTAAGTGTCTGTATCTTTTCCTCTTTGAGGCATTGCACTCAGGAGGACTTCTTCAAACTGAGCCATGTCAGAACAGGCCTGTGTCTTCAACGCAACGATCGTGACCATTAACCGCCGTGATCACTGTAACAGAAGCGTTTTCTGGTGTGCTTCGCCAGCCCGTGCCCCAGCGATAATGATCTAAGCGGAGGGCAGGAGGGACTGCTTAACTGATGGTAGCAATCTCCAAACCTGGAGAACAAGCGAAGCCTTTTACCGCCAAGAATAGGAGTATCGGACAGCTGTAGAAAGTGTGTCAACATACAAAGGCGTTTAGGCGTAGCACAGGGGCACCTTGACTGTTTTTTTCCCCCAGCTTTTGTCCTGTTGAAACAATTATTTTATTATTTTTTTTTCTTTCTTCCAGGGAGATTTACCCAACATATCTTGAGAAGCTCTAGAGGTTCTTGACTATTTATAGCAGCAGCGCTGCGTTTGATGAGAATGTGGGCGCATATTCCCAACTCTCTACCAACACTACAAGACAAAAGCTGCATAGCATTAATGGCTTCTGCACTGAATTGGTTTTACATACGTGGTATGCAAATGAGATGATGATAAGCGGTCTTTGGCCCCTCCCTAATTAACAACTCCAGAGGCTTCGAAGTGCAACCAAATTAAACTAAAACCATTAAGTGAAATCAAAGAAACAATTGTTTATTTGAAATAAAAGTTAACTGAAATTTAACATAAATATATATATATATATACACACAAATACACATCCAGGGCTGGGTAGGTTATTTTTAAAATGTATTTCAATACTGATTACAAAGTACATGCTTTAAAAAGTAATTTGTAACGTATTTCGTTACATTACTCAAGTTTAGTAACTTAATATATATACTTTAGAATACTTTGGAATACTAATAAGTGTGGAACAAACACAAAAAAGGTAATTGTAGTAGTTTTTCTCACAATTCTGACCTTTTCCCTCATAATTGCGTGAAATAAAGTTGCAATTATGAGTTATAAAGTCAGAATTATGAGATATAAACTCACAATATTGAGAAAAGTCAAAAATATGACATATAAACTGAAAATATTGAGAAACGTCAGAATTATGAGATATAAACTCACATACTAAATTCACAATTGAAAGAAAAAAAGTCAGTATTGCATGTTTATAACTCACAATTGTGAGGGGAAAAAAAACAAATTGTGAGAAAAAGTTGCAGTGACGAGTGAATTATAAAATGACTCACAAAAAACAAAACATGAAAACAGTCGTGGATCATCAGGTCATGACAGGACAGTTAAGTTGACAGTTGGGCATTTTTTTTTATAAATTCAGTCATTTTGTCTTGTTCAGGACAGTACTAAATAAAAATAACAACATTTTTATGATCCTCTTAAAAGTATTAAAATGTTGATGAAACTTAACTCGGCTTTTTCAGACTGTCAGAGTCAGAGAATCACCAATCGCTGTTTAAATGACATTAAAACTCAAAGTAATCACTTTGGTAATCTTAAACACTTTTCAGATGTAACTGTAATCTGATTACCACCCATTTAAAATGTAACTGTAATGAAATACAGTTACTCAAATTTTGTATTTTAAATACGTAACTAAGTTACTTGTATTTCGTTACTCCCCAACCCTGCTAAACTAAATAAATTAATTGAAAAACTGAAATAAATAAATAAAATTACTTCACATATGACGCTACATTGCAATCTGATCTGACAGTTCCAAAACAAAAAAAAAATCTTATTATAATTATGATAATGAGACAAATTAATAATTACATAATTTATAACTAGCTTCCTGAATAACAAATTCAGTTTAATGGGATAATTCACCCAAAAATAAAAATGTACCATTGTTCCAAACCTGTATGACTTTTTCTTCTCCGGAACACAAAAGAAAATATTTTACCAAAAACTTTTGGTTCCCATTGACTTCCATTGTATACACAAAAAAGACTGAGACATTTCTCAAAACATCTTCCTTTATTATGTTCCACTAAAAGAAGAAGTCATACAGGTTTGGAATAACACGAGGAAGCATAAACGCTCATTTTGGGTGAACTCTCTCTTTAACGGCACATACATTTGATGGTAAATCTATGACCACAGCACCGCACATGTACAATCTGATGGGCAAACATCCATCTCTGGGTCTGCATGCTTGTGTAATCACCACACAAACAAATTGATATGTGCAAGCTAAGAGTATTTGTAGGAATGTTAATATATAAATCTCAGTGCTATCATTGCTTCAAGGTTTTCTTTTCAACAAACACAAACAGAGAGACTCCACCTGGAATATGGACAGAGAAAAGAGACAAAACCAACAGACTCCACAATACTCACGTTCTCAATTCCATTATTTACCATAGAAATATTTATTTGGTTGAAAAAAGTATAATTTTAGAAAGCAAAAACAGACAAGCGACACTTTCGGTTACATCACTATTGCAAGTTAAAGCCTTTTTACGTGCTGACAGGAAATTCACGGATCAAGAAGGCCATCTACCTGAGAGTAATTAGAGTTCAACTTTGCTCATAATTGTGTGAACTATATTCGTTGACAGTCAGGTGGTTATCTTCAGACGGGTCGGAGAGCAGATACTTCTTGCCCATTAGCGATGTTTATTCCAAGCATGCGTTCCTGTCAGATATACCAAATGGGTTTAAGTCTAGTATTGACCTCATTTACCCTGTAGTTGAGCTTCTAAATTATTCCGAGGGGCAAAAAGTCGTTTCCACAAGCCAGAGGAATGATTTTTCCGTGAGAAATTAAGGTGCGCTATCGACTACGTCCTCAACTGTAGGTAAAGACATAATCCACAGTTTAACGTTATTGTTAAAAATGAGAGAAGAAAATGGAAAATAATCTCCTTTCACGAAAGAGTGAAATTTTAATATCCCATTTAGTGCTATCCACCAGTTTGACATAATGACTCTTCTTTCTATGAAGCGGCCTAAAAGTTTCAGGGATGAATAAAGAAAGATAAAAGAAGTGAAGATCTTTTGATTTTCTTAAATAATCACAAGTGGGAGTTAAATTACTTTCCATAAATGTGTCAAGGTTTTAAAACGCAAAGCTTGGCCCATAAAAAGAGAAAAATACCTTTAACAGCAGCCAAAACTTTCCCATTAGATGGAAAAATAAAGAAGGAAAAAGAAATCAGGCAACAAAAAGAGAACAATAAAAGGAAAAGTGTGTGGCATTATGTAAAATTGGCCGCTGAAGAGCCCAGGGCTGTTTTAATTCTTTTTGTGCAAGAAGCTTTTTCGCTTCATGAAGCTGAAATGGAGTCGATATTGTATTTATTCTAGCAGGGACTCCTGATGTCGTCTTGTCTTTGGGAATTGGCCTAATTGAAGCTGCTCCACATTTGAATGGCACGTTGAAGGACAGTCTAAAGCCCTATTTACACCAAGTATTAACTCGAGCGATACAATCACATGGTCAACTGAGACGCATCACCACATACACTTGGTATTTGGGTGAATCTCACGTCTCAAAGATTGTCAAGAATAGTTTCATGACTTAGTGTGAAGAGCAGGGCGGGCGAGAGCCGTGAGGGAACGGCGCGAGGCCGGTGACGCGAGTGATAATGAGCGTCAGCTGCGTGCTACACCGGTCTCGTGTCTCTCACAGAGGAGTTCCGGAAGCATAAAAGGGGAGCGATGACAGTGAAGGACGAGAGAGGACCAGGCCTGGACTTTATGTTGTGTTTCATTTTGTTTGTGTGGGCGGCAGTCGCCGTGAGGAACTGCCGCCCTTTTACTTTCGTTTTGTTTATTTTATTATTAAAGTATGTTGAACGTTCGCCGGTTCCCGCCTCCTTCTTCCCGTACTCATTGAACCCCGTTACACTTAGTCACTGTCATAAGAACATCACAAAGCAAAAATCTTAAAGTTGCCATGAAACGAAAGTTGCGACTGACTTCATATCGTGGCATTTACAGATGCATTTTAGCGTGAAACTTGATTTTGTCCATCAGTTATTGATTGGATTGTGAAAAGTGGGTGTTGAATATCTGAATTTGACTGCAGCATGGACTATTTTCACAGAAATTGCTGGTAAATTCCACAATTAATTACATAGAAGTGACAAAGAAAAAAACACATTGAATTAAATGTGAAACACTATTTTGATGGTCCACTTCTACTAACTATAAGTAACTTTACAAGTACTTGTCATTGGAGTATCAGTATGTATATTTAATATCTCGTAACACGCAACTAGATTTCAACTTATTCTACAAACACCCAACACGTCTTCAACAGTCTACTAATAGAGTTAGTTGACATGTAGTTGCAAAGTTACTTCTAGTTAGTAGAATTTCTAAAGTGGACAATTAAAATGAAGTGTAACAGTGTTATATTTCTAATCAATTTATGGATTTTCCAGTTTTGCAGTAATTAATTGTGTCCAAATGTCTCCAACTAGACAGAAAAACAGTCAGAGATATGAAGATATGATCTTCCGTGAGGAAGTATCAAAAAACAGGCAAAGGTATTGTCTATAGAAGTTTTCATAAGTTTTAAAATGTTAATTTTAAAATTCAAATTCAATTTTAAGTTTAAGAGAAGACCCTGTAATGTTGGATGATAGTTTGGATCTCGCTTGCATGTCTATAAGCACGTTTCCATTTCCCTTGAAATTGCGCGAATTTAAATTGCGAATTGAAAATACGCTTTTTTTTTCGCACATTTTTCGCAAAAACTTCCATGTATCGTAAAAAAGTTTTTTCGCTCGCATGATGTGGTTTTTCAGGCAATTTGAAAGGAATATTTTTTAAAACGGCAATGGAATTTTTTTTGCATTTAGAGGTCACCTGCCGTATGTAAAAGTCGATCCTTCAAGAGGGCGAAGTATGTTTGGACAGAAGATGAGAGTTCTTCCTCAATCTCATAAAAGACTACTGGATTCTAAACATAAATGCCACATTTTGAAGTTAACAAGGGAGAAACAGCCAGAAATACCACATACGTGGAAGGGTTTTCCTTGCCATAAATGCTTGGATATCACTCGTACGCCTCCTTTGATTAAAAAAATGGCTAGTGCAGAGGTTGGGATACACATAAACCTACCAACATCCGCTGCCATGATTTTTGTAATGACATTGCGAGAGGAAAAAAAGATGTTTTAGTCGCATAACATCCGTTAAATGGAAACGCTGTCATTTTGCAAAAGTTTTTTTATCAATATTTAGAAAATATCGCAAAAGTCTTGCTCAAATCTGTAATGGAGACGTGACATATGTAGTGCCATCTACTTCAGTGTTCAGTTAACCGAAGATGGATGTTAATACTCTGGGGGGAAAAGTCTTAGTAAATTCATACCAATGATACATAATTGAAAAAGTACCTACATTTTATATTGTGTGTACTTCATAATTTTGTCCTCATGCCACGTTTGTAACTGATTGATAACTCAATGTATGATGTACATTGAAAGGCAGTTTCACCATCATCTGACCATCAATCTGACCACAGTCACTACTGAGCATAACCCCATTCTACAGTCAGTTCAGGTCAAACAAACCACACTGCTTCCTGTCGCCTCAGGATGTTTATAACCAATTTGCATTTGAGCAGTTGGTTATCTGGCTATACATTTTAGCACTAGTATGTGTTGCTTTATTGAAGCTCGAGTTGAACCTACTATGCACAGTTTATGATCTCAAAATATGTTCTAAGTGTAACTACAGCAAATTTTCAAATCTGAATTATCAGTGCATGCTAAAATGGACTGAAATAATGTTTCATAAAACATAATGTACCTTCCTCTCCATTAAAAAGCTCTATTATCAAACTGTTTTGTAAACCTTTTACATGTAAAAGCCATGCCAGTAGATAAACTGCCAAACGGCACAAATTTGATAGAATCGTTTATATCATGGCCATGTCAGTGTTGAATCTCCAGCACCACAGCAAAAAAAAAAGTTGTGCCTCAATGTGAGTTTACTGAATAGAATGTTTTTAGATAAAAAGACATCTTTATCCTGTCCTCATAAGGTGAATGCAAAAAGAAAAAAAAACATAGTAAAGGTTTATGAAACTTAAATCAGTGAAATTACTGACATTACTGACAACCCAAAATGGGAAGGAAATGCTGGATAAAAACAAAGGAGGAGTATATTTACACCAAGTGCAAATAGCCCGCCTTGTTGGCAGATGCTATTTACACTAACTCTGCCCACCAATTGAAACAAAGTTACATACTGTAATAACTCCCATTGGTAACAGGATCAGTGTCGAAATAAACTGTTTATCGGGTGGGGGGGGGGTCATCCATTTATGATTTTAACAAATATAAACGTGTACACTGAATATGTTGTTATTATCACAGTGTTTTATTATTTACTACAATACCATACACTACTAACTGCAAATAGCATTTAAAAAAATGTTACAATTTACACAGTTTAAATATCATTTATCGCCACTGCCTATTTTTTTTTAATGTATTTAATGATTTGATGTTTCAGAATGATGGTCTTGTCTATGAATAATAATAATAATAAAAACTACTTTTTTCATAAGTAGCTTTTGTAGTTTTTTTAAAAAATCACTGTTCCATAAAATATGGGTAACAATTAACAATAAAGTTCCATTTGTTAACAATAATTAATTATTTAACAAGAAATAACAATGAAAAAATAATACTAAATGAGCATTTACTAATACATTATTAAAATCAAAGTCGTATCTAATAATACAATGGACTTGAGTTGAGTGAATTAACTAAAAGTTAACGTTGTCAAATTAACTAACATTAACAAAGATGAATAATGCTGTGACAAATGAATGCTCAATTTTAGTTAATATTAGTTAAAGCATTAACTAACATTAACTAACGAAACCTTATTTAAAGCGTTCCCAAAATATACTAATATGTATTTGTCAGGTGTTGTGTATATAAGCGCACAATCTCAAAGGATAACTAAAGGAGTCTTTAATAGTATATTCCACTAGGAACATGTAGAAGAAGCTCAGGAAATAACCACAATTAACATAAATAACAGGGAGAGTAATTAAGAACAGAAACAAGTGTGTAGAACTAAACTATGAAGGAGAATAACTAGGGAACAAAAACAGGGAAAACAGAACCAAAATACAATGAAACTAAATATACATGTTACAATATTGTAATTTTTATTATGTTTTTTTCCCCTTTTTTTTTTAATTTTGTGATTACAGTAGATTACACCCAAGTCTCTAGATTTGGCTCAGGTCCAATTCTATTGTCTTCAAGTGAAATTTTATTGTCTAGACCTCCAGAGTGAACAGGTTATTAATAGACGGTACAAAAATACACCCAAACATGATATCAGATCACGAAGACGACATTGTTGGTTTGTCCTATCATGCCATTTTTCTTGTTATTAATTTCATGGTTGCGAAGAAACAAATGTTAGTTACAGAGGCCATACAATCACTATGAAAAGGAGCAAATTAAGGTAATTCATACAAACTGAAAAGGACAGGGGCGCCACTCGTTGCCTGGGACACGCATTCCCACTGGGAGAAAATGAACATGCCATAACTGAGACAAGTATAAGCCGTGGGGTGGTCAGACCGGTACAGCACTAGAGCAGTGGGTGTTTTTTATTTGCGGATTTGTTATGACATGAGTTTACAGCTCTACTAAACACCTCATTTAAAATGTCACAAAGACAAGCTGAATAAAAAGAGAATGCGGAGTTTAATTATTATTGCTATTTTTAGTGGCGCTTTCTATTGCTCATACTGTATGCTGGGATTTAAACGACCCCTGACTATTTTAGGGTTTAATATATTAAGTCATTCCACACTGTGAGTGCATTATAACTATAACTATTTCCATAAGTACTGCATTTAACACGGTATATGGTGTGTGTCTATGTATAGCTTCACTCTCTTGTTCACGTGTGTGTGTGTGAGAGAGACAGATGGAAAGGTCAGCAAAGTATGCTTAACATTAAATTGTCTTTCCATTTGGAGCCAGGAAGTAGATAGATAGTGTTTATGAAAAGAGAAATTTGGTTGTCAAATGTTTTAGTACATTAAGCAACCTTCACTGAGAAAATAGCACTTTCTAATCCAATAATTGAATATGTTTAGCATTGGAGCATCATACACTAGAAGGCTCAAAATATTAAAACATAAATCATATCCAGTGCTGGGTAGTCACTGATTATATGAGATCTGGATTACATAATCTGATTCCTAAAATTATATACCTGTATTTAGATTACACATGTAACTTTTGACTACACTTACTTTTTTATCGATTACATGATTAAATCATTAAATGATTTAAAATTCAATGAATCAAATTTTCCTAATTTTATATTTCCTAATCCTATTGCTCAGTTTTGTAGAATTGGACACGCAAGAATAGATTTGTTTATTTAGTTCAAGTCCTCCAATTTGATTGGTCGAGCAGCATCCCAGAATTATGATATGTAGTCCAAAATTACGGAATTTTTCTCTATTTTGCTCACACAAGTTGAGTGTTTTCACATTCCAAACTGTGCATTGGTACGACAAAAATAAAAACCAAAAAAAAAAATAAATAAAAGACGGACCTGCTTTCAAACGCTCGGTGAAGAGCGTCACTGATATCCATTTACAACATGTTTTTGAAGCGTTAATCGTAGTAGCCAATCAGCACAGACATATGTTGACCGTGTGAACACAACGGCCAATCAGAGGTGTTAACGAATCCACTATATTTTTACATGTCAGTATTGACTTGGTATCGAAGTCAAAGAACACCAGGGAACCATTTAATGAAAATGAGAGAACAAAATAAAATATGGACACAAATTTCCTTTGGAAACAAATTCTTAATTTGTTGACACTGGATCCTTTCCGATTGCTAATAAGAAGTTTCTTGAACACCATTTCAGAATGATTTTGGAAGGATCATGTGGCACTGAAGCCTAGAATAGTGATGCTGAAAATTCAGTTCCACAGGAATAAACCATTTTTAATCAAATAAATGCAGCCTTGTTGCCAATGCTCACCATCTAAACGATGCCATACTTTTGAACAGTATTAGCCTATGCAAGTCTTTTCTAAATATCACAATATAATAGACTTTGGGACGGGCTCTTTTTACTTTGACTAACATGACATGTTTTCAGAACACTTCAGTAACCACATAATAACACCCTAGCATTGTAGTGGAGAGTTTTATACAAGTTTTATTTATTTATTTGTTTATTGTGTAACTGTAGAACCGACAATAACCCTGAAAATGTCTTGTTTTGGGGAAAATCAAAATCAAAACGGCCTTTCACTGCATCCCAGGGGGCCTACAGCCCCATTTTACCATACTTTTATTTAAGGGAGCCCCACCATACTCAGAAAACAAGGACAAAAAAACGGAATGCGGCCAGTGATTTTATACTCCGAAAGACAGGACAAAAGAACAACAGAAAGAAGCAGCGCATTATCATTTACCTCATCTCTGGAGTCTTTTGGGATTAGTGTCGCATGTGCTGATACGTTTCTGCATACCGCTCTACAACCACTGCCAACAGCCAGAAACATCTGCTGGACTCATTTACTGCTCCTCACCTCTAACAAACCATTTTTCTAGAGCATGCTAGCAGTTCTCTTACTTGTTTTTATCTCTAATCAACTTGCTTACAAGTCCACCAAATAAAAAAAAACGGTGTGAGAGAGACGAAAAATCAATGAACCTGGCTGATTCCCTTGTCAAAGCGATGCAATAAATACACTTACCTTCCGTCTGTGAACTTTCCCTGAGCGCCCAGCAGTTGCAATTAATGAGAGCCTGAAACACACCGACATGAAACAACACCGTGTCATTACTGGTAAACTTGGACAACTGTATTTATTATTAAGGCATCATTAAAAACCAAAATAACTAGCGTGCTTCAGATTAGCCGATGCTAATTGAGACAGCAGGGAGATTCAAACGGGTGGTTGTGTTGCTTTACTTGAAATGGAGTTTGGCTAAAAGTGAGTTTGAAATGCCAACTATATTTTATGCGCAGCTAACGTCAAACGCGTCCTGCTGTGGAATAAGATCGTTATGAGTTAGTAAAACGAAGTAAACAAGCTAAAAATGCTAACTACCAGCACTTGTTGTTAATTATTAATTTGTCAGTTAGCTTAAGCACACAATGTTTTGATGGTTCAATGCATTTACTATTGAAATATTAACACAGAAAAGCTTAACTTTAGTTATTGTCACATGACTCACATCCCAAAAATAAAGAAAAAAATTCTACTTGCTATTGCTAGTTAGCAGCTGGATATTCTCATTCGAGACAGCATTTTTTTTTTTTTATTATTATTTAGTTCCGGTCCTGCAATTTTATTCGTCAAGCAGCATTCCCAGGAGTTCTGATATTTAGTCCACAAACCTGGGATTTTTCTCTGTTTTGCTTTCATATTCCAAACTGTGCATTAGTATGACTCTGGAAAAAAGTTCATGGCCATGAATTAAGAACTAGTTATTCTTGTTACTGAATTCAATTAAGGACACATTGTACCAATTTGTTCTCTCAATTAAAATGAGGGAACAATTTACTACAACATGGCCACGATTTACCTAAAACAAGAGGAAAAAAAAAATAAGTTGTGGGAACAATTAACTAAAATGAGGGAACCAGTCAATAAAATGTGGGTACAAACTAGTCATTACAGCTGAAGATTTTTCAATGACTCTTTCTGCAATGTCACATGGTGATGCCAGTGGCTTGCAACAAGTAACTGAATGAGTCATTGTATTATTCACCCAACTCTGATGGGAGGATCTAAAGAACACTTAATATTCAGACAGCCCCCCCCCCCCCCCCGAAACATTCAGGTATCTTGCACCATAGCTATAGTTCACCATCATCCTTTACAATTTTCAAATCTATACATTTTATTTAACAATCCAGTTCTTCAACCACTAGCCTACACCAGCTTCTTTTTCAAAGCTAATTCTCCACGACAGCTTATCAATGAAACCAATCAGTCATTCTGTAAATGGGTGATCCAACATACTTGGTTTAAGATGAAGCAGTATAAGTAGAACTCTAAAAGAGACTCAAGTAAACAAATGCTGAAAATTCACACATCACTTTTATGCTTGGCAGCTAGTTTCTCATAGCTTTGCATGTCTGATTATTCTGGTAAATTAAAGCTGTTTTGTTTTCCATGCGCAATAATTACACCCATTGTCCATTCAAGCATCATCATGAATTACGCATCCCAGACCTTTAACATTGGTTATTTTTAAACGTTATAATTTTTGAATGTGGGCAGAACACCGCTTCTTAAACAATTAAAATTGAATCCATCTCCAGTGCTGGGTAAATCAAATATTTACGAGTTGACTACCTTAATGTTTTCTCTGCTCTAAGCAACATGAGAGCCATCCAAATGCAACATGACAGGGCCGAGAAATGCCGTCCTTGTGCAGAGAATTTTTTTCTTTTTTTTCCAGATAGAGAGACGGCAGTAAAACATGTTTTGTGCCTTTTAATGAGTCTTGCATTATGACACCGACAACTTGGAGAACACTATGAAACAAATGATGAGCAAAACATTGGCAGCTTTAGCATTCAGCGGCATGCATTTCTGAAGGACGAAGTTAGTACGAGTGATATGTACCCTCAACTGCACTTTTTTCTTTTCTTTTGTACGGTTAAAAAATGATCACATCCCACATAGCAAGTAATTTACCAGAAAATATTTTTTACGATCTATATAGATTAGTAAATCTCTGCATTTCCTGGATGTATTACTCATAATATTTTAAAAATGAATGCTTTAAGTAGGCATTGTGTGCTTTCTCAGTTAAATATTGATCAGTAAGTATTAAGAAGTTTCTGAAATTTCCAAATCAAGCAATAAATAAATGAAAACAAGAGCAGAATAAATGACTGTGGTTGTATATAACCCAAAAGATCTCCACAGCCTATTATAGTTCAACCCTGCGTTGTACTCTCAAATGCTGTTTGCATTGTAGTTTGCTTTGCACATCATGCTACATGTATTTCCCAGTTGCTTTGATGGTTAAAAAGCTTTCTGTTGCCACAGGGAGGTGAAATATAAATAATAAAATGTAAGTATATATTGTTTTCTAAGCAATAATACAGTACCAGGGCCCTAGAAACCCTCGCAACACCCCCGCTCAAGGGTCATACTGAGTGAATCACCATTGTTCATGTCCTTAGCGGTCAGCAGCCACAGAAAAATGAAGGCCTAAGACTGATTGGATGGATGAATGGAAGGAAAAGTGACAGTATAGACATTGACATAAAAAAAAGCTTCATATTTCAGATAAACTGTCAATTCATTTAAGTAAAGCTGTACACAACTATTTTCAACTTTGATAATAGTTTCTTGAGCAGCAAATCAGCATATTAGAATGATTCCTGAAGGATCATGTGACACTGAAGACTGGAGGAATGATGCTGAAAATACAACTGGTAGTGTATGTGAGGTAAAAGTGGCAAGATGCCCCCGTTTAGAAATATTACATTTCAATTCTGCTCAGACAGTTCACATAAACAACACTGGCCAAAACACACTGAAATATTTTGTGCATATTCATTGTGAAAATAAATATAGATAAAGACCTCTTACAATAGCACCGCATAATACATCATTGCAATAAAACCTGAAAGAATCTAGGCTATGTTCATGTGACCCTGATAACGTGACTAAGGTTTGATGGAATGTAGGCCCAAGTGTCCTCGTCCCACCCATCTCTTAAGACATATTTGAGTCAAGGCAAAAATCCATTTATCAAGACAATGTTGGAAAAACCCAGCGGGGCTGGAAAGATGTGAGCTGGCAACAGAGTTGACTGACTGGCAGAGGCTGGCTATTACCAAGCCTGTTCCAACACCCGCGGGAAGAAACGGACCTTATTTTGGTCTCTTTTTTTTTCCCTCCATGGCAGAATTTCCCGAAGGTGACAACCGAACGAACACAAGGCGACTGAAAGTGTTGGTAATTAAAAACGTTGATTAAGCTGACGGAAAGAGGACGCGCAGAGAGATAAACAAGGTTCAGCCAGCAGTGGTGGAAATTTTAATACTCAAACTCTGGAAAGAATCTATGTCACATTAGTGGAGGTGAAGAGACTATTGTTTTTACTTTCTAAAAACCAAATTTCATATACTAGAAAACTTCATGGCGTTCACTCTGGTCTTTGCATATAAAGCGAGTGAATGGTGACTAGAGATGAATGGTCATCCAAAAAAATGTTATTGTATTACTTCAGAAGACAAACAAGTAATTTGGTCCATTTTAATAATGATTTGTCAGGTTTTTGAAGCTTGGTGACCTATATCGTCAAGTCAGCTTTACTTATATAGCGCTTTTTACAATGCAAATTGTGTCAAAGCAGCTTTACATTAATAACTGGCAAATCATTTTTGGCTGCACAGCAGCTCCCAAAGAAAATGGTGTCATTGTCCAGCTTATTCTAAATATTATTGATTCATTCCGCTGCAAAGATCAATAGTTATTAGTCTAGTTAATTTATGTATATCAGCACTGGAGAAAACAGCGACGTAATCGTCCAGCTCAGCTCAGTTCACATACAACGGCGCCAATGCAGGCATATCAAAAACACTGCTGAATATCAAGCAAGTGTCCCCAACTTAAGCAAGCCAAAGGAACCAAAACTCCAACAAATGGAGAAAAAAACCTTGGGAGAAACCAGGCTTAGTCGGGGGCCAGTTCTCCTCTGGTCAACAGTGAACACTTGTCCGATACTCAGGCAGAGTTACAGGCGTAAGTCCGACTGGAGTTGCAACAGTCAAAATATTTAATACAGTTCCATCTAGTTTAAGATCTTTTTAATCACGCCGGTATGGGATGGTTTGTTGGGATCTGTGCCACTGGCTGATGAGTCGGTAAGGTCCTCACAAGGGATGAGCTAGTTCACACAGTCTCCGCCGACACCCCAGGGCCACGCTGCTGCCGCGCACAGGCGCAGGTTCCCCATCCGGCCCGGACACGGCCCGGATCCAGCCGATCATGTTACTTAGTAAACCTTGGGATAAGCAAAGAGGCAAAAATTAGCGTAGAGGCTATTCTTCTTCTGATGTAACGAGTACATCCGGGGTTATAGGAAGTGTTCCCAGTTCCAGCTGATCTGATCCATGCAGCCTAACAATCCTTTAACGGATATGAAGACAAAAATTGATAATGTGTCATGTGTATGCCAGGTTATAGAAAAGAGCAGTTTAGACATTCTTCCAACTTTTTCCTTATGTGTTCCACAGAAAAAACATCATCGGAATTTTTAGGTAAACTATTCCTTTAAGGGCAAAGAACTTTAAAAGAACCTGAAAAACTGTAGGTGCTCAGACCTCACAAACAGTTGAAGGTTACTTAATAAAAATAACAAAAGTATTTCTAACATCCCCCTTTAGTAGAGGACTATTGATTCAGCTGTGGGTATTTGTAATCTTGGAGTCCAAGCCTACAGGCTATTAAACTAAAAAATAAAATGCATGTAACCTCTGCTCCTGTGCTGGAGAAACCAAACTAAAAACAACCCAGCTCTGATTTCTTTCCTTTGCTGACAAGGTTTTAATTTAGCCCTGATTTAGCTTGAGGACACTGAACTGCAATCATCAAAAAGTTCCCAAAAACCAAGAGCTTTAAAATGTACATACATTAAACACAAAGTAAAAAACATGCCTATGGGGATGCCGGGAAAAATAGCATCAAGTAGCATCAATATGATGTGACACTACGAGGAAAGCATCTTTGCTTCATATGATAGAAGTTAAGTTCAAGTAAGTTTTCAGATAAAATCATTTTGAAACATCCTTGAATTTATAGTTCAGTTAGACTGGAAGTCTATGGGGCACGGCGACAAAATGATAAAACACATACAGCATGAAACATATACTTCGGCATTATATGTGCTGGTCGCATTTACTGTTGCTCTGTAAAATTTCATGGGTGAAATTAGAGCTGCACGATTAATCGTAAAAAGATTAATCAAACACCCACGCGGTCTTACTTTATTAATGACAACGATTCGCCCGCGTCTTTTAAACCTTCAATTATGCGTTTGTGATGCCAGAGAGCAGTTTTGAACACCACGTTTATTTCTGTCACAAATATTCAAATTAATCACAGACGTATCAGTGTTTATATCCTAACTATAAACTCGTCTACGATAGCGATTAAAATAGCGCCTTTTGAAACTCACTTGGCGCATCAAATAACGGTTGTATCGATTACATCATACCGCCACTAGGTGGCGACAAGTGACTTAAAAAAATGCATTTGTCATTGAATCATTCATTCAAAAGAATTGTTCAAAAACACTGATTCATAATGAAACAAGTACTTATTAACCAGACATTTGATTCATTCAAAACTATTTTTAAATAATTAATTCAAGCATTTTCCAGGAATTAGAGTCCAGCAATTTTTATATTATTTTGTCAGAACCTCTAGAAAATGACGTTATTTTGATTGGTTGTATATTCAGAAACAAAGGAGAATCTCTATTTGAAATCAAAAAATGGTGATTCTCATTGTATCCAGAATCGTGTAGCTCTAGGCAAAATACAGTCATTTCACTATAAATCCATGTGGAGTTTTGTGTGAAAAAGAAAGAGTGATAAAAAGAGTGAAAAAATTCTCCACCCTGATTTTGTTTGTGTTTTGCCATTTTGCCAAAAATGTTTGGTTAAATGTTTTGGTCTTCCATGCAACACGCTATGGAAATGGGGTTGTATTTTTGAGTTTCAAAAGCTTTTTTTTGGTTCAGAGTAGATGATAAATGATTAAAGGTCTCCTACTATGATTATTTAGAGGTTCATAGTTCATAGCAAGTCCACGATAGAGTCAAGTTCTGGCATATGAGTTAGGATGCAGTAGTAGTGTAAGCTGAGAGTAGACACCTCTCACGGTTCAGACAAATACTGTTGGGCAAAAACTCAAACTCCTCTGACATTTGTCTTTAAATAAATCTCGTTTTAGACTTCTAATTTGTGACCAGTGTTTTGTTTTGCTCTATAAACAGTGATTCCACGTTCGTCAACACGCCATGCGTCAGGTCAAAGTTCACTCGTCCATCGGAATCGACTCGCATACGGAAGTCCACTTCAGAAGGTCTTTATTAACTCCATGGAGCTGTATGGATTACTTTTTACGATTGATCTTGGTTTGACTTTTTACAAAATCTCGGTAACTATTCACTCGCATTAGAATATTTCTGGTAACATTTTACAATGAGGTTCATTAGTTAAACATTAGTTAATGTATTAACTAACATGAACTAACCACGAGCAACACATTTGTTACTGTATTTACTAATCTTCGTTAACGTTAGTTAATGAAAGTACAGTCATTCATTGTTTGTTCATGTTAGTTCACAGTGCATTAACTAATGTTAACAAGATTTTAATAATGTATTAGTAAATGTTGAAATTAACATTGACAAAGATTAATAAATGCTGTATAAGAGCAGTTCATTATTAGTTCAATAATGAACCTTATTGTAAAGTGTTACCGTATTTTTTAATATAACTGATTGCATTTGACAATGAAGAAAGTTATATACACCTAGGATGGCTTGGGGGAGGGGGGGGGGGTAAATTATGGGATAATTTCCATTTTTGGATGAACTATTACTTTAAGGCAGATGTTTTCAGTTGGAGAGATTCAATCCCTTTGGTGTGCATTATAACTTTTCAGATTGTGTAAATGCATTAAAAGCTGTATTACACACTAACTGAAAGGTTAAACCTTAATAGGTCACCTTTAACTAAAAAATAAATATCCACAAAAAGAAGGAGCCTATACTTAAGACAGAAATCTGAACTCAAAGGCCACCGGTTGGTTAAATGATAATTTGTTCAGATTTGACACTTCTCTTCAAGATATATTATCTACTGTAAGCTTTCAGATCTACAAAGCAGTGTAGCTTATATGAACAGAGAATGAAAGACTGAGATAAAATTGAACACAGAGAAAATGATGACCTCATAAATGGCACCACCACGCATATCAAAAGCGTATGAAAAAGCGGTGCAGTTTAGGCTAACTTAAAAAGAAAGGATTAGAACAAAAACATTCCAACAAGATGACTGACCTTGATCAAACTTCAGCGAGAATAAGATGAATTATGTTATATTCAGAGGACTTTGAGGATGACAGAAAAGGTTTTGTGAATAACTCTGAGCTTAAGAGTTGAGATATTGGCTACCGCACGGTCTGCCTCCGCTACAGTTATTTAAGACGATAGAGTATCTGACAGATAAAGATTTTTTCAGTTCAAGGATTTTGAATATATGCTTAGTAAAACTATGGGTCAAGTATAGAACTATTCTTAAGACCTGAACATTGAAATCTATTTAAACCCTTCTATTGAAATCCTTTTGACACGACACAAAAGTGAACTATTCAGTAATGTCCTCTTCATTTTTTTTTTTTGTCCAGAAAAGGGGTTCATTCTAGAACAACACAATACGACTTAAGAGGGACTTTCAATGTGGAAACTTGAGATTTAACTTAGATCGAAGTGAATGACATGCTTCAAAACAAATAAATTGTACGTGCTTTATTATCTGCAAAATAAATGGTAGCATTGCAATTTTGTTTCTTTGCATACCATCTTCCGAGCCTTGGACAATAAAATGTCTAGGTCAGATAAAAAAGAAAAAAAGAAGCCATGCAACAAGTTCTGAAAAGGTGGTTGCATTTTTCAAAAGCGTGTTTTTGGTTCAGAGTAGATTAATCATGATCCGGGTGGAGGAGTGAACTTTGACCTGATATATTTTGTTTAAAAGGTCTGCTAAAATATGTTTACATGTTTACAAAAAATAAAAAAAATTGAACAGCACCTGTTTGCACCGTCTGTCTGGATGCTTCGTTTTAATTTTGGTTTCTTTAAAAACCCGCCTTCTGAAAAGTTCAGTCTGCTCTAATTGGTCAGCCGGCCCAGTCTATTGTGATTGGTCAGCCGCTTAGAGATTGTGTCGGAAATGTAACGCCCCTTGCCATAACTGGCGAGTCAAGTCACAATCAAGAAGAATAAGCAAAGGATTTGTACAGGACATTTAATTGCTATATCATACATCTTGCTTTTCAGATGTGATGTCATGACTCCCGTTTCTCTACATCACGGTAAAACCTGTATGTCCATTTTAACACACTGAACTGCACGGTTCAGAAAGCAAACATTAGAAAATGGTGAAAACACATATAGGTAAATATACGGTAACACTTTAGTTTAATGTCCAATTCTCACTATTAGCTAGTTGCTTGTTAATAGTTAGGCCGAGTTAACAGTGAGAATTGGACCTAAACTAAAGTGTGACCAAAGGTAAAAAACAAATAAAATGTAAGTATATACTTAGCCCATATACTGGGGCTAGATTCCTGGTCAAATAATCTGCACTTGATTGTGTCAAAATGACAGTTTTAAACTAGTAGTAATGTACTGTTTAATAAATTCCACAAACATAACCAAAAAATATGGCCAAATAAACAACAAGCTACTTCCCTGAAGAATGGCTTCGCCGTCAAGAGGAAACAACAAATCGGTCAGTCCGCAGCAGCCTCAGAACAACATGTGTAGATAAATATTTAATATCAAATAATTATTAAACATTAATCACATTACATTGAGGCACCTGTGGTAAACTCCTCTACAAGGTTTCCCACGATGCCGGTAAGGCATTAAATCTGGATGATTTTAAAACTCTGTTTACGAGAAGTCTGGCTTGAATCTTCCTAATACTCAAGCTAACAAGACAGAGAGAAAGAGCATAAAATAGCAGGATCCAATAAATGTTCAAGCTACAATTTTGCTGGTGATCCGAGACAGATTCTGATGTAAACGTGTTTTACATCATCTGTATACCGTAATGAGGTTACGCTAACAGTCATATATACATTGACAGACTGAGTCATTCTTGATCTCACAACGTTTTTGTGCTACAAAAATCCATTATTCATCCACTTTTTTCAGGGCATTACAATTGAAAGTGTGCTTTGAATCCTTTTATTCCTTTCTAAACCTTATTAACAATTTACTGAGGGGTATATAAAGAAAGGATACATGAAAAGATTGTTCAATTATGCGGCAGTTTTTAAAATTCAGTAAATTGCAGAATTTCCGTTAATTTATCTTATGTAATACATAAAAGGAACTATACATTTTGCGCAGCTAAGAGCAATCAGACCTTCATCTGACAGGAATGAAGGGGTAAATGCAATAAAACTTTATTTTGTTAGTCTACATTAGACATTCTAACAATAAATAAGTTTGCAACTTCATGTCAACTAGCAGTCATTGGATTGTGGATTGTCTGCATAATATCTGCACATAATATCACACTTTATTTTGATGACTCTAAGTAACTTTGCAAATACACTCAAAAAAATATTTCAGTCTAAACATAAGTTTTATGTAATTTAATTACATAGCAATTTTCCATCCATTTGGATTACATAGTTTTAACATAAACAAACTAATAAACTTAAAGTGATTCATATTTGTCAGTCATATGTAAATGAAATAGGTAAGATTTATGTAATAGTTGAGTATATGAATAGTGAGAGATTAAATGTCTTTTATCTTCAGTTGATTTCAGTTGTAGTTCTTGTGTTTCTCTGTCCTTCAGTGATTCTGCTTGTTAACAGCAGGTGTTCATCATTAATGCTCAATCATCACTTGATGATCTCATTAACTCTGACACTGCTTCAATGGTACTTTAACTCAGTAGTGCGCACACACATGACCACTACACAGTGTTCATTAACCTGGGCATTTTTCTGTGAACTATTACATAAATCTTACCCATTTCATTTACATATGACTGACAAATATGAATCACATTAAGTTTATTAGTTTGTTTATGTTAAAACTATGTAATCCAAATGGATGGAAAATTGCTATGTAATTAAATTACATAAAACTTATGTTTAGACTGAAATATTTTTTGAGTGATGTCAACTAATTCTACTAGCCCTAACCCTAACCTAACAATCTACCAATACTCTAATGAGAATTAGTTGATATGTAGTTGCAAATTAATCAGAGTTAGATGATTTAGGCCCAGTTTCACAGACAGGGCTTAGGTTGAGCCAGGATTAGGCCAATTAGATGCTCAATTAGAGCATTTAAGTAGGTTTTAAAAACGTACCCTAGAAAAAAAGAAACATTACTGGTGAGCATCTTGAGACAAAACAATGGCACTGACATATTTTAAAGATATGTCAGTATAAGTTGCTTTCAGTTGAAACAGCCTTGTAGTCTAGTTAGGTCTAGCTTAAGCCTCGTCTGTGAAACCGGGGGATGTAGTTGCAAAGTTACTTCTAGTTCGTAGACTGTCTAAAGTGGACTATAGAAAAAATGTGTAAAATATATCCATATACCATCTGGACACAAAACGTCTAAAGGCTCTTAAAGGATTAGCTCACTTCAGAATTAAAATTTCCTGATAATTTACTCACCCCGATGTTCATGTCTTAATTTCTTTTCGATTGAAGAAAGAAAGGTTATTGAGGAAAACATTCCAGGATTTTTCTCTACATCGTGGAGTTTGACAGCTAATCATGTTGGAAACTACACGGGTGATGTAGAAGTACTGAGCAAGCTTTTACAAAACTTTCAAAGACTATAAAGTCAAATGTCCTTTACAAAAAAAAAGCACATCGCAGAGCACTGCAAGATGAGCATTTGCCTTTAAAAAGTATATACTTTTTTTAGAAAACAACCGATTGTTTCGCTAGATAACTCCCTTCTTCCTCGTCTGGGATCATGTAGAGCGCTTTGAAGCTGCATTGAAACTGCAATTTGGACCTTCTACCTGTTGGTAGTCGTTGAAGTCCACTATATGGAGAAAATGGAATGTCTTCCTCGAAAAAACTATTTCTTTTCAACCAAGAAAGGAAGAAATAAACATCTTGGATGACTTGAGGGTGAGTAAATTATCAGAATATTTGAATTCTGAAGTGAATTAATCCTTCAAAATGTATGCAGAGTTAATCATTAAACAATCCTGCCTCAATAATATCCTTAGACTGAAACCAAATATATAATAATAGGTTCTACGCTATTATTCAATACCCGTATCCAGTACCAGTATTGGTCCAATACAAACCTCTCTCGTCGGATCAGGTATCAGTCAGACGGGACCAATCTGAATCCAATAATGTGCACTAGCCATGGCCATGGTTGGCCAAAAAAACGAGCACAGACGTTTTTGTGCATTATATTCCAAGTGTTATTTATGAAGCCATTACATTGCTTTATTTGAGGAACAGACGGCATATTAAGTAGTTAAATTTTAAAATGTCAGATCTCAGTCTTTATCTTCAAACAGCAGATAAGTTGCGTTCAGTTACGACAGTCAGCACAGTAAAACCTTAGAATCCTTTACTTTTTATAACCTCAAATAAACATTGTCTGTAAGTGCTTACAAGCTTTTCACACTCTGCTAGAATCTTAGGCAATTCCTTGTGTGCAAAATCTTCGAGCTGACTAATATTCTTTGATTTCCCTGCTCCCACTGCTTTCTTTAAATCTCACCAAAGATTTAAGGACATCTAAATCTGGTGACTGAGCCGGCCACTCAAGAACATTCCAGGACCGATCCCTAAACCAAGCTTTGGCAGATTTGGATGGGATCATTGTATTGCTAGAAAGTCCAATGATGCATGGGATAATTTTATACATGTGTCACATCCAAAACGAATTAAGAGTCGTTATAGAGTTCCCAAAGGCTTAAATGTGTTTTAACCCACTTTTGTACACTACCACCATACCAGTAAGTGATTTGAAAACAGCAATGTTGAATAAGGGTTGAATAATCATGACGTAGTTGTATTATAACACCAAAATAGCTCCTTATTTACATTATCTCTTTTAATATGCCACTGAAATGTTATATATGTATAGCATTTGTAAATTGCTACAGTCTCTGTGGGGTTGAATAATTTGGCCTAATGGTGAGGGAGTCGGGCTTGTAACCTGAAGGTTGCTGGTTCGATTCCCACACCGGCAGGAATTGAAGGTGTGGATTGTGATTGTGAATGAACAGCACTCTCTCCACCTTCGATACCATGACTAAAGTGCCCTTGAGCAAGACATCTAACCCCTAATTGCTCCCCTTGTAAGTCACTTTGGATAAAAGCGTCTGCCAAATGTAAATGTAATTTTAATAGCAAGTGTATTTGAACAGACATGGCCTAAAGTAATGCCCGTGACAAAAAAATAAATAAATAAATGTTTTGCAAAGTTTGCTACTTCAGTACTTTTAGATTATTTTTTCTGAGGTATACTTAAATATGTTATATATAGTTCACCCAAAAATTAAAAAAATTGTTTTGGAACGACATGAGGGTGAGTAAATGATGATATTTGAGTAAACTTTCCCTTTAAATGTTTTAATTTTTTTTCCCAATTTTACTATACCATGACACTTCCCACAGGCTGCGTATCTAAATCGCACCCTACACTGAAAAAAAGGGTGAAAAAACAATCTATTGTTAGTAAATTTCAAAGAAACGGCAAGTAACGCATTGAAATGAATGTGAGATTTTGAAGTATAAAAAATAAAATAGTATTTTCTTGTAGTAAATGTACTCCAGTAATCTTTGTTTTCTATATAACTTCATAAAAAATAACTATTTGCAAAAAAGAGTCTCATAAAAATGCACAACAAACATATCTAAACTTCAAAACAGCTCCACTTATTAGCAGCTGACAGGATGGGGGGGCAGGGGGAATACGGGTCCTCTAATGGAGAGAGCAGTCCCGTCCCATCAGCATCAATACACACACAGCACAACACAATCCCTGCCCACGTTCCCTCCAAAAGAGTTATTCAATCGCTCAGGCGGAAAGCTAAGAGCAACTGTATTTACTCAACCCTATGGCCTAATTTGGTCAGATCATATTTGCATTACATTTCAATTAATTTATTATCAATATAATTAGTATGTTTTTCCATTATCAAATAAGTAATGAATTCATGTTAAGGAATGTAATTACGGAGGCGCTGCATTTATTGCCTGCGGTCATGCAGTCTCGATGTGATAAAGTAAAGTGGCATTTACTAGGGCTGATACAGTACTTCCTGTCATTGCTCAGTGTGGCATGACACTGGCACCAGCTGCAAGGAATAATGCACAAATATGACAATGCAGCCGTTTGCTACTCTTCCGTACTGTATATGGACTGTACAGCGAAATGAAATACAAAAAAATAACATTATATAGCAGTTTCAAATCTAAGGCCCTTATACTAGTGCATTTTAGCTTCAAAATTGCTTTTTAAAATCTGGTGTTTCCTCCTGTCCACATTACACGGCCGAAAAACGCATGTCACATGACCGCTCCTGAACACTGGGCAAGCGCATACAAGTGTAAACAGTCGCCTTTTGCACATATAGGAAGCTGCAGAATTACAAAAAAAAGGAGTTCCGTTTCCATGTCATTGTTTACACGGTCGTCGAGGCTGGTATGTTACAGAGCCATTGAGATGTTAAACTATAGTATAACAATAGCCGCCAACGGTCTCTACAATAAACTGTTGTAATTGTCGTGTTCTGATAGCATAATACGGACAGCTATGCATTCGTTTTCAAAAGTCTCCATTTACACTGAAACACAACCCTGGAGTTTTCAAACTAAAACGGGGTCTGCAGTATTTTCGAAAGTCTGCTTTTTCGAGGGTCGAAAACGGCGGAGTAGTGTAGACGACAGGTGTAACCGTACGAAAATGCACTAGTGTAAACAGGGCCTTAATTATGATTGGAGGAATCACATGTCATGTTCTTTTTGGTCAATAACTAAAAGTCTTTATTAAAAGAACAGTCCATATTAGGACTTTGTACAAAGTCTTCATTTTGTTTTTGGGGTCTACTAATAGGTTTTTATTGTTGAATGTTCAAGAAATATTTTTCATTGTTGCAGCACCTCTCTTCCCAGTCTGTCAGCAACGCTCTGGGCTGCGTTTCCCAAAAGCTTCGTTAGCCAACTAACATCGCAAGTTCTCTCGTTACTAACATAGTTCAACGATATGTTGTTTCCTGAAACCGAAGTTCAAGCGATCATTCGCAAACTCGTGTGGTTGAAACTCTCGAGCGGTGGTTAGATGCATAGTTTCTTGTTTTTATGACATGTGGAGTAAAGCAAACTGACATCAAGTACAATGTATACCATTTATTTCACAAAGACACAAATGTCATTTACATATTTTAGCTGTCAAGAGATTTTAAGCACCATTTTTGAAGAGCGCGCTCTAGTACGTAAGTACGAGTCTATGATTGAATCTGATAATAAAGCAAAATATCTGAGAAAAATGAGAATTAGTCCTCAGACTGTTACTGTGTCTCTGTTTGGACTCTGTTGTTTGTCATATCGCATGTCTTCCTAGGTTCTGTGTTTCTATGGTTACTGATTTGAGTTCATCATTGGTTCATTTATGTCATCTGTGTGTAGTTAATTAGTCTCGTTATCTCCGTTTCTTTGTTTATAAGCTCTCTGTTTCTGTCCAGTCCTTGTCGGTTCTCGTTTGTGCATACATGTCTGTGATTATCCTGGATCTTGTTATTATGTCAGTAAAGTCTGCATTTCTATATGCCACTTCGTCTTGAGTGTTATAATGCCACACATCACGCAACAGAAGAACCGACCTCTAAAAAGGAAGTGTGATTGCAGCAGAGGATCTCCTGTGGGGTTTGTGGCAGAATGGCCATTCGATGAACAGATATGTGGTGGATTTCATGGAGCTTTTCCATCTGGTTAGCTGGGATGACGCTGCGCTGATTGTGCGTTTCCGTATGGGTCTCGATGCAGATACGATCCGTTATTATGAATCTTCTTGTCCGTTTTCCCTCGTTGAGTCAATTAATCTTACTCTTTATTTAAATTGTTTGTATTTCGAAGTAGAAGAGGTTCAGATGGATTGTAATTTGCATCCGGTCCCATTAGAGACACACGCAAGCCTCACCCACTCACCCCACGCCGAGAACCTCCACATACCCGTCCAACGGTACGGGCCATTTCTGTCCACCAGGGCCTCCCCACAGGGAGTTAGAAACCAGCTTCCTCCTCTGCCCGGTGATCATCATGGCCGCTGCTCCTGAGCCTTGTCACAAGATGGCCGCCGAGCACGAGCCCCCAGGTAAGATGGCCGTGGCAATCCCTGAGATGGCCCAACCGGCCCACAAGACCTGGCTCATGCACTTTTGGATGAAGCAAATGTTCCCTGAGCCTGTTCCAGTGTTTCCGGAGCCCGCTCCAGTTTCTCCAGAGTCCGCCCCTGTGTCGGCTCCTCGCCCTGAATCCACCTCCATGGTGTCTCTGCAAAACTGGGGGGGTGCAGGTGCCCACGACCATAGTGGCCAGACTGGTCGCCTGGGCTCCCGGCTTCGCTCTGGACTCCGCCCTGGTCGCCTGGGCTCCCGGCTTCGCTCTGGACTCCGCCCTGGTCGCCTGGGCTCCCGGCTTCGCTCTGGACTCCGCCCTGGTCGCCTGGGCTCCCGACTCCACCTTGGTTGCAAGAAATCCCAGATCCACCACCTCCCTGGTTGGACTCTCTTTGGCACGAGGTCGTGCCAACCGGGAGGGGGAGTAAATGTTACGTGTGTCTCTGTTTGGACTGATATGGAGAATATAGACTTTGTGCTTTGCAACTTTGCAGACCTTTTTCATGCTGAAATGGCAACATTACACACTAAAGAATGTTGGAAATTAAAAAAAATAAAAATTTGGACTTTGATATTTTTAACATAGTACTATATATATATATATATATATATATATATATATATATATATATATAGTACTGTGTGTGTTTGTGTGTGTGTGTGTAAAATTATTATAATAATAATAATCTCAAACTTTAAGTTTGGTACCTCTGTATTTTAGGGTTCAATTCAAATTTGCTTATTAGCTTGTATTTTACTAGGTTATTGGCTGTTTATTAGTACTTATAAAGAACATATTAATGCCTTATTCTGCATGACCTTATTTTACATCCCATAATCCTACCAAATACCTGAATTTAAACGCTACAAAAACTACTATTAAAAAGTCAATTGAGGCAAAAGTTAATAGTGAAATTTAAAAAAAAGTTTAGCTCTGTTTCTGTAACATTCTATGACTGCAGAAATGACGAGAATAACAAGAAGAAAGAGGAGTCTTTCTGGAGTCTCAACTAAAGACAAAAAACTCTAGAACATTTGTATATATCTGTCGTCAGAACATAATCCACCTGGATTCTCCAGTGTTGCTCGGAAAATATTCTGATTTGGTTTAAGGGCTGTTTTGCTGCCTAAGGCACTGGAAAATTTGGTATAATCGATACAAAAATGAATTCCCAACCCAAGAGTATTGGGGCATTGTGAAGGAGAATGTAAGGTTATCTTTGAAGTTCAACAGAAGTTGGGTGAACAGTGACCCAAAGCACAGCAGAACACCAAGAACAGAATAGCTATTGTCAGAAGAAAATACACCTTCTGGAAGTGACCCGTCCTGACCTCAAACTAAATGAGATACTTCAGCATGACTTCAAGAGGGCGGTTCACACCAGACATTCCCAGAATATTGCTGAACCTGCGGTGCAAAATCCCTCCTGACTGATTTTCAGAGCTGATCCCAACAGGAAACCTTTGGAGGAAGTCATTGCTGCCAAAGGAGGGCCAACCAGTAATGAAATACTTCACATACTTTTTCCATCCTGCACTATGAAGGTTTTACACTGTATTCAACGTGAACATGAAAAGTTAATATATTGTTGTTTGTTTGTTTGTTATTTGTTTGTTTAAGCAGATTGTGTTTGTCTTGTGGTTGAAGGTCAGATCAAAAATTGACCAATGTATGGGTAGCTATGTTTCCATCTACCTATTTCAATATTATATATATATACACATTATATATATATATATATATATATATATATATATTATTTATTTATTTAATTTTTTTTTAAAATAGCATGCAGAAACAAAAGTAAATAAGATCATAGAGAGGACCACTTAAAAATACACGTTAATACTTTTACCCCAAAATATATTTTAAAACTTAAAAAAAAAAAAGATTAAGATGTGTACATTTACATATTAATGGAATAAAGAAAATTTGTGCTTGGATATAAAGACTTTAGTCTTTAAAATGAAACGTCGCTCGAAAATAGCATCAAAGATAATCAAAACCATACCAACATGAATTCAAAGAGAACATTTCCAAGAACTTGGTACATGTTTTAAATTAGATTCCTTAGTAACACTTTATAATAAGGTCCATTAGTTCAGTGAGAAATGACTTTTGTTACAGTATTCAGAAATACAGCTGTACATAGTTAGGTCATGTCAACTCAGTTACAAGATTTAATAATAACAACAATATGACCTTTAGATTTTAATAATGTGTTATAAATGTTGAAATTAACAGACAATAAGATTTAAAAATGCTTCAGAACAAGTATTTTTAATTGTTAGTTAACTAAAGTTAACAAATGGAACCTTATTGTGAAGTGTTACCAATTTCTTCCTTTATCAAGGACACTTTTTTTTTTTTCATCGAGTCTCATGCAGAAATTCATGCGTTTACATACTTTTCTCCCCTTGCAACTTTTTTTTTTATTGTAAAAAATTCCTATTAACCCATAACTCCATTAAGAATCTGAATCTCAACTTTATTCCCTTTCCAAGGTTATATCTGCAATCATTTCAAGTGACTAAAATAGCTATATAGAGGACGCAGACAAACCAATGAATAAATGTGATGCAAAAAACTGTCCTTCCCCCAGAGTCATGTAACATGTCTACAAGAATGAAATATTCTGATGAAACCCAAAGATCAGCCACAACTCAAGGGACAACACAACAATGATTCAATGAAGAGATACAACGGAAGAGGTCAGGAAGTCACAGCGCTAGACATATAAACCAGTTGTTTAAATTTGGAGAAAACAATATTTTACACTGGAGTTGTGTCCGATTTAAAGGATTAGTTGATACTTTCATGTCCCCTGGCAAGAGGGCAACTAAAAATTGTGGACTTCCATCATTCTCCAGTAGTCCACCAGTCCCTCGAGACTCTGTAATCCTTTTCACCATGACCATCAGATTGACAATGCTATTCATCTGCTGCTTTCTCTCCCTCCTTCTCTCAACATATACCCAAGAACACATACATCTGCTGTTGACTTGAGGAAACCGGAGTTGTCCATGTGTTGACATGATTTGGAAAGGGAGCTCTTTGTATTTAGCTGGATTAAAGGAGATCTACAGGAACACTTCAACAAAGATGGAGCTGCTTCTTTGTAGCTTTGCCACTGTCACCGCCAACCACTTAGCCTCATGCTGGGATTGGCATCACAACAATGGACACAAAGAGCTATTGACAGATAGTGAGCTTCAGCACACTACGGTACATTAAAGGAAACGACATGAAATCAGAACTGACCCATTTACTTAAAACATGTTCCTGATGTACGCGCAAAAATCCTTGTGTGCATTCAATTAAGAAATACGTGTTTTCAAATTGTTTAATCGTGACAAAGACTAACATAAAAAATATATATTTTTTATGTATATATATATATATATATATATATATATATATATATATGTCGAGAGAGAGAGAGAGGGAGAGATTACACATACACAAACTTTTATGTTAGATGTGATTAATCAATTTGACTGCACTAAAATAAATAAGCAAGCTTCTCTCTTCCTAGTTTTACATTTAGATTGGTTTTGTTACCATTTTTAACACTGTTAATCTTTATTTTATCAAATAAATGAATATCCATTTTTCATACTGTACATTATAATATTGTGTTGCCTAGCATTTTTTTATCTATTTTAAAAAAAAATAGTATATAATGTTAATATCGGCCATTACATTAAATAATTCAATAATTATTAAATAATTTAATAATTATTAAATAATAATATTGGGCTCATCAGAATAAGCCAGAATTTTAATATCAGGATATTCATAACCTAATCCCTTTCCTGGTTGTTAAAATCATGAACAATTCAGGATGTTTTTTTTTTCATTGAATATTATGCATAAACACAACATTTTATGAAAGTAAATTTGGTTTTGAATGTTTCATGATTTTAAAAAGAGCATGTGCGTCATAAACTAATACTTGGTTCACACACACACAAAAAACCCCCCCAAAAAACAAACAAATAAAAATATTTCGATATCACATTCAATGCCCGGCGTTATTGCAGTATCTAGATACTATTACAGTTTTATTAATATCTTGTATTAGTTTTTAGGGCTGAGCGATATGACCAAATCACGATAACAATATATATGACGATATGGGCCTAGTTATTTTTGCTTTAAATAAGTTTTTCTTGATGTCAAAAATTCACGAAATTTTATAATTCTTATCACCATTTTCAATATTATTTAAAAAAATTAATTCTAGCCTAAAAAAGCTCTCTCGAGTATAACAGTGATAAAGAAATAGCAAAGAAAAACTACAATATTAATATAATATGTGTCTTACAGATGAAATAGACCTGAAAAACTTCAAACACATATACATTGATTCTTACAAAATTTACAAAAGCAAGCAATGAGATTTTCTCTCTTTTTTCCTGTTTGATTAGCATTAATAATGACAGCAGGTAAATTTGGATGCTGTCCCTTTAAGGCTGACTGCACCAATTATACTCAAGTCTTTCTCAACTGTCCCTTCACTTAAGACATAAATGGCTCTGTTTACTTGCAAATACATGTCACGTTGACACAGGTGCGTGTATTTATCCGTCCAATCCCAATTAGGCAGCAGAAAGCACTCACGCACTCTATGAGTGAAAGAGCTGAGAAACTCAGAGAGCGCGCGCTTATGCTGAAATGAGTTGTCTTTTGCTGCTAATTGCGCTTTAACAATTTAAAACTACTTGTTTTTAAACCGCAATGCTTAAAAACTAGTAGGAAAAAAAGTAGAAAAAGCTTTCGTGACCGCGCAGCATAGCGATCTCACGTGAGCGCATCCGCGACAGAGACAACAAAATCTATACTGGTAGACAAATTTCTACCGGCTAATTGTGTCTACCAGTGTATCGCCCATCCTACTTACTGTGCTTAATAACACTTTAACATCGAGCACATCCCTAGTGCTGCACCGAGTTCCTTTTCAGGATATATTGTGCTTATTACTCTTTTTAACAATCAAGCGATATATTTACATATTACGATATATACGATATAGCAAAATCGCTAACGATGGACATTTTATCTCGTGGTAACAATATACATCGTCACTTTGCCCAGCCCTATTAGTTTTTATTTTATATTTTCCAGTTTCATTTATTTTAGTCAGTTTTGTTGTGTGTTTTGGGTTTTTTTTTTTATAAAATATCTATATATGTCACAAACGGTTACATCAAGGATGAGGTTGAGCAACAAAACTCAAACCAAAACACCGGGAATACAGGAACAATCCAACCAACACAATAAAGACAAGAACTGACCGTGAGCTGAAAGCACATGGCTTATAGAACAAACAAACTAGTCAATGAAACTGCAAACAAACTGAAAACTAGTGATCCAACTTGAATACTATACATTCTAAAAGTATTCAAAATTAGAATTAGCGTGTCCCAAATTGTAGTACATTATAATAAGTATTCCAAAGATACCTGGATGGCCTACTTTTTCCAGTTAAAATCCAGCTAATTTTGCCCATGACGCATTGCATGTTGGATGAGGATTCGATTAGAATTACAAACACAAATAAAAAGTGTTAAACTACAGGAACACTTCAACAAAGATGGAGCTGCTTCTTCGTCCCTCATCAACTCTTACATCTGACGACTTTACCACATTCTTCTCAAATAAATCAACAACCATCAATGGCCAATTCTCCACACCACATACTGACAATCACGTCACACATGTCCCCCCCTCCTTCACTCTTGGAGGCAGAAGTTTCCGAACTCATACTTTCCAATCACGCTACTACCTATCCGCTCGATCCTATCCCCACTCATCTTCTTCAGGCCATCTATTCTCCAATTGTACCTTCACTCACTCACATTATTAATACTTCTTTTCACACTGGTACATTTCCCACATCATTTAAGCAAGTTAGGGTTACCCCATTGCTTAAGAAACTCACTCTAAATCCAGCACTTTTAGAAAACTACAGACTGGTGTCCTTTCTCCCATTCATTGCAAAGTCACTTGAGTTCAACCAACTGTCTACTTAACTCACACAGAACAACCTCCTTGACAACAACCAGTCTGGCTTCAAGAGTGGCCACTCAACTGAGACTGGCACGAACAGCTTCCAAATCATCAGTACTCATCTTGCAGGATCTGTCTGCTGCCTTTGACACAGTTAACCACCAGTTCCTCTTGTCAACCCTCATGACAAAGAGCATTTCGGGAACCGCACCCCAATGGTTCAAGTCTTACCTCTTAGGTAGGTCCTTCAGGGTATCTTGGAGGGGTGGGGTGTCTAAGTCGCATCATCTTGTTACTGGGGTACCTCAGGGCTCAGTGCGTGGACCACTTCTCTTCTCCATCTACGTGTCATCACTAGAATCTGTCATTCAGGAACATGGTTTTTCCTATCACTGCTATGCTGATGACAAACAACTCTACCTCTCGTTCCAACCAGATGATCCGACAGTATCTCAGCCTGCCTGACAGCCATTTCTGACTAGATGAAGGACCACCACCTTCAGCTCGACCTTTCAAAGATGGAACGGTTTGTGGTTGGTGCCAACCTAACACTTCATCATAAACTCTCCATTCAACTTGGCTCATCAACCATAACTCCCTTCTAGGACAGACAGGAACCTTGGAGTAGTGATGGATGATCGTTTAAGCTTCACAGATCATATTGCTACAATGGTCCGATCCTGCAGATTTGCCTTGTACAACATTAGGAAGATTAGACCCTTCCTATTGAAGCATTCCACACAAATTCTTGTCCAAGCTCTTGTTCTATCCAGACTGGACTATTGTAATGCTTGCTTGGCAGGCCTTCCAGCATGCACTGTCAAGCCTCTACAACTGATCCAGAATGCAACAGCAAGAGTGGTCTTTAACGAGCCGAAGAGAGCACATGTCACACGTCTTCATCAGTTTGCATTGGCTGCCAATAGCTGCTTGCAACAAATTCAAGACTCTGATGTTTGCCTACAAGACAACCACTGGCTCGGCACCATTAAACCTAAACTCATTACTTCAGACTTGCGACCCCTCCAGAAGTTAGCATTCTGCAAGTGAACGGCACCTTGTGGTGCCATCCCATCCCTGTTCCCCGATGGTGGAATGACCTGCCTAGCTCTATCAGAGACTTTAACATAGGCAGAGCGTGTGTACGCCTTCTCCAGGCCACGGATCAAAAAAGAACGGGGGCTTTGGCTAAAAATGCACCTGCACATTTAAACAATCTAGCAACAAAGTGAAAATGAAAATTAATTGAAAAGTGTTGATTGCGGCATTAAATTTAGATCTGCTAACGTTGCGTCACACTTTTTAATGCAGCTTTAAAGCATTGCTCACTACAACCAATCACACGTGACTGTGTTGAGCTTATAAACACAATAGCCAAATCAGAGGCATTAAGATTAGTAATCACTGAAACACAGGAGTTTTGTTCAGTGCGTGAGCTGAACTCTGACTGAATTCTGCACTCTGGCGAATTCTCTCATTAACTGATAAACAAACAGATTTGGTGATTGTGCTCTTGGGAGTGTCGAAACTAAAATAAATAGGCTTTTCTTTTTGCAACATATTTTTGCAGAGTTAAGAAATGTGGCCAATCCCAAACATAATCTCTTGTACGCAATGGCCAATCAGACGTGTTTAAGTTGGAATCCCTCACCACTCAAAACGCCAAAATGGGCAGTTTTTGTAACAAAATAAGTAGATAATTTGTAGACTAAATAAGATATTCATTGTACAGTCAGTTCAATCAATGAGCAGGACTTTGTGAGATTGCAATGAATTAAGATGAGTGACCGATTAGAGATTATAGTGCTTTTATGCACACTTTCTAGTCAATAATTCAGTATTTGAAGAAAACGTATTTGGTAAGGCAAAGGTTTGTTAGTTGAACTGAAACATACAAAATCATGCATATGCTTGCATTTTCAAATAGTGGTTTGTGAACATAGCCACTTTAAAAAAAGAGCGTTTACCCTGGGATGTGTAGGTTATTGATACGCGACACGCCAAACTATTTCATAGCATTCTATTTAAATGTGTTTTAAAGAGGGATCGCATCTAACCTTAGATTAGAGTTGGTTCACCCACCGCAGATGGTCTTTAGCCATTTTCAAAAAACTGACTTTTTTGTCAACACTTGTCACATTTCTATTCTCTCTATTTATTATTTTATTTCTGCTTGAATAACTGGGACTAGACACAGCACTTGCATACCGTTGCACTCATGTTGATTTGATTGCTTCTATTGTTCTCATTTGAAAAAAGCGTCTGCTAAATGATTAAACGTAAATGTAAATGGTGACAGGATGCACGTAACTAAGCGACTGAGCTGTCCGTTAAAGATGCAATTATGATGAAGCAGTATGTCCCAAGACTTGCCTACTCTTCTGATACACACAAAATTAAGTTGTTTTTCTTCACAAAAACAGTATACTTTTAAGGCATAGCATAAGGTGGGATGCAGCATGTGATACAGAACTCCAAACCTTTAGAATGAACACGTAATATGTGTGTGCACCGCTGTTTTTGTAGTTTACACGGAGATGATATCTGTATCGTTTTCAAAAACTTGCACTTTGAAACCAGTTTTCAAAAGCATGTGTTTTTAGGCCCCCAAAATGGCATTGTGGTGTAAATTAACTGCCAAAACGCATAAAACTACAATTTTTAGTTGAAAATGGTATCATGTAAACAGCCCCTAAAACACAAACTCACCCAACTCAAAAACAAATCCAGATGATCCCTTACAATATACAGTAGTGTTTATCAATTTTTATTTCAGTTTTAGTTATTTTAGTTAAGTTAAACTATATGAAAATAAGAAATGTTGCCTTGGCTAATAGCTCAAATTTTTTTCGTATATTTTATTTCAATTAATGTTCATTTTATTTCAAGAAATGAAAATGCATCACACTGACATTGCACCCTTTGCTTCAGGAAACTAATTAGCACAAGACAAATGCGATGCCAGGTAGAAAAAAATGCAATTAATTTCCGATTATTAATAATATTCCACTGTTTATTATTGTAGGGGTTATTAAATGAGGGTGCGTTAAGTGTGAGTGATTTACTGTTAGTTTGTAGTTAATAGCTCAAGCACTGGAAAAGAAACAATAATAAAAAGTAGCTTTTTACTAAGGAAAATGCGAGTGGTGCTTGCCAATGTACAACTTGCCACTATGTTGCCAGAGCGTTGCTATAAGGAGTTTTGGGTGGTTCCTTACTGGTCCAAAGTCAAAAGACCCCAACCCAAGTGTTTATGGTCTCTAACATGCTTTTTGTGTCCTGATAGAGCAGCATCTGAATATAATTTTCCATATTAAGTGCCTTCATATCTGGTCACATTTACAAATCGCCACTTACTAGAGCAGTACGATTGGTTGTGATCTCAATTCAAACACCCACACGATTCCTAAATTACAGAGATTTGGCTGTATGTCTATTAAACCATTGCCAAGTACTATCACAGCGAACATTCATATCTGTGTTCGCGCTGCGCCAGAAAGAGTAGTTGTCATGTACAAGAATAAAACAGCTTCACAAACTGTCTTTTAAACCACACAGTATTTCTGTTACAATAAATCAGATTATCACAGGAGTACTGGGATAAAAGTTTATAGTTCAGATATAAATACTGATGTCTTCGGTAGAGATCAAAACAGACCTTTCGAAAGAAATTTGACTCTTCAAATCAAGATTGTACATCGTTCCACCAGTAGGTGGCGAGAAGGGACTGTTAAAAAAAATGTTTGTGTCATTGAATCATTCATTCAAGAGATTTGCTCAAAAACGTTGATTCATCCAGTAATGAATGAGTGAGTCATGATTGAGTCATTTAATCACTGATTCAAACAGATTTTTTTTAATCATTCAAATTAAATAATTTTTCTTTTTTTTTTTTCAAAAAAATAGACTGCAGCAATTAACATTTTGTCAGAACCTGTAGTAAATTACATGTTTTGTTAGTCATCTATTCAGATTCGTGGGAGAATCGTGATCTCTATTTTAAACACAATAAATTTATCTAGAATCATGCAGCTTATTACTTTCATATTCATAAAGGGTTAGTTCAACCAGAAATGAAGATTGTGTCATCCTTTACTCACCCTCGTCGTTCCAAACCTGTAAGACTTTTGTTCATCTTCGGAACACAAATGAAAATATTTTTAATTGAATCTGCGAGATTTATGTCTCTAAATTGACTAAATCAAACTACCACTTTGATGCTTCAAAAGTTCATGAAGAAAACGTAAAATACATCAATATGATTCGAGTGGTTCAGTCTAAATTTTCTGAAGAGACTCGATCGCTTTATATGTTGCTCAGATTTAATTTAGTCTTCTATTCACAGGGCTGGGTAGGTTACTTTTAAAATGTATTTCACTACAGATTACAAAATACATGCTTTAAAAAGTAATTTGTAATGTATTTCGTTACATTACTCAAGTTTAGTAACTCAATCTAAATACTTTAGAATACTTTGGAATACTAATAAGTGTGGAACAAACACAAAAAAGGTAATTGCAAGTTTTTCATCTCACAATTCTGACTTTTTCCCTCAGAATTGTGTGATATAAAGTTGAAATTGCGATTATAAAGTCAAAATTATGAGATATAAACTGACAATATTGAGAAAAGTCCGAATTATGAGATATAAACTCACAAACTAAATTCACAATTGCAAGAAAAAAAGTCAGTATTGCAAGTTTATATCTCCCAATTCTGACTTTATAACTTGCAATTGTCAGTTTAAATCTGGCAATTCTGAGAAAAAGAAGTCAGAATTGTGAAATGCAAACTCATAATTGTGAGGGAAAAAAACTAATTGTGAGAAAAAGTCACAGTGACGAGTGAATTATAAAATGACTCACAAAACATGAAAACAGTCGTGGACCATCAGGTCATGACAGGACAGTTCAGTTGACAGTTGGGCAATTTTTTTATAAATTCAGTCATTTTGTCTCGTTCAGGACAGAACTAAATAAAAATAACAACATTTTTATGATCCTCTTAAAAGTATTAAAATGTTGATGAAACTGAACTCCGCTTTTTCAGACGGTCAGAGTCAGAGAATCACCAATTGCTGTTTAAATGACATTAAAATTCAAAGTAATCACTTTGGTAATCTAAAACACTTTTCAGATGTAACTGTAATCTGATTACCACCCATTTAAAATGTAACTGTAATGAAATACAGTTACTCAAATTTTGTATTTTAAATACGTAACTAAGTTACTCCCCAACCCTGTCTATTCACATATAAGAACTAATATTAAGAACTAATTTTATCCCATAAAACTCACCTTTGATCCGCGAACATAAACAATCTCAACCGAACCTGCTTGACGAGCGAGAACAAACCTCATTAGTTTTTGCGGAACCTCAAACACGAGAATAAACCTCACTGGTTCTCACACATAAAGTGTGCATTGATGAATGTGAATTCATTTATATGTGAATAATAGCCTAAATCTGTTCATCAAATAAAGCAATCGAGCCTCTTCAGAAAATTTGAACAAATCATATGGATTAGTTTTATGATGTTTTTATGAACTTTTTGAAGCGTGGAAGTGTGTAGACTGTCAATGAAGGAACAGAAATCACACAGATTTCATCAAAAAATATCTTACTTTGTGTTCTGAAGATGAACGAAAGTCTTACGGGTTTGGAACAACTTGAAGGTGAGTAAATTTCATTTTGGGGTGAACTATACCTTTAAGTGAAAAGTTGAGGAATCTCAAACATTTCTGTCATTTAACCACATTTTTTTAACTTGGCTTTTTTCCATTCGTGTTTTCGCAAACACTTTACAACAAGTCTCATTATTTAATGCCATGAACTAACATGAACTAACAATGAGCAACACATTTGTTAAAGTACTTATTAATCTTTGTTAATTGTTCATTGCTAGTTACATCTCAGGTCCATTAAATAACATTAACAAATACTACAACTTTTGATTTTAATGATGCATTAGAATGGTTGATATTAACATCAACTAAGATTAATACATTTAAAAGTATTTTGTATTGTTCTTTCTCATAAACTAATGTTAACAAATGAAACCTTGTTGTAAAGTGTTACTCGGATTTATTTATTTATTAACCCCTCAAACTCTTCGCGGAGAAAAATGAGAGAAACAGCATTCCAAGTGGAATTGTTTTTTTGTTTTGTTTTTTTTAATAATCAAATATCGTTGATTAAATCTCATCAACAGATCACAAAAGCATCTATTGTCTTTTTAACACGGCGAGAGCGGAATAAAAAACAGCAAATCGCTGCACATTGTTTTAATGGCCGTCAAAGTGAAATGAAGGAATATTTGCAGCAGAACCTTGTTAAATATTAAACACATAGTTGAATGTGGATAACAAAAGCACATTTGCATTTATGCCGTCTTTAAATGTGGTCAAAATCCCTCCCAGACCACCTCCAAATATGAGTTGCGTGCCTAATGTTAATACGTTAAATGTCTAACCCAATCACCAACTCTAATTAGGAGCAATATTAATAGTGATTCTTGCCATACCAAACACCACTAATGAATAAAAAACAGTTCCAGATGACTGGATATTTTATAGAGAAGAGGCAAAACTCATTTGCAATATGAAGATCTGCATTCACCATCTTTCATTCTACCCCAAAAAAAACCTGAAATGCAAAAAAAAATCGCCCTCAAGTCATGCGCCTTCATGTAAATGTAAGGAAAGTTTAAAGCAGACAGGAGTTAATATTCCAGCATGAGTTCTGGCAGCCCTCCCTTGCTGCTCTGAAAGGCTGACCTTTGACCTCTGTACTGAGAATGAATCCTCTGGCCCGGGTCACGCTGTCAGAGTAGCCGTTCTGATCCAGACTAGCGCTCTTGACCCCAGAGCCACCCTGACGAGAACACGGTGACAGAATCAGACTTTCGAGGGTGTGTATGTTCTGTCATCGATAATAAACACTCTTCTTTTTGCTTTCCTAAAAGCACTCGCATCTCCCACAGAGAGGGAAAGACTGACTGAGCGGGGCCTTTCACCTTTAAAGGTCATGGAATAGAAGACCCCCTATCAGCTGAAATCAAGGGTACACGCGGCTGAAAGACGGAGACTTTAGGGGACGCTGCAAACAGAAGAAAGAAACTGTTTTGGTGCACTTCTGTGAACAGTCAGTGTCAAAAACAGCAAGTTAGGGGAGTTACAGAGACAAATAAGAGAGTCAACAATAAATAAATAAGACTAAAATAATAAAAGTTAAAAAAACATGCTTAGAAAATGTACTCTTTATATTCATGTTGATTTCAAATTGTTTAACAAAAACAACATTTAAAAAAATATCTTGAAACATAATGACTCTAAAAATGTCATCTGATGTTTTAAATGTCATCTGGTCCAAATTAAAAGTAATTCAATTTCCTTACACCTTGAATACTAGTGTATTTAAAAAAAAAATTTGAAATATTTTTTGTATAATATATATATATATATATATATATATAAGCGCTTTTTTAAATAAACATCATTAATTCTTAAATATCATTACACTATTTATTTTAGCCCAACACAATAAATGAGCAACCACGTGCCATTGAAAAACATTGTTAAAAAAAAAAATTAGTAATAGTAATATTTGCAATAGTGAAAGTGAAAGTCGTGACATGTTGTCAAGTATGGTGGCCCACACTCGAAATTGGTGCTCTGCATTTAACCCATCCCAAGTGCACACACACAGCAGTGAGTAGTGAACACACACACACACAGTGAACACACACCCGGAGCAGTGGGCAGCTATTGCGACAGCGCCCGGGGAGCATTTAGGGGTTAGGTGTCTTGCTCAAGGGCACCTTAGTCGTGGTCTCGAAGGTGGTATCGAACAATAGTGCAATGAAATTCATAATATTTTTGTGGCTTCAACACACCATTTTCACACAGCATATTATAATTTCATAGTCAAACTCTAACACTATTACACACATTCACTCCATTAAACTGACCCTTATTATTAAAATCACGCTTAAAGTCCCCCTGTAGTCAATCATTTTATCCCTTGAAACTCACCTTTGATCAAAAAATTATGTTTGAACATTTTTTCCTGTGAAAAAAAAAATTCTTCATGCCTTAAAATAGCTTGAACGTACCTCTACACCCTTGCCTCATTTAACATACACAGATCAATGAATATGCAAATTAGCCCCGCCTCCACTCACTCAGGCCAGCTCAGAGATCCACTCGGTCAACTTACTGATGTAAACGCTGTACAATGGTATCGCTCTTTACAACATAAGACAAATAACTGAAATTACCGTTATGTGTTGTCAAACAATTAATTGTCAAACAGCTAATAATGCGTTGATAATGTTGCACAAACCATGTTCACATTCATGAGTCAGATAACTGCCGTCTAACAATCAGCATCCTTCGCAATCAATAGCCAAAATCCAGTTTGGCCTGTTAAATACCAAATAAACATTTTGTATATACATACTTTCATTCTTTTTTGTTTGTTGCTTCATAAAAAAATAATAATAATAATAATAAAAAAAAATAAAAATGGTATCGGCCATGAAAAATCATGACAGTGCATCAACATCGTAATATACTTCACATACATAATTCCCCCACTATATTGCTAAATCTACACAATTTTTATATCAACAGAAAAATAGGCTGGCTTCTCGCAAGACTCGCCTGCTAGTTCGCCGTTAATGATATTCTAAAGCCCGTCCGCATGTTTACTTGATCGGTTGCAAGGTAATTTGTGACGTCAAAGACACCAGCATCTTTTTTCCCAGCAGTTTTAAGAAGAAAATACTGAGCAAAGGTGTTGACGTATAAATTTGCACATGGTTTGTCTTTAAAGCATATTGAAAACACCACATAGACATATAAACAACATTAAAAACTTGATTTTCACCACAGGGGGTCTTTAAAAGAAATAATATTTGCCAAGGTCTGTATTTTAGCTATGTTTATGGAGCATCACTGGCTCCGATCTTGTAGTTATCGTTCAGTTATTGAAACTCTTCCAAGCAGCCGATTCATTCTCTTAAAGCCGACCGCTTTGACCAATCAATGCTTGTTCTTCGTAACCTGTTTATTTCCGTCCCTGCACAACTCAGTGCAGCCCAACATAGGAATTTTCCTAGCCCTCCGCCATCCCCAGCACCACCTGTCTAGATTTTCTAGTGTGTTCTTTCCTTGCAGTAGCTCACACTCTATTCATTGTATTTATGTGCATGTATCTACAGAAGCCTTCACTCATGTAGCAGCAGTGTAGCAGATCTAGTCCGCCAAGACTAAGCCTAAGCACATTCCATTTTTATCAATAAATGCTGTTTCAATCTATTCCAAGAGTTGGCATTTATTTAAACATTGGATTTCAATATTATTATGTATTCCTTCACTATTGACCACTTTATTGCCAGGGTTAAACAGACCTAATACCAGGGTTGGGGAGTAACGAAATACAAGTAACTTAGTTACGTATTTAAAATACAAAATTTGAGTAACTGTATTTCATTACAGTTACATTTTAAATGGGTGGTAATCAGATTACAGTTACATCTGAAAAGTATTTTAGATTACCAAAGTGATTACTTTGAATTTTAATGTCATTTAAACAGCAATTGGTGATTCTCTGACTCTGACAGTCTGAAAAAGCGGAGTTAAGTTTCATCAACATTTTAATACTTTTAAGAGGATCATAAAAATGTTGTTATTTTTATTTAGTTCTGTCCTGAACAAGACAAAATGACTGAATTTATAAAAAAAATTGCTCAACTGTCAACTGAACTGTCCTGTCATGACCTGATGATCCACGACTGTTTTCATGTTTTGTTGTTTGTGAGTCATTTTATAATTCACTCGTCACTGCAACTTTTTCTCACAATTTGTTTGCATTTCACATTCTGACTTCTTTTTCTCAGAATTGTGAGATTTAAACTCACAATTGCAAGTTATAAAGTCAGAATTAGGAGATTTAAACTTGCAAAACTATTTTTCTTGCAATTGTGAATTTAGTTTGTCAGTTTATATCTCATAATTCGGACTTTTCTCAATATTGTGACTTTATATCTCATAATTCTGACTTTATAATTCACAATTGCAACTTTATATCACACAATTCTGACAAAAAAGTCAGAATTGTGAGATAAAAACTTGCAATTACCTTTTTTGTGTTTGTTCCACACTTATTAGTTTTCCAAAGTATTCTAAAGTATTTATATTAAGTTACTAAACTTGAGCAATGTAACGAAATACGTTACAAATTACTTTTTAAAGCATGTATTTTGTAATCTGTAGTGAAATGCATTGTAAAAGTAACCTACCCAGCCCTGCCTAATACATTCCTGATGATCAAGGGATCTGTCCCAACTCAAAGCTGCGTAACGCATGGTCTGCTCGTCACAAACATCCAATGGCTGAGAGCCACACACAGGATCTGTGCCTATTCAATTATACATAAAGCAAACAGAATCAAATCAATTAGGTATTGCTGTGGCACGAATGAAAGGTGCATAATTGATGCCAGCTCTCCTGCATTATACATATCTGTCTGCAAATCTCCACGTACCGCTTCCGAGAGGGAGTCAAAGAGCACCGAGGCCGCATTTCACCACTTTATTCACTTAATCTACTCATTTGCATTGGCGTGAGCTGGGCTTGGAGACTGATCTTCAGCTGAAAAGAATCTCTAAAGGTTTCAGTTTTGCCATTAAGTAAGAAGGCCACGGATACCAAAGCATTGAAAATAGCTGGATTTTCCCATCAATGTCAAGATATCAACGGGATAGGGTCATATTGTGAGGCAAGAAAACTTGATACTGGAAAAACGGTTTCTGGGGGGAACTACTCGAATGAGCATGTGTTAGATGAGGTGAGAGGGAGAGATTTTGGGGTCCATTTCTCTCTTTATATTCTCAGGGCATCTAGACAGATGGCAGACATTAAAAGGAAGAACCATGTGACATCTCTCAACCGCACCGCTGAGATAGAGGTAATTAAAATACATTTAATCAAGTTACTCTAATGAAAAATGCAGCTGGACACCCGGTTCCACCTTCTGCTCCCTCTCTCACACCTTTATACACTCAAACTTTTGGCCCTTATTCACCAGAAAATTGCACTCACAATAAGGCTTTTTTTTTGCACATAAACATAGTAGGATTAATTACCTCAAGACAAAACACACTATATGTCATAATTCAAAACTCCAGCTGAACCAACAATATTCATGAGGTTTATCTGAGAATTTTAAAATTGTGGGGTTTTTTTAATCTGGTAAACGTATTGCAATTTGAATGAGAATGATTAATAAAATCTTAAAATTTATGGGAATTTCTTTGATGAATCTTTTTTTCTCACGATGCTCTTCTCTTAAATATGTCATCAGCTGAATATTGCTCATGCAGAATAAAACTTAGTGAGAAGTTTTTCCTTTTAAATGAATTGGTCAAAATGATTCACAAATCAGGCTAAATGATTCATTAGCAAAATCAAGGTAAGTGCATATAAATATAATACATTTAAAATATGGATATAAAATAAACCGTTCTTAACTGATTAGTGTATTAGCATATGGAAATGTTTGTACTTTGTAGTGATTCGTCCACGTTTACATTACAATTTTTTTTTCTCCGCGTACAGACGACAACGTTGTCCAAATGATCTCCATGAATCACACGGATCCATGAAAAGGATTAAAAATGCTGGCCAGTAGTTGGCGATGTCACTTTAAAGAAAAACTACGTGCCTATAGACTGAACACGTAATACATATGCGCATGACGTCACCGATTTCTCAATTCCGCATTTTTGTAGTTTACACGCACACGATAATGGTATCGTTTCCAAAAATCACTTTCCACTTTGAAACCCATTTTCAAAAGTTTAAATTTCCAGGCCCACAAAATGCAGTTGTGGTGTAACGGACAAAACGCATAAGCCATTTTCCATTTGTTTTAAAACGGTGCCATTTAAATCACCCCTAAATGATTCATTACTGAATTAGTTTAAATTTTAATGATTTTTAATCATCCTTATCCAGTAATCACATCACTGGATGGGGGTTGGAGGACCATAGAAATTCAATAGTTAAATGGTGTGGGAAAACCTTAAAGGATTAGTTCATTTTAAAATGAAATTAACCCCAAGCTTTACTCACCCTCAAGCCATCCTAGGTGTATATGACTTTCTTCTTTCTGATAAACACAATCGGAGTTATATTAATAGATATCCTTACGTATCCTTATGTATAATGACAGTGAACAGGACCAACGAGTATGAAGCTCAAGAAAGTGCATCCATCCATCATAAACATTCTCCACACGGCTCCAAAGGGTTAATAAAGGCCTTTTAAAGCGAAACCATGTGTTTTTATAAAAAAAAATATCCATATGTAAGAAGTTATAAAGTAAAACATCCAGCTTCCTAAAGAAAAGTAAAAGTAAAAAATAAAGTAAAACTTACGAAAAAAGCATAACCGACGTTGCATCAGTTACTTTTTTCGTGATTTGAATACAGAAGGCGTAGGACGTAGCATAAGAGTTTTGAACTGCGAGAGACATTACAATTTCTTCCTAAGTCGAATACGGAAAGGTGGTTATTTTACTTCATAACTTGTTAAATATGGATATTTTTCTCACACAAACGCATCGCTTCGCTTCAGAAGGTCCTTATTAACCCCCACAGCCGTGAAGAGTACGTTTATGATGGATGAATGGACTTTCTTGAGCTTCAAACTCATTGGCCCCGTTCAATGTCACTATAGAGCTTGAAAGAGTCAGGATATTTATTAATATAACTCTGATTGTGTTCATCAGAAAGAAGAAAGCCATAAACACCCAGGATGGTTTGATGAAGAGTAAATATTGAGGTGATTTTAATTTTAAAATTGAAACTAATCAATTTTAGTTTAGTTTTTTATCAAGGTGAACTAATCCTACAAAGTTCCTAACCCTAAAGTTACTAAAGTATTCTTTTTTATTATTATTATTATTGCTTGAATAACGGAATAAACGAAACAAAAAAAAGTTATTGAGGTGTTTTTATTAATGTCATGATGGAATAAAATAAGAAAGACAAAAAGAAATTAAACTGGAATTCATGTTTAAACGGATTAAATGGTTTGCAGATCTAAAGTACATAAGAAAACAAGGCCATAATTTAGTAGCCAAACTGACATTTCAGCATTTGACCCAGGTTCTCACGAATGTATGTGATTGTTTTCATTAAAATCGCTGCTTCACACAGTGCTGAGCAGAACATATTTCCCAAGCATTATATATGCAACTCATTTGCATGACGCTGTCACAAAATAAAGAGTATTATGTTGACATTCGCCTCACGTGCTGACATAAACCATCTATCAACACAATACATTTACATAAACACAACATGCGTATTTTAAAAGACGAATTTAAAGAGACCGTGAACACACCACCCAAATGACATCTCACAGCTTCCACACCGAACACATGTACTCACCTTCCGTGTCGATGAGGCAGACGCTGACTGTGCAAGGGATTGTGGGAAGCGTAGTTTTTAAGCAGCCGCGAAAGCGTAGTGCAAAGAGCCACAAAACTACATTTCCCAGTATTTGTTGTTGCCGTCAACCACATTCAAAGTATGCAATGTAAAGAATAATAGCAAATTGTTAGTCAAAGACTTCTACTTTCTTTGACATATTTCAGTGCTGCTGTAAATATATATATATATATATATATATATATATATATATATATATATATATATATATATATTATATTTCACAAAGTTATTGTGGTTGACTGCAATAAAATAGAGTGGAGTGGAATGTTATCAGATACCTGACCATTTCTCACATCAAAACATAATAGGATGTATAATAAATGCAAGTTAAATTTATTTACATAAATTGCAATTTATTTAAATAAATTGCAAATCATCCATTTATATCTTAACGTTTTGTTGTTTTACAACTCAGGTCTTGATACTAAGACTTCTAGGATACTAGAATTCATTAGATGTCACATAGGCACCGAAGTGATTGATTATTGTACAAAAAAATGATTAGTTGACTTAATCGGCATGGACAGCTGATTTGCTTTAAAACTGAGAGAGACCTCCCTAAGGAACGTTATATGACCATTAATTAAACACTTAGTTAAACTTAGCCACTAAGACATTTTGTACTAATCTAAAAAGAGTCAAAGATAGTGTGCTGGCAGCTGCAAAGTTTATGAGGCCTTTTATCTATGAGTAATAAATTTTCAGTAAAGCTAAGGAAGGAGTTATTGTTATCCCGTATATGACATTAAGAGCCAGACAGTGAAAAATTACATGAATGGCATATTTAGGGTTTATCTGTTGCTCGCATTATGTCAAGAGTGATATTGATTTACTGTCATGCAGATGTCGGATAAATTGGGCAACATCTGGATATGACAGAATGACTTATCGTAAAACTGCCCTCCCACCGGCAGCCATTAGCTTGCCGCTTTATTCTTTACGTTAATATATTAATTCAAGTGGTTCCGAGAGCAACTTAAATATATGTCAGAGTTTATGTGGATTCCTGGAAGCCAAGCTATAATAATAATAATAACAGATGCTGAACTGACATTCTTGCTTAATATGAAAATAAATCCATCTAATGATTTTCTGACTTGGCAAAGAAAGCCCCTAATTTAATAGTAAATAATCATTCTAAACAGTGTTTAAGAAACAAAAGACCTATATGTGAAGTGCCAACCCAATCTCACCAGAAAATCTAACTATTTTTTACGAGGTAGCGATATCATATGAATTCACGATGTGATTAGTTCGGAAATGTACCATCTTTAGAAAGACAAACATGAAGGTCAACCCCTTAAACTTAACCGTTAGTGGGGCGTCAGCAGATAAATATAAGGATTGTTCAAAATCATGCAAATTTGCAAAAATGTTGAGAATTCTCATGTTTATTTATTTCTGTTGTTTTGTGAAATATTTTCACTCTTTTTACATAATTTAATGAAATTACAATTTGACAGCATTATAGGAAATCATGCCCAATGCAAAACATTCTGATATTCACCTCAGTTTTTCTTTGTTTTTCACATCACATACTGTATGTCTTGTCAAGCATCTTCACACTGTTGTCTCTTTTGCTAGCTAAGTACATAGATCTTTTGGGACAAAATTATTTGTTTCATAATTTGTTTAAAGTGCCCCTATTACACTGTTAAAAAATTACTGTAAATTTTACAGTATAATACTGGCAGCAGGGTTGCCAGCCAGTTACTGTAAATTTTACAGTAGTGTTACTGTAATTTAATTTACAGAATTTCCCTCTATTCTCTGATTACAGTAAATAACTGTATTTTTTTAAATTATGAAGGGTCAATTTACAGCAATATTCTGTAAATTTGAGTCAAACCCCAGAATGCATTGCAGTTTACAGCAATATGCTGTATTATTAAAAAACAGCCAGCGGCTGTAAAATAATGCTGTAATTTTTACAGCAATTCATTACAGTGTATGCTTTTTTGGGGGGGGATATTATGGTAAACAGACTGCATTTATATAGCGCTTTCACAGACCTATGGCCACCAAAGCGCTTTACAATTTGCCTCACATTCACACACACATTCATACACCGAATGAATCAGCCGTACAAGCCGCCATCCAGCTCTTCAGGAGCAGCTGGGGTTAGGTGTGTCATGGACACCTGGTCAGGTGGAACCGGGGATTGAACCACCAACCTTACGGTTAGTAGACAACCTACATGTCAAATAGGTGCTCAACAAATAAAGTTATTGTCTCCTAAAAGAAAGAATTGATTCTGAACTACTAAAACGAATCGTCAACAATTCAGTCTCACTTCCTGTTACATATCTTCATCACAAGAAACAAATTTGCATAATTCCAGCCTATGCTTTTCATTGGATGTTGTTCATTCCCACGAACAATATCTACAGTACTTTGACCCTATCTCCCTCCTTCATTGTGTTTTTGCTTTAGTCCTGGTGACCAAGTTTCTTGTTAATCACTCCTCATTTGTTCTAGTATATATTCTCCCTGTGTCTTTCAGTGCTTTGTCCAATCTCATCACTGTATACATTTCCTATTGTTTTTGTAAAGAGTTTCCTGAGATTCGTCATTAAAGATCCTGTTTCCTGTTTATCCTCGTCTTTGTGAGATTCATCTAATATGTTGTGTGACAGAAGATCGGACCAAACTGAAGACAGCATGAACACATCTGCTCTTTTACGGCTATGCCTGGAACGGAAGCATAAAAGCCTCGAGACTCAAATCTGTGCATTTCTCTATCTGGCGAGCCTTACGGGCTTTCCCGGTCGTTCCCTGTGCGCATTCTACCTGGCCAGCACAAAGGCTCACCTGCCCGGTTTGGGTCATCAGGGATCTTTTGCCGAGTTTGTCGAGTGGGTGCTGGTGAGCAATGTGTCATCATTCACCGTCTGCTCCACCGAGGATGAACTCACCAGCCTCGCTCCGACTCCAGCACCAACTGAAACCAGTCAACCACCACCGGCGAGTAAACCGAAGGAGATGTTTCATGAACCCACCTCAGACCGAGGAGGCATGCCCACCGCGATGGATGAGCCAGGACTGAGGACAAGGTTGGATAGTAACATCGCACGGGAGCCCACTTCATCGTAAGGTTCTGACCAGGTGAGTGAGCTGGTCAACATCCATCAATGAGGGAGTGCTCGTGGAGCTCGAGGGCTGGGAGGAAAGCCCCACACACAACTCCATCGCTGTGGATAAGACTTGTTGTTTCTCTGGCAAATATTATGAGCATTTAAAGGACATTTTTAATGAGGACCTTACTGATTTTTGTGGAGAGGTTTTTCTAGTCCCCCGGTATATCCAGTGTCTTCTGATTCTCCAGGATCCCTAGTGTCTCCAGAATTCCCTCCCATCCTCCCTCTCCCACTACCTCAGTCAGCCAGTTCCTTAGCCTCATCTCTGCTGACGTCCTTCAGCCCCTCAACATCTCCTACATGCCATGTAGAGTCTTCAGGTCATCATCTCCATCCTGCACGGAGGATCCCCTGTCTCCACCTCCAGCCTCTGTGCCCCCTGCTCCACCTCGGCTCGTAGACGCTTCGGATCTGCCTCTGCTCCTCTCTCCCTCGGCTCCACAAGAATCCATCAGCCATACAGCTTCTCCAGGCTCTCCCGTCTCTCCGGCTCAGCTTCCATCCTCAGCCCCACCGGCTCAGCCTATGCCCTCTGGACTTCTGCCTCCACCTTGGACGCTCATTGCCATGGCTCCTCTTCGGTCTCCAGGACCATCAGCAACGCGTGGGCTCATCGGCTCCATCTGAGTCTCCATCTTCGACTGCATCTCCGTTGGTCGTCCACAGAGTGTCGTCTTCCATCAAGTCGACTCCACCAAGGCTCCTCCCACCTTCGACTCTGTCCTGGTTCCTCGTCCTGGCTTGTCTCTGGACCACCACCTTGCTTCTCCTTCTCCTGGCTCCTCTCTGGCTCCTCCCACCTTCCACAACTCCATCGAAAATTACAGGTTCCCCAGACTTTGTGTTACTTTTGTTTGCTCCATGCCCTCCTTCAGAACCCCCACCCTCCCTCCTCTGTTGGACTATGGTGTGAGGACGCGCCTTCCCGGGAGGGGGTGAAATCCTTCATTGTGTTTTTGGTTTAGTCCTGGTGAACTAGTTTCTCTCTAGTCTGTCTAATCAGTAATGTCTATCACCTGTGCCTTGTTAAGGACTCCTCATTTGTTCTAGTATATATTCTCCCTGTGTCTTTCAGTGCTTTGTCCAATCTCATCAATGTTATTGTGTTGGTAAAGAGTTCAGATGCTTTGGTTACTATGATGATTTGGAATATTCATGACATTAACAAGTTACTAGTATCTCATTTTGAAGAATATTTCTGAATATAAAAATACAGTAACCAGCAAACTTCTCTATTGTTGTTCAGTTATACAAGTAGGATGGTTGGTCGGTGTAGTATTTGTCCAACTTTTCCTCCATTGTGATTAGATGATTGGGTAAAAAGTGATCGGTACGAGAGCGGTATTTTAGCCAAAGGTGAACAGTTTAAAAAAAGGGGACGCAAACAATCCCACAAAATATTATTATGGTATATAGTTTATCAAAATGCAGTCATCAGTTTGCGTAAACAAACACAGAATGTTTGAATGTTTTATGCACCATTTACACAAGGTAGGGAGCAGGTGTAATTTTCTTTGGTAGCAACTGACATTTTGAAAATAAAATAAAAAATCATGAATGCAAAAATTTACGTCAAAATGGCTTTACGAACGATGTACACAAAAATTCGTTCTGCTCATGTTTCAACTCAACTCAACTCCCCTGACTGCTTTATCAAACAAAATGGCGGATTCGGGGTTATGATTGGTCAGATCGCCTGTCAATCAAAATGTTTGCGAAGGGTCAATTGGTGTATCTTAAAAATGTCAGTACTCTTACAAACATGAATGCTTTGTTTGAGTCATTTTGACTCAAAACTGCATTATTTTATTTTATATTTCACTCTTTGTTTATTTAGTAATAATATGCATATCTTTTGTAAAATATAATAATAATTTTTAGCAAATGCTTATTTATATTTAAAGAGTTTGATCAAAGTGAAAGTCATATTCTTTGTATCTGTTAGCATATATTTATAATTAAGTAGTCAAGGGCTCCTGAGTGCTTCTTTTTTATTGTTCTTATATAATGTCTGTCCAATTTCAAGAACTGCCTAGTCGAGTTCTTCAGAGGAGTAATCTTTCCTAGCCAATAAAAATCTCTTTTGCTCTACACTGACAGCACACGCCAGTTTAAGAAGGAGCCTTTAATGTCATGTCCTCCTCTATCTGTATTACTGATTCATTTATCTTTTTTTCATTGAAAAATAGGCAGTAAGACTGATGGATAGGTTGGGACAAAACAAAGATGTAACAATGGCATAAGAACAAGCACGCACATGAAAAAAGAAAAAAACCTGAATGGCATTTTTAATGAATAACTGCCATAGAAATATACAACTGCTCTATGTCTGTTTAGAGAATTCAGTTATTCAGTAAGCAATTATTAAATGAATAAGGACAGGGTTAAGCTTATGAATGCTCTGTATATAGTCATAATTGTTATATTGGTCAGTGCATATTGTTTGCAAAAGAAAAAGGACTCTTCTGTGTGTGTGTGTGTGTATTTACTTGTATTCCTTACATTGTGGGGACCAAATGTCCCCACAGGTATAGTAATACTAGTAAATTTTGATCTTGTGGGGACATTTTTTTGGTCCCCATGAGGAAACAAGCAGAATGATCTTTTTTGAAAATCTAAAATAGCAGAACATTTTGTGTGATGGGTAGGTTTAGGGGTAGGGGTAGTGTAGGGGGACAGAATGTACAGTTTGTACAGTATAAAAATCATTACGCCTATATGGAATGTCCCCATAAAACATGAAAACACAACGTGTGTGTGTGTGTGTGTGTGCTTGTTTTCATGATTTATGAGGACACAACTTTGTATAATGACATGGGTATTACACTTGTATGAAACATGTTTTATGAGGACATTCATGAGTCCTCATAATTAAAATAGCTTTAAAAACAGACTAAACAATGTTTTATTAAAAATGTAAAAATGCAGAATGTGTTCTGGGTCGGTTTAGGAGCGAATGTACAGTTTGTACAGTATAAAAAGCATCACGCCTATGGAATGTCCTCACTAAGATAGCAAAACAAACCTGTGTGTGTGTGTGTGTGTGTGCGCGCGCGCGCGCGTGCGTGTGGTTCAGGTATTCAAAAATGTCCCCACAAGGCTGGCAATAAATCCTTGTCTTTGTGAGGACATTTTGGTCCCCAAGAGGAAAACAGCTAATAAGTCATATTATATGATGTTTTTTCTTTGTTTGATTGTTTGTTTTGGGGGTAGGGTATTTAGCTTAGGGGAGAGAATATACAGTATTTACAGTATAAAATCATTACGCCTTTGGAATGTCCTCGTAATGATGAGAATTCCCGCGCGCGCGTTTTCTTGGCTTACACGTGTAGATATTAAAGTCATGGGATTTTATGATCAATCTCATTTTTAAACATGCATACATGCCTATTATTTCATAGTTGTGTTTTTGAATCATACATCCACTCTTTCTCGCGTAGAAGATTCTGCGGATAATTCCGGATACAGAGCTTGCATGCAGTCATTTTATTACTGATGTTATCTGAAGTGTTTGGTTTTATCCCAGATAAAGGAGAGAGAGAAGGAGAGCGCCTTTGTGCGTCCATCACACACACTGTCTGACAGCGGCAGCAGCTCCGGCCGTTACGCGCTCGGCGCTAGGATCCGGCGGATCTCTCTCTCTCTCTCTCTCTCTCTCTCTTTCTCTCTCTCTCACTCTCTCTCTCTCTCTCTCTCTCGCTCACTCGCTCTCTTCCAAGCCTGTTTTAAAGTCTCTGCCAGACTTCAGCTCATGCGCTACTTCCTGGATGGCGGAATGGAAAGCTTCCAGAGCCGCTCCAACTCTTGTCTCTGTGTTTTCAGCCTGATGCATGGACTACTGCTCCTCTAACATCTCTCTCTTAATCCACAGCCCCCTTGACATGTTTCTCTTCTGGACTACAAGCTCAGCCATCTGAGAGAGAGAGAAAGAGAAAAGAAAAACTGTTTCCTTTGGCTTGGTCGAACTTCAAAAGAAAAAAATCTCTCCAAAGGACTCGCTAAAGGAGACGGCCGACATTCATTAAAGCGCGTCCAGTGCGTTTGCATTGCTTGTTTGTGGGAGGTGTTTTTTTGGTTGTTGTTGTTCACCAGGAGGATAACTCTGTCAACAGTTGCCTTATTCCAGATCTCCATGTATACAGTGTGACATGCGGAGGCTACTGCGACCGCGCTGCTGCTGCTGGTGGATTCCGCCTCTGCTTTTTTCCACGCTCGTGCTCCGGTGGGCACATTGTCATCCCGGTAAGTTGCATTTGAGGTGGATGAGAATTGTTTTCAAATCGCTCTATTTATCATTACGACCCGTTACGCTGGCTGCGTAATGTTGGAACAACACATGTCCACAATTAAAACCAGACGAGCGCGAGGCTTTTGCATTTGTGAGTTTTTTTCTTCTGTTGTAAGTCATGGAATTGGGACGATCTAACACGGAATTTTAACGCACACAATGAGGTCTATTGATATTTCAACATCCACAATTGATCCGCTACTGTTTTTTATTAGCGCGCGGACCCGTTATCTCTAAACATTACACTCAAACCCGTTATAGGAAAAGACATTAGCCGATGTCTTCCAGTGGCTGCTGTAACATATTTGATTTAAGCAGTTTGGATTATAATGCACACTTGAGCCGTCTTTAGTTTAAGCATAACTAGCAGCGTTTCATTCCTTGACGACTTTTAACGTGATTTACGCACTTTCTCTTGGGAGAAGACAGTCTAGGAATTGAGGGTATTTTATGTGCATAGAGGCTATTGCAAATAGACCACTTATAGGTTTGACCAATATAATTTTTTATAGATATTCACTCTTTACTTTGTCATTTCTAATCGGGTGGAACCATGTAATGGGTCTCTTAAGAAAAACACCCAAGCTACAGAGTGTTCAATAAGAAACTACATTGTTTACAAACAAAATACTTTTTAATCAGTTTATTTTTTGTTTGCATAATTCATCATAACTTTTTTTTTTTTACAGCAAATCATCTTCAATTGAGCAACTTCAGTTAAACAAACATGAGAACGCATTTCTTACATTAGATCATAAAGCAACTTTCAATATATAATAAATACAAATAATAAATAGTCAATCGTCAATATTTGGTTATTAATATTCATAATGTGTATCAGTTCTATCATTGCAGGCTAATGATTTTAAAATGATTATTGTGTCAAACACTTGTGTGTTCATATGCCGCTCAGTAATGCATTGTTTTGGGATCTGTTAAGGAAAAAAGGTTTATTATTTAATTGTTCTTACCTTGTTTATGTATTGATAGTTCGAATGTGATGATCTGAAAGATCAGGCAAGTAGGGATGAAGCCTTGAACACGAATTCCCACAGTAACTAACAGTACGCCGTGGAAAACGTCACGAGGGAATGATTTTTGGGGGCTCGTACGGGTTTTCAAAATGTATATATTTGACAGCATCTTGTTTAGGATGACCTTGAGTGTGTGTGAGTGATAGGTGAGGCTCTCTCAGGCTCTGCTGTGATGATAGGAAGCAGCCAGAGAAAGAACACAGTCTAAGATGCTCAAGTCATTTTTAACCAGGAGGAGACTGATAAGCTCTGCATATTTGCATGAGTTTTTATGTAACGCTGGAGGCGTCAAGTCTAATGTATAATTCCAGAGAGTATGACATTCTCAGGTCTTCGAATCAAACCTAATGGAAGCGGAACATGCGCGAGGACTGTTTGTGCTCTCTTAGCCAAATCTACACAGACAGACACATGTGAAACAAAGTGAGCCATATTCATAAACAAGAAAAGCTTTACAGCTCCGTACGAATGAAATATAACCTGATTCGCAGTGTATTGTATTTTTTAAAAGCGACCATGTGTTTGGAAATCTCATTAAAAAGCCAGAACACATTGTGTTTACCTCTCATCTCTCCATATATCTTGGTACTTAATACATTTCTCAAAAACGTAAATTTCCACTATAGCTGACCTACTTTTGGGGAGCTTGTTGGTTTTGTGTTATCAAATGGCCATCGCTTTGCATACATAATAAAATGTTACCAATCACTGGCGCCGGAATAAACTAATATCGGTACGTTACTGTATCGGTTAGAATGTCCTCTGGTTTTTCTATTCTTTTCTTTCGCCACTAGTTTTCATCTCCCATTCTGTGTGATCCAAGTACAGCGCTCAGGGACTCGGTGGACATCGGGGTGAGCACTTGAGCGCTGACAGCGAGATAAAGTGTCTAAGTTTCTGCATCTCAAACAGCCGAGAGATTTCATCAGGCCCATGATGAATGCTCCATGAATAACACATTGTCACCAAAGGGCAAATGCCTGACTCAAGGTTGTGGACATTATTGGCAATCTTTTCTGTCTGTTTTTCTGTTTGCGCCTCTCTCTCTCGTGTCTGTCGCAGTATGTGTTTCTGTCTATCTCGCTGTCTCCGTCTATCAGAGTCGATTTCACAGAGAGAAAGGTGCACGCTTCCAATTCTCCAGTCGGAAGTGTGGGAGAAATTAAGTTACCGTATATGGAACAAAAGACAACTTTAATGGGTTCCGTTTGGTTCTTGTCATTCCTCCTGCCCTCTCTGCTGTTTTCCAGATGCGGGTCTTTTTAACCTCAGTGACATTTGTTCACTTGTCTATGTCTGATAGACCTGTTCTTAGCAGAGCCAGTGTTGCGGAAAGACAAGCGAGCTCTGTATCCGCCGCCGCTGCAACAGTGACATACAGCAATGTGCTGGAAAAAGGAAACAGTGCAACTTTATTTATTTCTGTCATGCCAGTGGGAAACAAGTGTCTGCACACTTGAGTCTCCAGTAATGGCCAGTTTGCTGACGGTGCAGGAGCGGAAGCGGCGAGAGGGAGGGAAGGATCTCTCGGCGGGGCGTCTGTTGGCCCCAGGCAACGTTCATTTCTCTACAGACGGTTGATCTAGCCGTTGGAGCCGTCGGAGCGATGCATGGCTATCATGGAGGAGAAAATTCTAGTGCCGTTTCCACCTAATAATTTAAAGCTATTAAACTCAACTGGTGATTCATGGCGAAACTAGCAAGCAAAAATTGTTCGACTTGCGAGTCTACGCCGTAGAAATCAAACCAGGGAGGCAATAGAATTGATCTTTTTTTTTCCCTTTTAGCTATTCTATTTCAACCTCCTATGTATAGCAGGAACGAATTCAAAGGACTCACCCAAAAGATGTAGAAACCGCCGGCGATAGCGAGGAGAGGATTTCTAGACGGTTATTTCTGTCGCATGACGAATAGCATGCCACGCACTGGAGAGCACAATGATAATTCAAATCTCTTAAGAGGCATCAGACTTCCTGCCTTTCTGATTTCCTTTTATGTGAGCGAGGAGCTATTTCTCTGTCTTAATAGAAAAGGATAATTTGCTAAATGTCCGTTTGGAAACGACGGGCACTTAAGATGGGGGGTTGAGTCTCAGGAGTGAGATAGCTGGAGCTGACATTTGGGCCGGACTGGATGCACTAGCGGCCCCTGTAACAACATTATCATCATCATCATCTCTCTCCGCTCGGGCCGTTATCTGTCCGGCTGGGTGACCAAAGCTGCTGTAATGTTCGCCAGGTCACTTTATCAGTCACGAAGCCTGTCATCGTTGCCCGGCTCGCCTAATAGATTGATTAAAAGATAGGACCGCGCGGACGGGTAAACGTGTGGGGTGATGTCAGGCTGCCGTGGGGTCGCTCTCCCAGAGTTTGTCAGCGTGCGTGCTGAATGTGCGCCGCATCTGTACTAAAAGGAGCTTGTGGTTGGAACCAGCAACATGGAGGGAATAAGAACTCTTAACTCGGACGCTATGTCCCAACTTTCACTGTGGTTAAATTTTTGTTCAAATATAGAAAGACTCCAACCAAACGTGTTTCCAATTCTCTTGCGATTTAAAACATCGAAATTGAGTCATTAATTTAATAATAATAACGTGTATTTCAATTGATATTATTTTATTTAATATTTAATTTTATTTATTTATTTATTTTTAATCAAATTTGTACTTTTATTCAGCAAGGATGCATTAAATTGATTAAAAGTGAAAGTAAAGTCCTGAATAAAATATATAAAAACACATTACACAACACAACTGTTTTCAACGTTGATGATAATAATATACTGTAAAAAATTCTTTGCATGATTTGTTATGGCAGCTTTTTATCTTTTGTAACTTAATATTTTGAGTTTCTATTTCTCCTTCAAATTTTCATTTCATTATTATTTTTTTTAATTTCAATGAATTCAAAATTTTAAGGCAAATTTAAAGGTGACTTACTTTTTTGAGTTAAACCAACAATAAGTTTTTACAGTGTAAGAAATGTCTCAAATCAGCGTATTAGAACGATTTCTGAAGGATCACGTGACGTTGAAGACTGATGCAATGGCTGACGTTTTGCCATCACAGGAATAAATTACAATTTACTGTAATTTAAATTATAATTTGGTCGTGGAAGGTTTAGTTTGTACTCCTGACTTTTTGCATTTAATGTGTTTTTTGTCTCTTTGTTTGTTTTTTAACTCCCACTGTTTCTTTCTCTGCCTCTTTTTGTTGTGTCAGATGTTGTGAATGGATCTCAAGGATTATTGGAGCTCTTCAGTGAAGGACTCATCTCCAGTTTCCCTTAATAGTCTTGGTGAAGGCAGACGTGTCTGTGTGTGTGAGAGAGAGCGTGTATGTGTCCGTGCTCGTGCTGGTACATTTTCTCCTCATCTCCACTGGCAACCACAGCTCGCAGTGTGTGCCAACCACTAAATGAAGTGGACATTCATGAAGCATGCTGGTAGATCCTGTCTTAAAGACAAATAACTGCAGATAATGAACCCAGCATGCAAGAATTTAAGTCACATAATGTTATATTATATGAAAAAAAAAGCAAATGTTATACTTGACGCACAGTACACGTAGTGCATACAGCCTTCTGATCTTTCTGAGAGACATTTTTACCTATGTTTAAAATACATATCAGAACATATCTGTCAGCAGGGCTGGGTAGGTTACTTTTAAAATGTATTTCACTACAGATTACAAAATACAGGCTTTAAAAAGTCATTTGCAATGTATTTGGTTACAATACTCAAGTTTAGTAACTTAATCTAAATACTTTAGAATACTTTAGAATACTAATAAGTGTGGAACAAACACAAAAAAAATCTCACGATTCTGACTTTTTTTCTCAGAATTCCATGATATAAAGTTGCAATTGTGAGTTATAAACTCTCAATTTTGAGACAAAATGTCAGAATTGAAAAAAAATAAGTCTGAATTCTGAGATATAAACTCTCAATTTTGAGAAAAAAATCTCAGAAAAAGTCAGAAATGAGATATAAACTCGCAATTTTCCTGAAAAAAGTCTGAATTGTGAGAAAAATGCCAATTTCAAGAAAAAAAAATCTGAATATCACGTTTTTATAAAGCAATTCTGACTTTATTACTTGGTATTGTGAGTTTATATCTTGCAATTGCAGGGAAAAAAGTCAGAATTGTGAGATAAAAACTCTTTCTTTTTTTTCTTTTTTACCTTTTTCACTATATCGCAAAACATGAAAACAGCCGTGGATCATCCAGGTCAGTTGAGATTCAAGGATATGCAAACTTTTGAATGGGGCAATTTTTATAAATTCAGTCATCTGTTATGTGAAACAGCTTATTCAGAACAATAATAAATAAAAATATAATTTTCATTATCCCTCTTGTTTTGTTAAAATTATTAAAATGCTGCATAATCTGCAAGGGGTATGAAACTTATGAGCAGAAATGTAGCTTTGGATCCTTTTTCAGATGGTCAGAGAATCACCAATTGCTGTTTAAATGACATTAAAATTCAAAGTAATCACTTTGGTAATCTAAAACACTTTTCAGATGTAACTGTAATCTGATTACCACCCATTTAAAATGTAACTAATGAAATACAGTTACTCGAATTTTGTATTTTAAATACGTAACTAAGTTACTTGTATTTCGTTACTCCCCAACCCTGTCTGTCAGTGACATCACTTTAATAGTGAAATAAACAAACTTTAGTTCAGTAGTAGGAGTATATTGCACATGAAAAATGGCCACAGAGCAAGCTTCTTTGGAAATAAAGCACAACCCAGTGCATGTGGCTGAACTGCCACGAGTTTTGACTTCTTCTTAGCCTGTAAACGTTCTAAAATCATGCAAGTATTTAAAATACTTAGAGTATGGAGTTCAACAAAGAAATTTAGGTGGATACATTTGGCTAAAATATTGGTAACACTTTAAGGTGTTGTAGTTACTACAAGTACTTAGTAATGACAGACAATTATGCATAATCACAAGTCCCTAATCCCATCAAACCCAAACTCTATGGTAACTACACGTAGTTAATTAATATTACTCAGTACTTATGCAAGTATAAACTATGTCACCTTAAAATAAAGTGTAACCTAAATATTCATTGTGATAATTTCTTAGATGAGCCCCAAATCCTTTACAGTTTGATGAACATTGGCTTTATACAGACATGTATTGTGCTGGTTTTGTTCTGTTGTTTGCAGCTTTGCTCTTTTTGGTTCTCAGCAACAACTCTCCACTCTTGTTGTGCTCCACTTTTTTTGAACCGTTAGCCTGATGCGAATCCGGTAGTGATAATGATTCGCCTCATTGAAAGTTGTAGTAGTTGTAGGCAGGAGACCAAAGCTGTGTACTTTGGCTTCAGTTTCTCTTTATGTTTGCTTTTGCCACTCTTTTATTTCCCTCTTTTTCTCTATTTCTGACTCTCTCCCAGACTGGAGGTTCTGAAAAGATTTTCATTTGGCACAGTAACAGGGGTTGAAAAAGTTTGCCAGGAGACGAAAGAAACCTTTGAGCCTCTGGGAGACTTAAGCGCTAATTCTCCTTCCACATAACCCGGCCCCCCTCCAGTGCCTCGTTCTCCTGCTTACCCCCGTCCCCCTCTCTAAGGTCATAATTAGCAGAGTATGGAGTAACAAACGTAAGAGTCTCTCCATTAATAACGGATAACGGCTGCTGGCCCTCTCCGGTTTAAATGCCAGTTCTTCCTCTCAACCAGGCTGGAACACGTGATCTTGCGTAGAGGATCTAAAACGGCAAAGACGGTGCTGAATTAATCCGTCTGAACCCAAACAATGGAACATGTATTGAAGAAGTGATGGATGGATTAATGAGACAGAAATTAATTACAATTTGATGAGCCCTAGTGGGCGTTGCAATATTAACAGCCAGACAGATGTTGTAGCGCAACCGAGATGCAACAACTTAACATTCGTTTTCACACAGACTTTCACGTCTCGGCCACTAGGGGGAGTATTTTACGTGAGTTCTGTTTTTTTCTGTTTCTAACTTTACGCAATGCGGACTTTGCCTTTTACTGTAGATTATATGCAGCATTAATTCTGCGTTTGTCAAGCCGATCGATCAAAGCTTTTGTGGCGTGCTAAGCGCTAGTGCTAAGTGATAGACTTCATTTATCACTGTATCGTGGCCCACACAATACTCCTTTAATGAATTTTTCCTTTCAACCACTCTTGAAGGAAGCCTTTTTTTTCTCTTCAGCGTTACTGGAAATCAAATATGTCGAGATTATAAAAAGTTAGACATTCTGCTAACTATAATTGTTCAGCTACACGTCAGCTCAGATTATTAGAGTATTAGTTGTCTGTCTAAGGTTCGGGTTTGTAGAATAAGTTGAAACGTAGTTGCAAATTCACTTATGTTCAGTAGAATGTCTGATGGGGAGCATCAAAGTTAGCAGACGGTCCACTAATGCTCTAATGAGTTGGTTGACATGTAGTTGCAAAGTTACTTATAGTTAGTAGAATGTCTAAAGTGGACTATCGAATAAAGCGCTACCCAATAGAATGATCGGCAAATACACTTCATTGTAAATGCATTGAAATGAAAATGCGATCAATGCTATGTGTTGTTCCAAATCTGCCTTTCTTCTGTTGAACAAAAAATAATCTTTTTGTTCTGTACAATATCATTTACTTCCATTCCATAGACATTTTTTAAAATACTTTTAAAATGTATTCCACTACAGATTACAAAATACATGTTTTAAAAAGTAATTTGTAACGTATTTCATTACATTACTCGAGTTTAGTAACTTAATCTAAATACTTTAGAATACTTTGGAATACTAATAAGTGTGGAACAAACACAAGTTTTTATCTCACAATTCTGACTTTTTCCCTCAGAATTGTGAGATATAAAGTTGCAATTGTGAGTTATAAAGTCAGAATTATGAGATATAAACTCACAATATTGAGAAAAGTCAGAATTATGAGATATAAACTCACAAAATTGAGAAAAGTCAGAATTATGAGATATAAACTCATACTAAATTCCCAATTGCAAGAAAAAGTCAGTATTGCAAGTTTAAATCTCCTAATTCTGACTTTATAACTTGAAATTGTGAGCTTAAATCTTGCAATTCTGAAATGAAAATGCGATCAATGCTATGTGTTGTTCCAAATCTGCCTTTCTTCTGTTGATCAAAAAATAATCATTTTTTTCTGTACAATATCATTTACTTCCATTCCATAGACATTTTTCAAAATATCCACAGAAGAACAAGTTTGGAACAACATGAGGGTGAGTAAATGAATTGTGATTTTTGGGCGCACTATCCCTTTAAATTCACTTTTGTGAAATCCAATTCTGGATGCCCATAAGAACCCTCCCTTGTAATCAGATATCAGTTTTTCGGTTCGTTCTTGAAAGGTAATGGCTGGGATTTAGGCTGCGTAATCCGGTCTGGATCGGTGTAAAAGGCCAATCTCTGCCCAGAGCCCTTGATGGGCTGTCTGTCATGGACAGGCCTGGTTGCAATAGAGAAATAACCTTAATTTGGAGCTTGCGGGCTGCGGTTCAAGCCTTGCATGTAACGATAAAGCCTTTAGGGTGATGTTGTCCATGTGATGGTTGTTTGTCAGTCAGGGAATTAAAGCCTAATGGTTTTGTAGGCCATGGTACTCCTAATTCTCTCCACACTATTTGTCCCCCTTTGAAAAAGAGGAACAAAAACAGCAGAAAAGGAGTGAGGCTAACTATTAGACACCCTCCATATATCACATCAGCCTTGGAAATTGCGGCAGCAAATAATTTGTTTGTGCGTGGACGCGTACGGTCTCTCAGTAGCCATATAAATGAGGTAATGCCGTGTCGCTTCTGGGAAGCACGGTCACGTATTCTGAATGCCCATTTTCACAGACACAATGCATTAGTGTTGCATTAGACCACGACTGAGAGGGCCAGGCCGGTTACAGCCCCTTGATATTTCCTCTGCTTCCGTGGCAAAAAGAGGAAAGAAAAGACGAGGAGGGGAAAATAACCACATGCCAAGGAGCGTTGTGTCAGTGAGCCAGTTTTAGGCCGGAGTTGTGAGTCTTCTCATTAAATTTTTGCAGTGTAGTTGGTTTTTCCACTTTAATGCTTGGGAGGACGCTAGCCTCTTCCACCAAGAGAGAGAGAGAGAGAGAGAGAGAGAGACGCAGCCTGTGGACTGCACCACGCTGCCCAATTTGTCTTACTTCTAGGGAAGCTGTTTAAAGTACAATGCTTTTTTCTATTCTCTCCCCCCTTCTCTTCTCAAATTGGCGAGATTCCCGCCGTCTTTCCGCCACTCCAGATATCTGTGCTTTCATCAGTCAGACCTGTATCGAGTCTGCTCGGAAAATAGCTTGTGATTAGTGTCTGTCCGTTCTGATTTATTCCACTCGTAACAGTCACTCAGCATGCATATAGTGAATTAGACGAGTACATTATACACACGCATGTTCCCTCTCTTCCTGTAAACTCTCTTGGAATATCGTGAAAGTTTCTGTACGTACCCTGCAGAATCTTACTGAGGATGTTCTTTGCTATGATACTAGCATGATAACGCTAATGTTGCTCTTTGAGTATCACAAATCTGATGATGTGTGTGTTGTTTCCTTTGCAAAAATGCCCATTTTCCTGAACACGACTCCCATCTGTCATTGTTCAAGCGTGGAAAGACGTGAGTACACACAATTTTTTAAATTCACCGACATAAGCTACTCCCCTGACGGATAACTCCTGCTTTGTCGGATAAGATGGCGGATTCGGATTTCGGATCAAACTGTTTGCGAAGGGTCAATTGGGATGCACCTAAAGAAAGGGAAATGGTTCATTTGACCATTTTTAGCTTTGGTAATATAGTATGATATGTAATCAGGGCTGGGTAAGTTACTTTTAAAATGTATTTCACTACAGATTACAAAATACATACTTTAGAAAGTCATTTGTAACGTATTTCGTTACATTACTCAAGTTTAGTAACTTAATCTAAATACTTTAGAATACTTTGGAACACTAATAAGTGTGGAACAAACACAAGTTTTTATCTCACAATTCTGACTTTTTCCCTCAGAATTGCGTGATATAAAGTTGCAATTGTGAGTTATAAAGTCCGAATTATGAGATATAAACTCGCAATATTGAGAAAAGTCAAAATTATGAGATATAAACTCACATACTAAATTCAGAATTGCAAGAAAAAAGTCAGTATTGCAAGTTTAAATCTCCTAATTCTGACTTTAAAACTTGAAATTCTGAGTTTAAATCTCAAAATTCTGAGAAAAAGAAGTCAGAATTGTGAGAAAAAGTTGCAGTGACGAGTGAATTATAAAATGACTCACAAAACATGAAAACAGTCGTGGATCATCAGGTCATGACAGGACAGTTCAGTTGACATTTGGGCAATTTTGTTTTTATAAATTCAGTCATTTTGTCTTGTTCAGGACAGAACTAAATAAAAATAACAACATTTTTATGATCCTCTTAAAAGTATTAAAATGTTGATGAAACTTAACTCTGCTTTTTCAGACGGTCAGAGTCAGAGAATCACCAATTGCTGTTTAAATGACATTAAAATTCAAAGTAATCACTTTGGTAATCTAAAACACTTTTCAGATGTAACTGTAATCTGATTACCACCCATTTAAAATGTAACTGTAATGAAATACAGTTCCTCAAATTTTGTATTTTAAATACATAACTAAGTTACTTGTATTTCGTTACACCCCAACCCTGTATGTAATGATTAATAATAGATACATGTAAAGCAATTTTCTATAATTTCTAATCAGCCAATGAGAAGAATATCCATAAAAAGTTGTTTCTGCAAATAAAATGGCTTTGGAGAGGATTTTGAAGGCTTGCTGCTTTAATTTAAATATGCTAATTAGCAATGTAATCACTATGATCATACAATGATAGCTTTGACAAACATGCAAATTCAGATGAGAAAGGAGAATTGTCATTTTCTGACATCTTACTTGGAGGCAGTGTCTTCCACTTTTCTTTCCTTCTATTTTTTTTTCCATATTAAAAACAATCAGCATTGGAAAGTGCGGTAAATGCGCCTGACGTTAAGCTCAAACAGCAACCGAGTGGCAGTTCAATGTACAAGCATGAAATCAAACCCAAAAGTAGAAATACTTTTTTCATTTCTTTCCCGCTTGACAACTGTGATTGCCTTTCTGGCTGGGTTGTGTCTTTGATGGTTCACTCTACCTTGACTAGTGCTGATGGGTTAGCGGCGTGACTACTGATTGGATTGGCTGTCTTTGACCTCTTGTAACCTCCTGTACTGGGTTTCGGCGAATGAGGCTCAATATTGCACTCAAAAATTCTATCAGTATATACTCTCTCATGTCATTCCAAACTCGTATTGTTCGGTGGAACACAATAGGAGACATTTTGTTTTCCGTGCTCTTTCCCGTGCAGTTACAATGAACAGGGACCGAAGCTTTCAAGCCTCAAAAAGGATGCAAAAGCACCGTAAAATATCATTAAAGTGGTCTATTTGACTTCTGACTTATGTCAGTCTGTCTCAAAGGCAAGCTGCTGTATGACTTCAGAAGACTTGGAATTTAGTGTGCAAGACTTATGGACTGCTTTTGTGATGCTTCTGCGGTGCTTTGCATCTTTTTTAAAGCATGAAAGCTTTAGTCCTCAATTTATCGTAATTCCGTGGAAAACAGTCTTTTCTTCTGTTCTACAGCAGAAAAAACGTCAGATGGGAATGTTGTGAGGGAGGGTAAGTGATGACAGAAGAACTATACAGTAAATTTAGCTCTAAAATTTCCCGACCAGTACGCCGAAGGTCTCTCTCTCACTTGTGAAAATGAAGTGCATTTGAGCAGATTTTTAAAAAGAGTACTTATTACAGAAATAATATACTTTAAAAGAACATTGACATTTTATTGCATTCTAACTGTAAATGTATTGTAAATGCAATTAGCTGAACTAAGTAGGACTTAAGTACATCTATATATGTCATTTCATAATTAATGTCTTACTGACAAGCATTTACGGTAAACTAAAATACACTTTAATGTTATTTCTATTGAAACATAGTCATGAATATGTACACATTTTGTAATAATAAAGTTGAAATATTTTAATTACCAAATAACACACTACAGATAAAATTGCAATCATGTACTTTACATGTATCTTATAATAATCTTTTGTGATTTAAAATGTACTTTAATTCGACGTGTGTAAGTACACAATTTAAAAGGGTATTCATGAAAATACACTTAAAGGGTTCGATCACCCAAAAATGAAAATTACCCCATGATTTACTCACCCTCATCTTCTCTCAGACAAATGAAATCGGAGTTATGTGAAATAATGTGCCGTCTCTTCTGAGATTTATAATGGCAGTAAATAGAGGATGAGATTTTGAAGCCCAAGAAAGTGCATCCATCCATCATGAAAGATATCCACACGGCTCCTGGTGGTTAATAAAGGCCTTCTGAAGCGAAGCCATGCTTTTGTGTAAGAAAAATATCCATATTTAAAACTTTATTAACTATAATAACTAGCTTCCGGCAGACAGCCGTACGCAATGATTTACTGCGAAAGAGTGAACCTGAACCATGACGTAATGACGAATGCGAAAACGCAGAGGATAGAGCAAAACAACACTTTGTCGGAAGACTTCACCGTTCTAAGAAGTCTATAAGTCTAAAACAAGAATTTTTAAAAGAAATGTCAGAGGTTTTCGATATAAGAGGAGCTTGAGTTTGTTGCACAGCCCTCTTTGCGTCAAAGCTTACGCTACTCCTTCATCGCATCAGGGATAACTCTATTGCCAGTTATTTAAGTTTTTAAAGTTTTAAATATGGATATTTTTCTTAAACAAATGGCTTCGCTTCGCTTATTAACCCTCTGGAGCCGTATGGATATCTTTAATGATGGATGGATGCACTTTTTTGGGGCTTCAAAATCTCATCCTCTACTCACTGCCATTATAAAGCTTGGAAGAGCCAGGACATTATTTAATAAAAGCCCGAACATCTGAAAGAAGAAAGTCATATACACCTAGGCTGGGTAAATCGTGAGGTACTCTATTTCATTAATATTATATTATCTGCAAGTACAATTTTTTAAAATATATATGCCTTTAAGATTTAAAATACACATTCCAATAAAATTAAGCACACTTCATTTTCACAAGAGCTCCTCCGACCAGATGTCTGACAGATGGGCTTCTACTCTCATGCCCCTGGGAGTGCTGTGGATTTTCCGTACTTTTTCATGAATTCCTTTCTCTGTATTCCGCCCGTGTAGGACAGGATAGGACACTTCCAGGAAGGGTTTTGGCCCGGCCGGTTCTCCATTCCTCATGCGGAGACAAGCGCCGGTGTTCCTCCTGAAACCTCTTTGGATTTACGCTGCCAGTCCTGCCATCTTTCTTGCGTTAATCACCCCGGGCTCCGCTCGCCACTCACCGGAGGTGGCGATGGATGAACCATTGGGGAAATGGAATGGAGAGTGGCCAGGCGTGACAGAGAGGAGATGAGGAGACAGTCAGGATAGGAGAGGAGAATAAAGAAGATGATAACCACCCCAACACACATATACGCACACACACATTTTGCTTTAAAATATCCCACACCCCAACATTTAGAGCAGATGTGGGCCACGTGTAACAAGCGTCTTAAATCACCATCAGTGACTCAAGGTTCCATCGAGGCTTTAAACAATCATTACTGTCATTTTCATGGACTTTTTAGTGTGTCTGTGTTACAGTGTAATTATTAACACATTTACTTATTAATATATATATATTTAGGGATAGGATTATTTTTTAGTATAGGGTTAGTTGTTCTTTATTATTATTAATAAATAATTTTTTTGTTCATATTTATATTTGTTGTTTGTAGTATTTATATTACAATTAATAAACATTTGTTTTTAAATTAAATAATTATTTGAAAAAATTAAATGAACACATTTACATTAATATTTATATAGTTACGTATGCAATTATTTATATTAAAATGTATTCTTTCTTTTTTTTTTTTAAAGCATTGCGTTTAACAGCATATTAGTTTTGACTGCAGTTGAAATTTTGCTATGGAAATTTGAATGCCAAAATACATATAATACATTTAATTTACTGTAAATTTACTGTTTTACTTTTTTCACAGTATTTCTTCAAAATGCACACAAAATTTGGTAACATTTTAGTTTAGGGTCCAATTCTAACTATTAGTATTTTGGTTTATTAAAGTTTATTAGTACTTATAAAGCACATTTTAATTCCTTATTCTGCATGACCTTATTTTACATCCCATAAGCCTACCCAATACCTAAATTTAACTAACTGTTAATAAGCAGTAATTAGTTTATTAAGGCAAACGTCACAGTTAATAGTTAGTTAATAGTCAGGATAGGACCCTAATCTAAAGTGTACCCCCCTCCCCCAACCCTCCATCCCAAAAAATGTATCATTTACAAAGCTGTATATACAAAGTAAACTACAAAAGTAAAAAAAAAATCAGAAAAGTTGGTGTAGCTGCTGCCAATCATCTAAAAATGGTCAAATGTCGATCAATTAATTGGCTTGGTTGACATATCAGTTTATCATTACGTTTTTCATAACTAAATGACTGAATACTTCACGGCGTGAACACAATATTTTAAGTTGCTGAAATATGTTTTTGTCAAAACAAATGCCTCTGGCCACCAAAGCATGTATTTGTTTCAGAGTCGAAAGCAACCTAGGGCAGAATCGATGTACCAGCTCTCATTCCCTCGACGACTGTTCGTAAGTGGCTCCAGATCAACTTTTGTTAAAGAAAACACAGATGCTCATTTTTAGAATGAGACCACTTGATATGCATTTATTTCTGGATTTTCTTTATGAATAAATGCATCAGTAATGTATTTACCCTGATGGCTTGAATTATTTAAAGTTCTGACCCCAAGGCAAATCCATCCATTATGCGTCAACATTTTGTTAATCATTGATAGGCTCTGGAATGTGATCAGGGAATGACTAATCTCTAAATAAAACTAGCCGTTAGCGAAAGCAAGCAGAATTTTTCACGTTTGTCTGATTGGATCAGGCCAACAGAATAACAAGGTTTTTCTGTCGGACATTTCTTATTGAACGTTCTTTTTGTCTCTTTAGTTTTAGTTTGTGTTATTTTATTTGCCAGATGCTTGGTGCCTAGCGGTGCTTTGGTCCCCAGCCAAAAAAAAATGGCTTTTAGGCTGTGTCACAATGAGAATTTTCGAGGATGTGACAGGATGTTGACAAGCGTTCGGCGAACGGTCCAAAAAGAAAATCTAATTAACATTACACGCGGCCAAAGTTCCGGCTAGCGGATGACTGCGGGGCCTATTAGCGGAAATTAACGGAAACCGATAGCGACAGTTCTCCCGATTCCGGGCTTTTAGTGGTCACGCAGGGTTGGTCCTTGCCACAAGCATTCTTTCACACACTGTCTACACACTTTCTCTTCCACTCTTCATAGGCACATTTCACAATTCTTGTCTGGAAGTGCAGATACATTGTTTTTAGCATAAACCACAATGCAAATGCTAATCATACTTTGCTGAAGAAACTTCCGAAGGAATTATTCACTAAAAAATTACATCAGCAGCCTAAATGTTGTCTGTTCCTGTCATGTGCTGTCAGAAGTTTTGGTATTGGAATTTGAGAGTATCAATAGCCATGAACTTTTGTTGTGAAGGAAAAGAGGAGCTCTGGCATCTAATTTTGCGTTTATCGGACCAAAGAAAATTGGTTGGAATGACATGAGGGTGAGTGAATGGCACAATTTCCACTGTGTGAACCGTTGTTTTGAAGGTGAAGAGTGTTTTGGTTCTGAAAAGTCCTGTGTGTTGAAGCTTTGTATAGCTTAGCAAGTGTTATGCTAGCCTTTCGTCAGATTATGTGACCTTATCACGGCAGCTGTCTATGCTGTGCGAGTGTTGTGGTGGGAGTATTGGCTGTCATACGTGGTCGTGGCCGTGTGCGGTACGCGGCGGAGCCCTCGCGGCCTTGCTCCGAGAGGGGTATTGTATTGCGGAGGAAGTGTTTTGGGCCGTGTGGCAGATGGTGGGCAACAAAATATCATTACATTTGTGCTCACAGGCTCTGCTGGCAGCCAAATGATAATATAGAAGTCTGCAGCTCCAGCCGCAATGAGATTCTCTGACCCTATTACCTGGGAATACGGAACAGGGAAAACATACAGAGTGCAGAGAACGGAATTATATACGGTGAGGGGGAATTTTTGTCAAGTGTGTGCGCTTGCACTTTTCCTTCATCTCGGCACATTTATTTTTCATGTGAGCGTGTTTTTAACTTTCTGCTGCTTGTTATTATTTCCTGCTGAATGGAATGTAATAAAATCCATACAGGACTCCTATACATTGAGGAATCAAAATCTGATCTCAATCTGGAACTATAAAAAATTTTAGGATTTTGAATAAAATGCAAACAATGGAAAAAATAGGGGTAAAAAATCTGCACTGATTATAGGTCACTAAACACATTAAAAAATTACATTGACCACATAGTCATGTTTTACATTACAATTGTTTTGCTAGCAATAATTGGTATAATATAATATAATATAATATAATATTAGATAACATAATATAATATAATATAAGAAAATATAATATAATATAATATAATATAATACAATATAATATAATATTATATAACATAATATAATATAATATAATATAATATAATATAATACAATATAATATAATATTAGATAACATAATATAATATAATATAAGAAAATATAATATAATATAATATAATATAATACAATATAAAACAATATAATATTAGATAACATAATATAATATAATATAATATAATATAATATAATATAATATAATATAATACAATATAATATAATATAATATAATATGCCGCAACCTACATACCTGTAGGACAAGTGGTTTGAAGATTCATATAATATACAAATATAGTATAATATACATAATTCAGTCATGATGGCACAGGCTGATGGGTCCTTAATGCAAGCTGATGATAATTACAGCGTTAACGACTGACACACGCTGATTGGTCATTATGTCACATATGCAGCCAGTGAGCTTGTTGCTCACACATTTAAATGGCTGGTTAGATATAGCAGTTTGCAGCGTGCTTCAGAATTCCTCTAAAGCCCTCCACCTTCCCTAGCTCCACCTGTATAGATATGCTATGGGTTATTGATATATGCTATTTGTGCATCAGCACTACGTCTGACTCGCAGCAATTCAGCAGCAGCGTAGCAAATCTATTCCGACAAGACCAAATACATTAACATTGTCATATCCATACCATCCATTATGCTAAAAATCTTCAGAGAGTTGCCATGATATATATATATATATATATATATATATATATATATATATATATACACCTCGGTATTGAAGCCATGGTTTGGTGTGAGTTCGGTACAGCGGGGTGAGAAAACTAAAAAAAAAGGGCTACACTTTATTTTAAGGTGTCTTTGTTACTCTGTAATTATACATTGAAGTACTATCAAGTAACTACATGTACTTATTATAGGTTTAAGATTAGGGTTTGGTTTGGTTTGGTTTGGTTTAGGGTTAATTGCATGTACTTATTCATCACTTGTAGTTATTACGACAGTAACTACATGTAACACGTGTAACAATGACACTGTAAAATAAAGTGTTACCAAAAATGTTTCTTTTTTATTAAACAGTGGTTGAACAAACTGTGTCTCTGTCTTTAAATTCATTCAATTATAATTAAGGAAATTATTTATAATTGGAAATTATAATTATTTTCTTAAGGAAACCAGGATGCCGCTGGAACTGAGGCGCCTATACAGCGTCTGTTACGCCACATCAAAAAGCCTCAAAACGCCGTTTTTTTGTTTGAATTTCATGATAAAATCGACAGAATACGGAAAATGACACTTTGTTTCTTATTGAAAGTAACAAAACACAGAGTTTATTGCGATTATTGGTGGTTGCTTGTTAAAAGTGGTTAGGCTACAGTGCATTACCGCCTGCGCCCCCTTCTGGATTGGAGTGTGCATCGCCTGTATTCATTGTGTAACTGTACGAACCGAACAGTGATGTCCGTTCGGGATGAATAAATGCACCGTTACACCCCTAATATATAAATAATAGCATACAATCATGGAGTTCTGCAGTCATATTTTTAGTATACTGAAGTTTAAGGGTGAAAATGGTCATGAGCTACTATAAGTGAACATCGGAGGAAAAAAAATAAATACATGGTATGACTGATATAAAAAATGCTGTTACTATGTGGAAAAAAGTAGTAGTGCCTTCTAAAAGTAGATTAGAGCAGGAATAAAAAGGAAACGCTGTGATTTCATCCCAAAGACATTGGTCAGCGTGTTGAAATAAATCTTTTGTTCATTTCTCACCCCTGCTCTCATGAAAGCGGAGAAAACTCAGGCTGCTCCCCTGGGATCGAATTGTTTTCTGTGACCAGGATGAAGAGTTGGAAAAGTCACCTCATCTGTTCATGCCTGTGTTAGCGGTGGCACATGGGCTGGCCGCCGTCCATCCTGAGGTCATCAGAAACACAGGATCATCTGGACACATTGGCCTGCCATATTTCATCTTGTTGTTTTTTATCGATCACTGCGTGCAACTCTCAGTAGGGCATTAAAGAAGAGGTTGATGTGTTCGATAGTGTACCGCTGCTGTTCTTGTGTTTTTTTTTTTTTTCCCCTGTAGTGTGCTAGAGGGGTTTTGTTGTCATTTTTGGACTCTGTGTATTGATGTTACATACTCCTTTCATTTTTACCCCAGTTCTGCTGTCACAAGATCAGCAACACATTTTCTAGTTTTTAAATTCCAAATGATACTTTTTGCTTTTCTTTTTTTTTTTAAGCCTTAAATATTTTAATAGATGCAAAGCATTAGACTAAGGTCACCCACACACTAGAGTTTACGCTGAGTCTGAGAACGCTGGGGATCCTTTCCCTGCTGGAAAATCCAGCTTAAGATCATAGCTGTATTGTGGAACTTGCTATCCGGTTTATAGCCGGTCTGAGCTTGTCATTAATTGGTGCATGCTGGTTGTTCATCATAGGCCAACGTAAGTTGGTCAAGCTGGGTTCTAGAACATACTACTTGGACCAGGCTTATATTTTCCAACAGGGGTGATTTTAAGAGTGTAGAGGAAAAATGTAACGTGAAAACTGACAAAACATCATCTTTGCTTCAGCATACTCTGACATCCCTTGTGAAAAAGAAGTGCTGAATTGTATTGAATGTGCACTTGTAGTGTATCTTAAAAATATATATTTTTTAAAAAAATTCTTGCAGATAATATAATATCAATTAAACAGTAGTCCATTTATTAGTACTTAAAGAAAGTCCCCTTTCAAATCTTTAAAGTACAACAAAAGATTATTAAAACATAATGAAGTACACTTATTTTGATGTATTTACTAACATATTTAAGCATATGTAAAGTAAGTGCTATTTTGTCTCAAGATGCACTAAATTTTCTAGGGCACGTTTATACTCCTAATTTTATATATATATATATATATATATATATATATATATATATATATATCCTAATTTAACGGCCTACTCCCGGACTAATCTAAGCCCTGTCTGTTAACTAGAAATTTAACCCCTGGTTTCACAGACAAGGTTTTAGTTAGTCCCAGATTAAAATGCTTGTTTGAGCTGTACTGACTGAAAGCAACTTGCACCGACATATCTTAAAATATGTGAGAGCCACTGATTTGTCTCAAGATGCATCACACCAGTAATGTTTTTTTTAAGGCTCATTAAAAAAAGCTTCTTAAATGTCATAATTTAACTAAGGCCTAATCCTGGTTGAGTCTAAGCTCTGTCTGTGAAACCAGGCCTAAATGTACTAAAAAGCAACTTCATCATTAATTATTACAACCATATTTAACTACATGACAGACATTGCATTACCGTAAATGCTTGCCAACTCAGTTAGCAGTACACTTTAACCATATTTCAAAGTAATTATAATATAGACATGCCCTACTTAAGTGGGTCAAAAAGCAGTCTAAAGTTTAGCTAACTGCATTTAATATAAATTTAAACTATAATACTTATTTATGTAATTACTTTTAACATACAATTAAGTGTCTGATAGCATTTTATCTGTGTATTATATCCGTAATAAGTACTCTTTACTTGAAAGTATGCTTCTTTTTCACAAAGGATATCCATTGACCACTGAGATTTTAGGAAGTCCAGTGTATTTTTGGAAATTTTAAAGGGGTGGTTGATTATGATTATACTTTTTTAACTTTAGTTAGTGTGTAATGTTGCTGTTAGAGCATAAACAACGTTTGCAAAATTATAACACTCAAAGTTCAATGCAAAGGGAGATATTTTCTTTTAAAGAATTCGCTGTTTAACTCTCCATCAGTGTCGACTCCGGTTTGAGGCTGAACATCGTTACTGACAATCCTCATTTTGTCTACGTGAGATTCTCCAGCTTTGTTATTGTTGAACAACCGAAGAGTGAGCTGTTAAAGCTCCGCCCTCTTCTGGAAAGCGGCCGGGAGCAGCAGCTCATTTGCATTTAAAGGGACGCACACTAAAATGTCGTGTTTTTGCTCACACCTAATTAGGGGCAAATTTGAGCTATAATAAATGATCTGTGAGGTATTTTGAGCTGAAACTTCAGACACGTTCTGTAGACGCCAGACACTTATTACATCTTTTATAAGGGAAATTATAGGTTCCCTTTAAAAACAAAACAAAACACTTCCTCAGTACATGAATATCATTTATAGCCGATGTATATATGTATCATCTGATAGTGTTGCTAGTACTGCTTCTTCTTTTAAGGGTCGGCATGAAGGGCATGTTGACTTATGTCTTGTAACTAGCTGAATCCAGCCACATATGTTGTTGTGACATGAAAACCCGTCCTCCGTCACAGCATCTGAGCTGGGGTGCCCATGCCCGCGGTGTAAATGCATAGGCTGTGTATTTTTAGCATCTCTGATATGAGATATGAGTCACGCTTCACTGTACACACCTGCAAAACGCAGGTACTCGCCCAAATTTCTCGAATCGCTATCACTCCAATTCAATTCCGTGTTCTATTCTGGTGTTGGATGGGTTTTTTGATAGACACGCTCTGTCGATCCTTTTCTCCACCAACATGATATGCCTTTGGATGTTGACATAATCTGTCCGGCCCCTTTCTGTAAGCCTCACTGGCATAGATGTAGTTATCAATCCAAGCAGACAAATGTCATTCCTAATCTGCTTGTCTGGGCTGGATTGAGCTCTCCGTTCAAAAACAACTGCCGCCATTTCAGCCTTATCGTCTTTATCTCTGATTTTCATTATCTCTTCCTGCCGGCCGTCGAGCGGGACGGTCAGCCACAAAGCGCTCGCGGGGCCAGCGAAGATGCTGAAAGCTGAGCAGATATGAGTCCCTAAGCCACATTGCCTGCTCATCTCAGATAGATCTCTGGAGGAAATGAGAGATGGAGTTAAATGGTGTATCACTGGGCGGATTTACCTCAGGTTGGGCATAAGACGGTCTCGATCGCAATTTGAAATGAAATGCAGCTTACTGGCTTAGTTTGGATGAGGCTACCTTATCATCTGGTCGGCTTGAGTTTGTGTTTCCTGTTGGCACAAAAAAAATAAATGTTTGGCCATTGGCAGCTGTAAAAAGCCCTCATTAGATCCGAGGAGTGAGGTAGAAGCGCTTAGCAACTGTGTACATGGCAAGGGAAGTGGACTTCCTGTATGTGAGTGTGGAGCTTAAGAACCTCTATACGATGATTTTTTTTTTTTTTCTGAATAAATGGAAGAGATGGGTAAAGAGCATGGGAAGGATTGAGTGAAAGGAGGAAATTGCTCAAATATGCATTATGAATCACATACTAAGAGTGGGAATAAGCAGGAACATATATTACATTGAGAAAATGGGTCATAATATTGTGATGTTCTGCAATCTTTTAATGATCTTGTTTGTCATTTCTTAATTGTACTGTAGCTTCACACAACAAGTGCTGATTTTCAAATCTATGACCATATTTCTTAGAATTGTGACCGTTTCCTGCAAATGACATTATTTCTCACAATTTTCACCCCAAAATAAAAATGATCCCATAATTTAATCACCCTCAAGCTATCCTAGGTGTGTATGACTTTATTCTTTCAGCCAAACACAACTGGGGTAGTATTTAAAAACATTCTGGATCTTCTGAGAAATTTTGTGGAATTTGAAGCCCAAAAAAGCACATCATCCATCATAAAAGTAATCCATACCGCTCCATACGGCTTCTGAAACAAAGCGATGCATTTTTGTAAGAAAAATATCCATATTTAGAATTTTAACTATAAATATGAACTATATTGTGACGAGCAGGGCAGGCGAGAGCTGTGAGGGAACGGCGCGAGGCCGGTGACGCGAGTGATAATGAGCATCAGCTGCGTGCTACACCGGTCTCGTGGAGGAGCTCCGGAAGCATAAAAGAGGAGCAACGATAGTGAAGGACGAGAGAGGACCAGGCCTGGATTTTATGTTGTGTTTTAGTATGTCCCTTTTACTTTTGTTTTATTGTTTGTTTATTTATTTGATTAAAAGTTATGTTTAACATTCGCCGGTTTCCGCCTCCTTCTTCCCGTACTTATGAACTGTGTTACATATATATTTAACTATAATCGCTAGCATCCGGTAATGCCTGTCCGCAAGTTCACGATTAAGTTTAGTTCGGGCGTATGATGTAGGAAGCTTTGCTGAAAAGTAGACGCCTTCTGTGGTTAAAAAAAAACCTCAAGCTCCTCCGACATTTCTCTTTAAAAATTCTAATTCTGGCTTTTTTGGGCTTCAAAATCTCAGTCACTATTCAGTCCCATTATGTTTGGTTGAAAGAAGATCATATACACCTAGGATGGATTGAGGGTAAGTAAATTATGGGATAATTTTCATTTGTGGGTGAATTAATTCTTTAAAATCACAATATGAGACTTTTTTTGTAAACTGATATCTCACCTTTTTTTTTTTTTTTAAATTCCCACTTTTCTTTCCTCATAATTGTGACTGTATATCTCACAATGTCACTATTTCTGGCAGTTAGGCTTGGAGTGTGACATTTATTTTACAACTGCCTCTTTTTACTTTTTCAGAGACACAAACCGACTTCCATAGTACGCACATATAAAACATGATAAAATACAACAAAACGTTCTGTCTCAGACATCTAACCGATGAATGCATACTTACTGAGTTGTGTAATGACCCAATTTTGGATTACAAGACTGTCTCCTTAAAGAATGTGTGTTGTTTTCCTATCTAGAGAAGCTAAAAAAAAGTTAATTTTGTTGCTGTCTTGCTGCTTGGAATTGGGTGTTTATCTCACTTTCAGATCGGTTCATCTGTTTATTTGCCTTTAAGTACTAAACTTTGAGAGACACACAATAAGACAATGCAGCTCTTTGTCGGTACGCTGAAAAGCCACTGCATCCATGCTAGATTTACGTAACGCATTGTTGAGTGAAAAAGTGAACGGGAATACAATGATCATTTGAGTGGCAGGTTGAGCCCGAACAAAGAGGCGTGCAGAAAGACTTTCAATTGGATTAAATAGAATGGGTGGAGAACATTAGTAGTAGGTCACCTCCTTTATCACCGCACCACTGTTGTAATCTGTTTAATTAGCGTTCGTCAGACACGTGCTCACACACGCACACTCATGCGTGTGATTCCACGAGTGCCGTGAGAGCGAGTGATCTTCTCGAGAGCAGCTTTCACAATGATTGACAAGCCTTTAGATTTCCTCTGGCAAAATGAAGTGATCAGAGAAATAGCTGGAAGACTTTGTGTCCTGTTGTTAAATAAACCCTGATGTCATCTCAATACTTTACTGGAATTCTCATATGAATGTCAACACCATAAAATGGAGTTTACGCAAAATGTTGGAATCTTCTGTTTTTTCTCAGGTTTCAGCATCTAAACTTCAACCGAAGATGTGCACATTGACTAAGCAGCCAGACATTAACATATTGAGCAAAAATCTATGTGTGCCAATCAGGAATTGCTTTGTTTGCTCAGTGACTTTTACCTTAACAACAAAAAAGATGCTTATAAAGCATAATTGGAATAAGATGTGGATGTAAGCACATTCACTGTCAACAATTCATTGGTCATTATCTTTGTAATGGATAAAATTAGGCTACATATGTGTATATAGGGCTGGGTAGGTCACTTTAAAACTGTATTTCACTACAGATTACAAAATACATGCTTTAAAAAGTAATTTGTAACGTATTTCGATACATTACCCAAGGTTTGTAACTTAATCTAAATACTGGACTTTTTTCTCAGAATTGCATGATATAAAGTTGCAATTGTTATAAAGTTATAAAGTCAGAATTATGAGATATAAACTTGCAATACTGAGAAAAGCCAGAATTATGAGATATAAACTCACAATAATGAGAAAAGTCAGAATTATGAGATATAAACTCACAATAATGAGAAAAGTCAGAATTATGAGATATAAACTCACAATAATGAGAAAAGTCAGAATTATGAGATATAAACTCACAATAATGAGAAAAGCCAGAATTATGAGATATAAACTCGCAATATTGAGAAAAGTCAGAATTATGAGATATAAACTCACAATAATGAGAAAAGTCAGAATTATGAGATATAAACTCACAATAATGAGAAAAGTCAGAATTATGAGATATAAAATCGCAATTGCAAGAAAAAGTCAGTATTTTATCAAGTATATTTAGTCAAGTTTTTATCATGTAATTCTGACTTTCTAACTTGCAATTATGAATTTATATCTCCCAATTCTGATTTTATAAACGCAGTTGTGAGTTTAAATCTTGGACTTTTGAAAAAAAAGTCAGTATTGTGAGATGCAAACTCGCACTTGCCAGGAAAAAAGTTGAATTGTGAGATAAAAAGCTGCAATTACCTTTTTTACAAGTACAAGGGATTCAAACAACTGTCACAAAACATGAAAATAGTCGTGGATCATCCAGTAATGTTTACATTAATGTTTAAATGACATTAAAATTCAAAGTAATCACTTTGGTAATCTAAAATACTTTACATCTGATTACCACCCATTTAAAATGTAACTGTAATGAAATACAGTGACTCAAATTTTGTATTTTAAACACGTAACTAAGTTACTTGTATTTCGTTACTCCCCAACCCTGTATACATATATATATGCACTCCCACCGGCCACTTTGTACACCTTACTAGTATGGGGCTGGACCCCTTTTTTGCCTTCAAAAGTTAATTCTCCATGGCATAGATTCAACGAGGTGCTGGAATCCTTCCTCAGAGATTTTTGTCCATATTGACATGATAGCATCTGCTGCTGCAGATTTGTCGGCTGCACATCCATAATGCGAATCTCCCATTCCACTTCATCCCAATGGTGCTCTATTGGATTGAGATCTGTGACATGACAGATCTTGTGACATGGTGTGTTATCCTGCTGGACGTAGCCATAAGAAGATGGGTCCACTGTGGTTAAAAATGGATGGACATGGTCAGCAACAATACTCAGGAAGGTTGTGGCGTTTAAACAATGCTTAATTGGTAATAAGGGACCCAAAGTGTGCCAAGAAAATATCCCCCACACCATTACACCACCAGCAGCAGCCTTGATACAAGGATCCAAGCTTTCATGTTGTTTATGCCACATTCTGACCTTACCATCTGTATGTCGCAGCAGAAATTGAGATTCATCAGACCAGGCAACATTTTTCCAGTCTTCTATTGTCCAGTTTTAGTGAGCCCATGGAATTGTAGCCTCAGTTTCCTGTTCTTAGCTGACAGAAGTTGCATCTGCTGCTGTAGCCCATCTGTTTCAAGGTTTGGCAAATTGTGTGTTCAGAGATCCTCCTCTGCAGACCTCGGTTGTAACGAGCGGATATTTGAGTTACTGTTGCTTTTCTCTCAGGTCATTCTCCTTTGACCTCTGGCGTCAACAAGGCATTTTTGCCCACGGAACTGCTGCTCACTGGATATTTTTTTATTTTGGGACCATTGAACACCCTGGAGATGGTTCTTTGTGAAAATCAGCCACTTCTGAAATACTCAAACCAGCCCATCGTGGCAGCAACAAACATGTCATTAAATCACCCCCCCCCCCCATTCTGATGTTCAGTTTAAACTGCAGTAGATCATCTTGATCATGTCTACACGCCTAAATTCATTGAGGTGCTGCCATGTGATTGGCTGATTCATTGGCAATTTTCAAAGTCTTCAGATCACTGGATTCAAGGATGCTGTGTGCACATTGCAAGATGGATCGCGACCGGGATTCAAATTGCATGACTTTACAATAGCAAGAATCGTTTGTGTGGTCCGTAAACTATGTTTCACAACCAAACGCATGGCAGAAGTGATAAGGAAATAACGCAAGGTCACGAGTGAGACCAGAGTTCTCGCGTGAGACTGGAATTGTTATTAAAAATCATTGGGGTAGTCATGGCCTAGTGGTGAGGGAGTTAGGCTTGTAACCTGAAGGTTGCCGGTTCGATTCCCACACCATCAGGAATTGAAGGTGGGGATTGTGAATGAACAGCACTCTCTCCACCTTCGATACCATGACTAAAGTGCCCTTGAGCAAGACATCTAACCCCTAATTGCTCCCCTTGTAAGTCGCTTTGGATAAAAGCGTCTGCTAAATAATGAAAAAATGATATCCCGCAAGATGCTAAGTTGTAAAGAAAAAAAGATCATGAAGGAGGAAATGTTTGTGGAGATGTGGGTTTATAGCTCCTCCCTGAACTTCCCGTTGCCCTGCACCTTGGCTGTAGGTCATCACCGATGTCATTTTCAGTCAGAACGTATTTCACACAGCAGGATTTTGTTCAGATATTTAGCATGGCAAATATCTCAGGGGTGTCAGCGATGCATCGTCGATTCTCTCATCGGTTTGCCTCTGCTTTCGGCCATTTGTCGGTAATATCCCAAAATCTGTCAGCGAGTGAAAATCGTCCCTAAAATTGTGCAGTGTGAACTCGGCATTATAAATCCATGATGGCTCGAACAACACAATTTCCCTCTAAATCTCAGAACCATTATGAAGGTTAGCACAGCTAGCACAGTTAGTTTGAAACAAATAATAATGTACTATGAAAGTGCTCTTTAAATGTCCCGGAAATGATGTTTAGAGCAATTAAGCTGGTTTGTTGGTCATAGAAATGACATCTTGTTAAGCAGAATAAAGGCAGTTTTTCATTGGGTCTGAACTAGCATCTGCGTGTTGGTGGAATCTCAGCTATTCCAGCTCTGTTTCGGTTTCTGCCTGAGAGCGTAACTTTGGCTTCCTGACAGGGTCAGCCTGGCCCTCTTTACTAAACGGCTTCTTAAATCTAGTTCACTGTTCCCTTCTGTATCCTGATAGTCTTTCGCTGGCTTCCATGAAGTATTGATTCCAAAATAACTTCAAAGCTACTTTAGAAGTGGATGGAGCGAGGCAGGAGATGAAGAGTGTGAGTCAACGGAGCCGATAAGAGTGTGTGTGTTGAGGGGCGTTTGCTGTTAAGGACTGGCAGGAGAATAGACATTCCAGAGAAAACGCATTTGCTAGATGCTAGCTTTTGATACTCTCTAGTTCTTTTAGCCTCCATGTTTTCTACTTGTTTACAGATTGCTCAATGCTTTGAGGTCTTTCTGAATGTCGCAAGACCACTCTGGGACTTTCTACGTTTTTAAGTCTACCTGCATGAAAATATCAGATTTTGTGTGTTTGTTTGGATAATTTACTCACAGTTGCTGACATTTAGATCCCTCTGTTTGCCTGTTTGTTTTCAGAGCTACTAATTATTATTCCATGTTTCTCATTAATCACTCCGACATGAAACAGAATTCGCAACCAATTTTTTACGAAGGCAAGGACATGACATGCTGGAGAAAAATAGTAGGCTCAATCATGCACATGATTTACTAATTCGTTCCCTCGATTGACTAAATCGTGCACATGAATTACTATTTAATTCCATCTATTTATAAATCACGTGCTTGATGTATAATTCTTGGGAACGAAATAGTAAATCGTGTGCACGTTTTAGTAAATCGAGGAGCGAAATAGTAAATCGTGTGCACGTTTTAGTAAATCGAGGAACGAAATAGTAAATCGTGTGCACGTTTTAGTAAATCGAGGAACGAAATAGTAAATCATGTGCACGTTTTAGTAAATCTTGGGAATGAAATAGTAAATCGTGTGCACGTTTTAGTAAATCGAGGAACGAAATAGTAAATCGTGTGCACGTTTTAGTAAATCGAGGAACGAAATAGTAAATCGTGTGCACGTTTTAGTAAATCGAGGAACGAAATAGTAAATCGTGTGCACGTTTTAGTAAATCGAGGAACGAAATAGTAAATCATGTGCACGTTTTAGTAAATCTTGGGAATGAAATAGTAAATCGTGTGCACGTTTTAGTAAATCGAGGAACGAAATAGTAAATCGTGTGCACGTTTTAGTAAATCGAGGAACGAAATAGTAAATCGTGTGCACGTTTTAGTAAATAGAGGAACGAAATAGTAAATCGTGCGCACGTTTTAGTAAATCGAGGGAATGAAATAGTAAATCGTGTGCACGTTTTAGTAAATCGAGGAACGAAATAGTAAATCGTGTGCACGTTTTAGTAAATCGAGGAATGAAATAGTAAATCATGTGCACGTTTTAGTAAATCGAGGAACGAAATAGTAAATCATGTGCACGTTTTAGTAAATCGAGGAACGAAATAGTAAATCATGTGCACGTTTTAGTAAATCGAGGAATGAAATAGTAAATCGTGTGCACGTTTTAGTAAATCGAGGAACGAAACAGTAAATCATGTGCACGTTTTAGTAAATCGAGGAACGAAATAGTAAATCATGTGCACGTTTTAGTAAATCGAGGAACGAAACAGTAAATCATGTGCACGTTTTAGTAAATCGAGGAACGAAATAGTAAATCATGTGCACGTTTTAGTAAATCTTGGGAACGAAACAGTAAACCATGTGCACGTTTTAGTAAATCTTGGGAACGAAATAGTAAATCGTGTGCACGTTTTAGTAAATCGAGGAACGAAATAGTAAATCGTGTCCACGTTTTAGTAAATCGAGGAACGAAATAGTAAATCATGTGCACGTTTTAGTAAATCGAGGAACGAAATAGTAAATCATGTGCACGTTTTAGTAAATCTTGGGAATGAAATAGTAAATCGTGTGCACGTTTTAGTAAATCTTGGGAAACGAAATAGTAAATCGAGGAAACAAAATAGTAAATCGTGCGCACGTTTTAGTAAATCGAGGGAACGAAATAGTAAATTGTGCACATGATTTAGTAAATCGAAGGAACGCATAACAGGATATTCATCCAGAAAAAAAAAGAAAAAGTCAATCGGGCCTTCAACGGAAATCAAAACCTTGTTCTAAAAGGTATAGTCACCCAAAAATAAAATGTAATTATTTACTCACCCTCACTTTGTCTTTCTTCTTTTTGTGGATACAATTGACTTTCATCTATACAATGAAAGTCATTTGAGATCCAGTTTAGTTTGCACCCCAGCATTGTTTTTTTTTATTCCACAGAAGAAAGAAATGCATACAGCTTTGAAAAGACATGAGGTTAAGTAAATGATGGCATACTTTTCATTTTTGGGTGAGCTATTCCTTTAAGAAAGTAAACGGCCCATTTTGATTTCATGTTGACTTTAAGGGCCATCATAATCTTAGAAGTGACAAATGTGTGGAACTGTCCTGAGGAAGTGACCTCATGCTGACAGAAGCAAAGGCCACAGAACAGAAGGGCAGTCAGTAAACACAGATGGACCGACTTCACACACTCCGAACAAGGAAACGGATATTTACATACTTAAGCCAGCTGACACAATTTTAGCTACCAGTAAAATATGAAATCCTGTTGGGATAATATGAATACTAAACTTCTTAAACCTTTTCACATTCTGTTCCAATTCAACAAAAAAAAAAAACAGAGAGACTTCTATCAGAGAGAAAATATTGTTTTACCAATTAGTCATTCCACAGTAGCTTGTCTAAACGGCCTCAAAATGCCATGGCCTGGAGTTTTTGCCTTCATTGCTGGTAAGACTCTTAGATAGAGCGATCTGTGGGTTACGGAGATGGTGAGAGAGGGAAAAGACATAAAAGATGAGAATGAGGGAGGCTGAATTACTGTGACTCATTGTGACATTAATATTGAGTGGGTCAAAATGAGCTGGAATATTTTCTGACTCAGTGTTGCACTGGCATTGTTTGAAAACAACCTAAATGTTAAACTATAAAATGAGGTTAAACTAACCTATAATCAACTCGCTGTTTTGTTCTTTTGTTAATAACCCAGCCCCACGATTCAAAGCATAATCACTAGTTTTCATCTGTGAAAAAAACCCAGCCGTTAAAGTGTTTTCAGCTCAGCACCAGTAATGTTTTAAAAAGAAAAGGTTCTACTGAGGGTCTCATTATTTCACGTTTATGCTCAGCAGTAATTTGAACAAGCGGGGGATTTATGTCTTGTCAAAAGCCTCAATGTACGTGCAAGTCCTATTGGATTTTAACTTGCATAGACTGTAAAAAAAAAAGACGGACGACACGTCTCTGCTTCCTTCCACTGTAGAAAAATTAAACCAAAATATCACAGTAACATCGTTACCGATTATGTCCCGAGTCTGCGCTGTAGTGATCATGAGAGGCGGGGTATCAAGGTCCCGCCCTACAAACTCAATCGTAAGCACAGCTGCCATTCATGATGTCACACCCCGGTTTTATAGCATTTTACATAGAGAGGGTGGGGTTTATGACCTATACTGCAGCCCGCCACCAGGGGGCGATCAAAAATACGTTGGCTTCAACTATGTTTGGTCATGTGTTCGTTAAAATGTCAGCAACCACATACTGTACAACTGGCTGAAAATCCTTCAAAACACATTAGCTGTAATATGGCAACCACTCAGAGCACCCTAGCAACCACATACTAACAGCTGAAACCCCATCAAAACACCTTAACAACCACATACAAACATGCTGAAGACACCTAGCAGCTGCACACCGACTCCCCAGAACATCCTAGCAACCACATACTAACCTTCAAAACACCGTAGCAAACTGCATACTGTGCAAACTTGCTGAAACCCCCTTAGAACACCTTAGCAACCCCTAAGCAACCGCCCAACGAGATATTAATGTGCTGAAAACACTTCAAAACACATCAACTACCGCATACAAACATGATGTAAACATCTGAACACCTTAGCAGCCACACAGCAGACAAACAAATCACTCTAGCAACCACATACTGTACAAACATGCTGAAAAACCCTCAGAATACCTTAGCAACCTCATAGCAACCTTCCAGAATGTCCTAGCAACAACATTAAAGCATGCTTAAACCCCTCAGAAAACCTTTCCATGGCAACTGCATAGCAATCATCCAGAACACCCTAGCAACCACATACTAATATGCTGAAAACCCCTCAAAACACCTTAACAACCACGTACAAACATGACGAAAACACATCTGAACAGCTTAGCAACCACATACTAATGTGCTTATAATCCTTCAAAACACTTTAACAACTGCATAGCAACCACCCAGAACACCCTAACAACCACATAATGTACAAACGTGCTGAAAAACCCTCAGAATACCTTAGCAACCTCATAGCAACCTTCCAGAATGTCCTAGCAACAACATTAAAGCATTCTAAAACCCCTCAGAAAACCTTTCCATAGCAACTGCATAGCAACCACCCAGAACACCCTAGCAACCACATAATGTACAAACATGCTAAAACCCTCAGAATACCTTAGCAACCTCATAGCAACCTTCCAGAATGTCCTAGCAACAACATTAAAGCATGCTAAAACCCCTCAGAAAATCTTTCCATAGCAACTGCATTGCAATCATCCAGAGCACCCTAGCAACCACATACTAATATGCTGAAAACCCCTCAAAACACCTTAACAACCACATACAAACATGATGAAAACACAACCGGACAGCTTAGCAACCAAACACCCTAGAAACCACATACTGTAAAGTTACTGAAAATCCTTCAAAACAACAACCACTTGGAACACCTTAGCAACCACATACTAATGTGCTTATAACCCTTCAAAACACTTGAACAACTGCATAGCAACCACCCAGAACTCCCTAGCAACCACATAATGTACAATCATGCTTAAAAATCCTCAGAACACCTTAGCAGCAACATAGCAAACATCCAGAACATCCTAGCAACAACATAGAAGCATGGTAAAGCCCCAGAACAACTTAGCAATTGCATAGCAACACCTTGGCAACCACCCACAACCAACTCACATGTTATTTTATAATATTTTTATATTCAATTTAAAAAATTCTGTTTCGTGGCAAGATCTTTTTTCCATTTAATAAAAATAATAATAATCGAATATTATTTCTCATACTAATTTAACTAGTATGTTCCAAGATCATTTTCTAAATTATCATGCAATAGTTACAGCAGTCAGATATAAATGCTGTCATGTTGGTTTCTTTGTGTTAGGCTTGTTGTAGCTTGTGCAGACATTTGCATTGCACACCCTGCAGTTAAGGTTTGTCTAACAAAATCCAAACGGCATGATGCTTCTGTCCCTGTGGTTTTTCAAACAATCCAATAGGACGTTATGGAAATGTTTGGTAAAGGTATTTAAATTTGAATGAAACAATATACCTCAAAAAAAAAAAAAAAATCAGAGGGGCTTTAAAAATAGTGAATATCTTATTCCCACCATTGTCTTTTGAGTCAGTTCATGCTTCGCTAAATTTTAATGCTAATGTGCATGTGGTTTTCTCACCGAGCGCGTTGGCTGATGTTTCTACAGCCATGAGCTCTTTGATTGGATCGCTCTTAAGGGAGTCTGTTAGAATAATGTGAAGGGAAAAGCGGAGACAGAGGAGTTGGTGTTGAAGGGGGTGTAGGAAACGGCATCTAGTTGCGGTCAAACCTGGGTGATGTTGGGGGATATGCTGGTGTCGTGGAGACCGAGGTTAGGAGGTCAGCAGTGATTGAGGTCAGTGAGTCAGCTGACCTCGGCCTTCACATCTGTGGAATCTGGTGAAAGTTGCTAATGGAGGCTTGAATCCAGAAAATGTGAGTAGAATTTCCGAATGATCAGCCAATGGTGTCCCTTCATGGTCATTTGCCAAGTAAAACATGTTCCTGAACATATTTTGTTATGACTTTTTGACTTTTATTCATTTTCAGGATATGAACTTGTGATATCAACAATTACATTTCCATTAGTAACAATGTTAAGTTTTGATATCAGGAATTCAGTTTCCACTAGTAAAAACTATAATTGTTGATATCAAGAATTGTATTTTTACTAGTGAAATCTCGCCATAGGCTGCCATTCAAATTCAGTTGTTGATATCAAGAATTCATTTCTTACTAGTTGAAATTCCAGTTTCACATATCAGGAATACAATTCTTACTAGTAAAAGTGCAAATTTCTGAAATCAACAATTACATTGTTACTAGTGCAAATGTCTATTCTTGATATCAACAATTGAATTGCTACTAGTAAAAATGTTCATTTCTAATATCTGAAAATGAATTCCTGATATCAATATAATTTCTGATATCTAAAACGGCTTTTTTAGTAGAAACAATCACATTCATGATATCAGAAATGAACATTTTTACTAGTAGCAATTCAATTATTGATATCAAGAATAGACATTTGCACTAGTAACAATGTAATTCTTGATATCAAAAATGATGATTTTTACTAGTAAGAATTGTATTCCTGATATGTGAAACTGGAATTCAACTGGTAAGAAATTAATTCTAGATATCAACAATTGAATTTGAATGGCAGCCTATGGCGAGATTTCACTAGTAAAAATACAATTCTTGATATCAAGAATTAACTTTGTTACTAGTGGAAATCTAATTCCTGATATCAAAAATTGCCATTCTTACTAGTGGAAATCTAATTTCTGTTATCAAGAATTAACATTTTAACTAGTGAAAATGTAATTGTTGATATCTCAAGTTCGTATCCTGAAAATGAATAAAAGTCAAAACGGCTTGCCATAATTTTATTGATCCCGGAACAACAACAAATGTTTTGTCCTAACCCTACCCTTAACTTATCCCTAAAATTAGAGGGAAATGATGTGTGAATAACACTGATGTAGAAACACTTAACATTGGTTTTAAGCCTAAACTGAATATAAACTGTAAACTTGTCCCTCAAATCTGACTGTTTGACTGGAATATTGTTCCAGGGTCAACAAAGATGTTGACCAGGAACTTGCTGTACTTCGTATAATCACGTTCAACTGCCTACCTGTGTGTTTACAAGCTATAAATGGTACAAAATACATCCTGAGCAATTATGGTGTATTAATGGGAAACTGCCCATAAATCAGATTATTAGCAGGCAACCGAAGTAATTATAGAACCGAAATGAGTGCTGAGTAAAATGCATTGTCACAGTCATCACAGTATATAGGTTAGCTACTCTTGTTTTGGGCTGTGCACAAGAATCAACATTTTGCCAAAAATGTAACACTTGCATATGAGTTGCAATTCAGAGCGTGAATGCGTTTATACCGCCTCTGCACTGCAGTGAAATCATTTAAATGTGTGACGTGTACACTGTGAGTGAAAGCTCAAGGTAAAATAAATCTGCAAAGCATCTAATGTGGATCCAGTTTGCTTGTGCTGCTGATTTCTTTTCTATTGATGCAGAATGGACGATTGTGGTGCATTTTATAACAGATATTTTAGTATAATGACCAATAAACTGTTTCGTGCTCACATACACAAAAGGTTTGGGGTCCAAAGGTTTTTTTTTTTTTCTTTTTAAATTAATAATTGTATTCAGTAAGAATGCATTAAATTGGTCAAACCGTAAATACATAAATAATAAAAACAGCACATCTGTTTTCAGCATTGTTAAAGATAATACTAAATGTTTCCTGAGCACCAAATCAACTTATTAAAATGATTTCTGAAAAATCATGTAACACTATCAAAAATTTTAGATATGCTGATATGCAGGTATAAATTACATTTAAAATGTATTGAAATAGAAAACAATAAATAAATTAATAAATTAATAACCCTTTCTGCAGGTTACATTTGTACGTCAGTAGGTGGTGACAGGTGACTGAGTCATTAGCTGTGTCTGAAACCGCTCACTCGTTCACTCGTTCACTGATCCCTTTATAGTGAACGGCATTTGAGTGCACTAAATTTGCAGGGAGTGAACGAAATAAAGCGAGTGAATGTATATATGAACTGTGCATCGGCGCAGAAACGGCTCGACACGTGATACAACTACTTTTAGCCTACATGTTACTAACGTTTTAAAATAATGTTAGTAACAATAAGAATTAAAATGACTTTATTTTTATTTTGATCATACATACCTCCTTGCCAACTTCGTAGTTTCATTGATTGTATTGGTTTGTCATTTTAATATGTGTTCATAACCAGTAAATACTATAAAAAGTGCAAACAAACATAAACACACATTAACAAGTATATTTATTTTAATAAAGTTGTTTTTTTTTTAGTTTGATAGAAACTCTCACACTCACAGATGACGTGAGCGAACTTCATGATTACTTTAGAATGAATACGAAGATGATTAACAAATATTTTTTTATATCATCCAATAAATTATCATCTCTTAAAGTTTAATGAGTTAACAACAATGCCACAAATTAGTAAAACACCTTGCTGTTAGTAACATTAAATTCAGTTAATGCCTACATAATACATTTAATATATATATATATATATATATATATATATATATATATATATATATATATATATCCTATCCTAATCCTATATTTTAGTAGATTTTATTCAAGTAATGATTAATAAAAAATAAATAAAAAAGGTAAAACAATAGAATTAACATTAAAAAACTGTTAAAGCAGAAAGAAGAAAGCTGTAAAGTAATATCCGGATTACGCTCGCTCGCAATCACGCGCGCTCTCAGTCCTCTCCGCATTGGATTTTGGGAAATAGTGCTTCAGCGAAGTGTACATCAACATACACTCGAACTCAGAGAGAATTGTGGGTATAAACTAGTGGACGAATGTATGGAATGAAGTCGTTCGCTCAGAATTCGGACACCCCTACAAAATGACCGGCACCAGATATAATGGACTATGTAGTGGATAGGGAGCAGTATCAGACACAGCTATTGATTCGTTTATTCGACCGAAGTTCAAAAGCAACGAAATAAGATGCCGTTTTCCTGCTGCTTGCTATATTTTGCTTGCGGAGCAACAACAAGGTTTAACACCTTCTTCAGTGAAATACAATCGAACTGAACAACACAAATTGGGCTACTTTTAAGTTGCCCCCCCCCCCACGCATCCCTAACCCCCCCCCCCCCCCAGACGTACAAATTCAGTGTAGATGAGCCGTTTTTGGGCTACTTTTGTTACAGACCTGGCAACCATTCGTCACGAGACACCATCACTTCCAGCTCTTCTTGTTTTATATTTGATAAGTAATGTTAGATGTGTAATAAGCATCACAATATACAGTTAGCTGGTCATTATCACAAAGTAAAACCTTTCAAGACCTTCTGGACGAGTGGCCGTCTGACTGTACATGTATTGATATAACTGAATATCATCTATGGCATTCCACCACCAATCTCATCAAGCTTTGGAGGTAGAAAGTTGGCAATCATACAATATACAGTATATACAACAAAAAACTAATGGTTTATAAATGTCTCCAGTTCAGCTAGTCTTGGGAGTTCTTTTGTTTGTTGGTCAGACTATGGAAAGTGATTTATAAGGTACTTTATTTGAGGCTAATGTAATGTCTGACAGGGCGGCAGGTGAACTTTCTCCCCGGAGCACTTTTAATTTGTGCTACCTGATGCGGATCCCTGAAGGACACAGGTTCCAGGATAATCTCTGAGGATTCAGAGCCTACCGAGGGACCGAGTGTAAGTGTGTGTGTGTGTGTGAGTGTGTAGTGTACTGCTACAGTATTTGTCATCGGACTGCAGAGGGATTTGGGAGTTGATTTAACAGATGAGGGTCCCTAAGGGGGGTTTAGATTTCTGGTCATCTCAGTGCTGTTTAACCTGAACTAAATGGAAACTGATGATATGTGAATGTGTGATAGTGTCAACTGTATATCAAGAAGGTTCACTTTTTTTTTTCGCCATGTGAAATTAATATCAATACACGCCACCAATAATGTGCGTGTGTGTGATATACAGAGTTGGGCAGTAATGAAATACAAGTAACTTAGTTACGTATTTAAAATACAAAATTTGAGTGACTGTATTTCATTAGTTACATTTTAAATGGGTGGTAATCAGATTACAGTTACATCTGAAAAGTGTTTTAGATTACCAAAGTGATTACTTTGAATTTTAATGTCATTTAAACAGCGATTGGTGATTCTCTGACTCTGACAGCCTGAAAAAGAGTTCAGTTTCATGTTTTCGACTGTTTTCATGTTTTGTGATAGTTGTTTGTGAGTCATTTTATAATTCACTCGTCACTGCAACTTTTTCTCACAATTTGTTTTTTCCCCTCACAATTGTGAGTTTGCATTTCACAATTCTGACTTCTTTTTCTCAAAATTGCGAGATTTAAACTCACAATTGCAAGTTATAAAGTCAGAATTGGGAGATATAAACTTGCAATACTATTTTTTTTTCTTGCAATTGTGAATTTAGTATATGAGGTTATATCTCATAATTCTGACTTTTCTCAATATTGTGAGTTTATATCTCATAATTCTGACTTTTCTCAATATTGTGAGTTTATATCTCATAATTCTGGCTTTATAACTCACAATTGCAACTTTATATCACACAATTCTGAGAGAAAAAGTCAGAATTGTGAGATAACAACTACTACAATGACCTTTTTTGTGTTTGTTCCACACTTATTAGTATTCCAAAGTATTCTAAAGTATTTAGATTAAGTTACTAAACTTGAGTAATGCAACGAAATACGTTACAAATGACTTTTTAAAGCATGTATTTTGTAATCTGTAGTGAAATACATTTTAAAAGTGACCTACCCAGCCCTGTGATATATGATTAGTTAACATTGAATCACATGAATTTGAATGATTCTTTAATCAGACTGAATTGGTTTCAGATGTTTTTAAAATGAATTTCTCATTGATTTTTGCAGTATGCGAGCTTCATTTTGCACTGTGGGTTATTGCTTCTTTTCACCGAAGTTTTTCTCATGTTTTTTTTCTTTCTTCCTTACCTGATTTTGATATACTTTTCTGTCTTTAACTTCCCGCCGTGTTCTGATCCTCTCCGATGAGATAATGTGACATTTGAACAGAGGTTTGACTATTAATTTTGACTGGCTGAACTGATTCTGCCTTTTCTTCACATGATTGAGGTGTGTGCGTCAATGTTAATTACACCTCGCCTGCCTTATTTCACTGCTCTGGAGAAAAGTGCAGTGGTTGTTCCTCTGCTTTGAGAAGAAGGTTGTTTGAAGGGGCTTTGAAGCGGCTGTGCTCAGGTCATCGGTTCAGAGCAAAGGCCAGCGGCAGATTGTATTTAGCATATCGACATCCGCAGGCCAACGATTTGCTCTCATCGGCTTTTTACGAGAGTCTTCAGCATCAGTGACCTCGCTATTGAACACATTTACTTATTGAAAATCCAGCTAAAGTACAAAATCATATTGTGATTTATTAAATGGTTGGACAATGTGTACATTTTATATTAGTATTTATATTGAGAATACATGATTTATATATTTATTCTGACTTAAATTAGTTTTTCATTACAATCAGATATTTTTGATTATTACTAAATTGATTGTAAAAATATAATAACTCATAGTGAAAATGATCAATTGTCAACTACATACATTTATAGGATTTCTGAATTCAAAGTAATCATGAAAATCAGTTTCATTTAGAAACTCCATTGAAATATATTTAAATATATATATTTTTAATTTGTATTTTTATTAACACCAGCATAGCGATGAAGTATTTTGTATAAGAAGGATAAGAAAAATTGTGTGCTATTATAAGGGCTCATGTCAGCAATTTTTTTTTCTTCTGGTCTCAACGGTCTAGACCAAACCGTCATAAGTTCTTCCCCTGCGGTCGAGTGAGAGGATATTTCATTTTAACCCATCAAATCTCATATCAGCCTTCGCCAGAATCGACGGTCAGACACTGTAAGGTTATTCGGCTGTCACTCAACGGCTCTACCAAATCTGAACTTCCCGAAGCCCAATTGCATTTAATTCCAACCTTACATCCCATATTCCCAGGTGTCCTCATAGATGTATGATGTGAATCCAGCCTGGTGTGTGTGTGTGTGTTCACTGTGGGCGTAGGTCTGTCCCGCAGAGATCCCACGCATTACCCGTACGCGCGCAAGCTGATTGGCTGAGGGAAAATGAGATCCCTTTCCCAGAAGCACCCTCATTTCAAGGGGAAGTGAGCAAAGATTGTATCACTTAGCAAATAGGTACCACTATAGATTTTTTCGTCCTTTCCTTCTCCATCCACCCTACCTTTTTCTCCCTAAATTCCTGGAGCTGGGGAACGAGGACAGCTGTGCGTGAGCTGCCAGTTCCTCAGGGAAGGCTGACCGGTTGACCGTGCTGTTTGTTTAGGTCATTGGAGGTGTTTAGCCAGACGTGGCAAATAGAAGACGAGAAGAGAGCGCACAAATTAATATTAATAATAATAATTTATACAGATCTTCATGAATACGTGTCCTGTCAATGTGTGCATTTCCGTTCGTTTCCTGTTTGGAGGGTTATATGAGGCGCCTCACATCAAACACTGGGATTATACTGACAGATCTGACATACAGCACCATCTATCTATTCTGCTCCGTATCAGTTGTTGAAACCCAATTAGACCGTTTAGACCTGGTCTCAGCCTCAGATGACATGCTCTCAAATTGTTTACGGGCAAATTGTATACAATTATGTCAGTAGTTATATCAAAACAGCAAGCTACAATATGATTAGCTGACATGTTTCCGGAGTGCACAGGTTCTTATTGTTCTGTTTGCTGCAATGGATGATTCGGAGGAACGACTACTGTCTCTGAAGTATATATGAGTTATATCTTTGAAGTATATTCATAAGCTTTACTTAAAGTTTGCAGATTTTCAACCAGCTTTGTATTGTCGGATTATGTAAATGAACACTGTTTACCTTGTTATACCTGGATCGAGAAATCCATGTTTATTTGTCAGCAAAAGTTGACACCTCCAGGGCTTTTGTCCTTTCTAAAAGAGCCAACAGATAAGATTGACCAGGCTAGGAGACCAGATAAAACCCTTCTACCAGCTTACGTTGGTTTTACTGTGTGTTCACACCGCCGCCAGCGAAAACGTCAAAGTCACAGGAAGTCGTTCGTTTTCAATTTGAGCCGGCGGTGAGCTCTGTCTCGGACGGTGTGGCCGTCAAGGAGAGTTCAAGGTCAACTTTATGGCAATGAGCTATGATGCAGTTCGGCGGCAACCAATCGGAATTGAGAGTATTTCAGAGAACGCAGTCGTTTAAACTTTGGTTCATTTCCAAGTGGATTTGATAAGATGCGCAACACTAATATTTATAGGCAACATTTTCGCTCTAGAACGCTTGTTTTTCAGCGGGAACACAGTTTTAAACATTAGCGATTTGACCAGCTACACTTCAGCCAGCACAGTTATTGTAATAGGCTGCGCACGAATAAATGTTAATGTTAATTAAAGACTAAAGATAGTAAACGTCTCCTATAAACTGCGTTTCGAAATTAGACTAGCACTTAACCATGTTAGCCACACCTCACAAATGGCTTTAAATTGGTTTATTTCATTAGCAAAAATGTTCTTTCCATTGATCAATTTCTTACTTTCACATTTAAAAGATTTCATGAGGTTAACTAAGGGTGCGTTCACCAAAAAACAAAAAGAAAACATATAGTCCTGGTCCGCTTAGCGTTCACACTGGCATTTTTAACAGCGAACCTAAAGTTACCGAACCAAAGGCACAGGGATACGGTCACGACCTGATTGGTCGGCTTTTATGACGTATATATCGGGACGGAGCTCGCTTACCGAACATTCAAAACAACGCTGTGTTCTGGATTAAACCCCATCATTTTATGCGTGTACAAATGCTTTATTTTTACCAGCTGAGAACTCACGAAGAGCTCATAAAATGTTCAAAACATTCAAAACAGCTCCAGGATTTCCTCCGTTGTACACAGAAACAGAAACTTCACCTCCTCGTTGCTCCACGTTTGCCCTCCACTCATTTTGGATTCACCGATCTTCCACCGAACTTGTAGCGTCGCATCTTGTGACATCACGTCCTGTTTTTGGTTGGTTTACATGTCTTTGGTCCGTGTTGCGTTCATATATCAGTCGAACCGCACCAGAGTTCGTTTGGAAGCGGACCGAGACCCGTCTTTTTAGCGGTCTCGGTGCGCACCAGGGTTCGGATGGCAGCGTTCACATATGAGCCGCACTAACTGAGCAATCGCACCAGGGTTCGTTTTAATCGAACCAAACATGACAAGTGTGAACGCACCCTTATACCCCACTTGTCAAGATCAACATGCTTGTTTTTCTTAGCAACCGAGCATTCGATCTACATCAGAGCGTTCACGAATCTTTCTACAGCGTTGTTGGCAGGGCAGCCAGAGCGAATTTTGATGCCCGGCTGCGGTCTGAATGCACAGTTAGGTGGTGTTTTTTTTAAATCATTACTATGGTGAGGTAATTATTACAAGATGGCTGCCATTGGTAGTCTCTTTAAAGGCCCGTTCACACCAAGGATGCACTTTAACGATTACTATAACTATAAAGTTTTAATAATCACTCTAGTACTATGAGAATAAGTCCACCCCACAACTATAACGTTAACAACCCAGACAAATGGTATTGTTGGAATCACTTTCAGAATGTTTTTTCCCACTGCTGATGATTGATAAAAACACTGACAGCCAATTAGAATCCACCCAGCTTTAAAGAGCGTCGGGGTGCAATGCGCTCTACTAATAAACAGAATGTTATCGTCCCTTGAATCAAAAGTCAATTCCAATCCTTGATTTTGATTCCTCTTATTGATTCCCTTGTGTTCATGACTTTAAACCATTTAAGGGCAAGAAGACTTGGAAAGATGTGTGCTGTTTTCTGCGCACACATCCAAAACGTGCACACAAGAAGCGTATTCTCATACGGAATAGTGCGCGATACAAAACTGAGTTCTCTTTCGCGTGTTTTTGCACTTGAATGGAAAAGGGCGGAGGGATTACGAAGGCAAATATTTTTTTCTTTGGCTTAACTTGCACAGATTTATGTGTACTAAATAAGGTCAGGAAATAGGGTCAATTTTGTGACTTTAAGGCTCATCTTGGTAACACCTGGTAACAGCTAGTTGTTAAAACTGTCAAGATTGTGTTTAAATCATGTAGAATCATATTTGACATCAGTGGTTTCATAAATTTAGCTTGTTTAGCGCAAATTATGCTAAAAACAATTTTTCCGGTTCACCCTGTTAATTACTGCACAGGTTCTAGATTCTAGCACAAAGGCAAGCCCAGCAGTTGTTAATATTCACGACAGAGCATTGTGTAGACAGTAGTGTGTGTTTTTGGTTGTAAACAGTAGGATTGTCTCTGGCTCTTGTGTTTTATGGCCCTGCATGAAGCCGCTAATGCGACATGCTGCCTTGTTAAACCACCTCTTCCTTTTTCACTCTCTCCGTTCCTCTCTCCGCCCTTAACCCTGACCATGACTCCTGCGCTTTATTGCTCTAATGTTGTCCTCTGTTCCGCTCGGTGACTTTCCCCGCCTTTTGTCATCTCCTGTTCTCTCTTTCTCTCTCACACACACACACACATTCGTCAACAAGAGGCTTTCTGTCACTGTAAAACATCTTAAAATCGGTAAACAGTAAGAACTTGGTTTCATTCATGACACTTTGATAATTTACAGATAGTTGAAGTCCAGTTGTGTTGTTTTTGCTGACTGCACACGGCACAACTGTGAGGTTTGGATGAACCGATGACTAGCTATTCTTTTAATGAATTGGTCAAATTATTTACAGTACATCCTTACAAGTTATTCGTTTGAATCAGTCAAATTACTTGCTATAACTTGTCAGAATGTTACAAATATCATGGATTACATGAATGTTTATAAAATGGCATGTAGTTAAAGGTGCAGATTCACAACAAAGTTTTGTTACATTGGTATTAGGGCTGGGGGATTTAATTCAAATTTAATGTTTTGCCATGATTTTATTTGTTTTTGAATGGTTTTGAATAAAAATGTCAGCAAATGTTAATATGTTGACAATTCAGCAATGATACTGATATTGAAAATGATGTGATCAAAGAACCGCTTTCATGTGACGCTCTGTGAAGGTGGAACACGCTCAGAAAAAAAACGAGGCACGGGCAGTGGAAGGAGCGCCACATTTTTAGAATGCCGTTTCATCGGTGAGATGCTGCAAAACACATAAAAACATAAAAACAATAGGAGAAATAGTGCAATTACTTTTTGGCTAAGAAATATTATATTTTATATTATTTCTGAGTGTATAGGATACGTTTAAGATAAGTTTGTACAGTGTTTGCCTTCATATTTCATGTATATTTTCTGAAAAAACATTTAACTAATTAGCTAATTGTTTTACATTTACACTAAAATTTACAATAAAGAGAATTTTACTTAAATCATATTGTAGTTATGTTTTTTAAGTTCACTAGTTAAACATTAAATATTGTGAATCAGTCAATCGTTCTGAAAAAATAGATTTAATTTTTTTGCCATATCGCCCAGCCCTAATTGGTATTTTAAAATAAAACATTTCACTTGAAGTGTGTTTTTAGACACACTTGAGAATTAGTTTCATTTACAAATCTTTTGAGCTAACGTTAAAATTTTGTTTTGTAGATTAATATATGATAATATATTTTTTTGCACACAAAAGTTAATTTTTATTTTAAATAAATTACTAATAACAACATTAACACTAAATAATAATAATAAGTAGTAGTTAAAAAGTTTGTCGTGACCAGTGCTGGGTTAATTAATTAATAAATTCCTTAAAAAACGAATTACATCTTCAACTGCGTCATATAACATATCATAACATAACATCATAATTTTGTAATGCAGTGTCTCTTATGTATCTGGTGATGGTATTTTTATTTTTATTTAATCTAGACAAAGAATGACTACTGTGTTGTGTTTTTGCACAATACAGTAAATACAGTAAATGCCTCCTTTCTTTTTGTGTTATTTGGTAGTTTTGAAGACTTTACTATTATTATTATAACATATGAAAGATAAAAACAAGTAGCTGTGTCCACACTTTCAGTTAGGACAAAAAAATCCGAGTTGTGTAGTAAACAGCACTGATGTGACATTCAGGTGGTGGCCGAGTGCAGGTGTGCTGCTCCTCTTGATCTCGCGTGTTATCCGGTCTGTAGTAATGATGACCTGCAGGTGCACACTTCCATATGGCGTGTTTCTCACACTGCTGTGGACTTCCAGCAACGCCTGGCTTGGGTTGTGACTCCTGTGTTGCCGCGGACATGCTCCGTGCCCCGTGGCACCTTTCACAACAGAAGCCCACTCCCCTTGGCAAGAAAAAGTGTTTGAGAAAGTTCTCGGATGCCATCTGGCGTACCTCCCTTTCTCTCTATCTTTTGCCTCTGTGCCCTCTCGCCCTCCTCTGTGCATTTGAGGCTTGTTCCCGCTGTGCCAGTTTCCCAACACATGTCAAAGAGGAGCTGCCACCCTCCGGTCTCACCGCAGGACAGATTTCTCCATCTCTCATTCCCTTTCCTCCTTCCGTATCACATGCCATCACATCTTTACGAAGTGGTTATTTTGTCACGGGCCACTAGCTGGCGGTCACCTTGAAGTATAACCGCTATTACTGTAAAATAAGGGTTTGAATGACCTCGTGTTGTAGTAGGGGTGGGCAGTGCAAGCAAAATCTTGTTATGCGTAATTTTATGTCATGGTACCGGTATTTGTCACAATATAGGAAATATCATGAATACAAATGAAAGGTACTTCATCTCAATAATTTATTTTCTTTTTCTTTTTTAGAACATGATGCAAAGCCTTTATTTAGCATTTTTATATTATTATATATATTATTATTATTATTATTATTATTATATATATTATTATAATTTTATAAATAATAATAATTATAAAAATATAATAATGTATAATAATTGTTTATAAAACATGTATTTTAAATAATAAAATATATTTATTAATGCCATTACTGATATAATATTATTTTAAATAAAAAATGTAAACACATTTTATTTAAATAGTATTTTACATAAATTTTATAAAAATTAGTACTCACTCTCTACTGTTGCATATTATACACATACACCCTGCCCTACGTTGACAAGTGCTCCCTCTTTGGAGTCTGTGTAAATTTGCCCAAAAATGTTGGAATTGGAGGACGGAAATGGAATGGTGGGAAGATGGAGGGCTGTTGCAGGAGAGATATTTGCGTCCTCTCCTAATCAGTCCTTCCTTGTTCTGCTCCATTACTCCCCCCAAAACAGCTGCTGCTTTCCTCTTTTTATTCTTTTTTTCTGCCTGTTCCCATCTTTTCATCCAATCTGCATAATCTCCGGTTGTTTGCTCAATTAATTTAATTGATTTTTGGAGCCGCTATGTAACCGTAATCAATACCCACAAGCCTCTCTGCCATTATGCAAATCAAGTTGCATCAGGCTTCCTTCATTACCGTGCTCTGATTGGCTGTCGGTGAGATGTTCTAGAGGTGGTCTGTCATTAAGTGAAATTGTCTTCATTTTAGAGCACTTGCCACATGGCGGGAGTTTGCCCTCTCGTAATGGGATAACAAAACTGATACATACTTGACCTAATAAAAAATAAAAAATAAAAATATAAAGTCAAGGACGGGAGGGAGGGAACATCAGGCCATTTTCTTTCAAAATGAACACAACATTTTTCTCGCAGAGTCAAGCATGTAACGATTTGTTTTTCCCATCACCTGAACATAACATGTTTCCGCAAACAAGTATATGTGCATGTGGGTATTAAATTAGGTTGATTTCCTCAGGCACATTTCCTAGGATGACTGCTAAAATCTAAAAATAAGCTGCATCCTTTCCCCGCAAGACTCCCTGCATCTGAGATTTGATGTGTTAGAATGCGGCGTTTCAAACCGATGGAACTAAAGTGCAGCTAAAAATAAATTGCCTTATTTTCGAAATGCACAAACAGATGAAATGCACACACACCGGTTTATTGTGGCCGTTCTCGCACCTTGGATCACAGGGTCGGTCATTTCAAAGTGTGTGTACGATTACGTACGTGGCCTCGTGTTGACCTGCTCTCGCAAGGACACAGATGTGTCAAGTGTCCTCCAGCATGTCTCATGCCCACAGAAAAAATGGAAGAAAGCGGAGCTAGGCGTATCCGACGACTATCACTCTTTTTCCACGCCGCTGTCGTGTTTTTTCTGCCTCCCTGTAATACATGAAGGTTTATGCCAGGGGCAAGGTGTCGAGAACTGATTGCTTGTCGTTGTTTGTGTGCTTTTGTTTTTCCAAGTTTTTCCACCAGACGCCAGCTGTCAAAACCCTGCCTGGCTGTTCTGGGATCAGTTCAGTCTCTCCGCTTCCATTTTAGTCCATTATTACAGCATTCCCATTTACTCGATCTCAGCCGAAAAGTTAAATACAGCACTGTGGGATTGATAGGAGTTTGCCTTTTGTTCGTGCGAATTTGTTTCTCTCTCCGCCCTCTCAGAACACACCGTTTGCACAATGCCAGAATTTGTCACTAGGTGCCTCTTTATTTTTGCTGATTTGCATATAAATGTGAATAATAGATTACATAGAGCACTTCTGCTGTAATGTTTATTCAATTAAATTAATTTTGTCGAAACACCCTCATGGGATAATTGAAATCTCCAGACTTCTTGTTATTGAAATTGGCTCAGTCTTGATTGAGAAGTGAGTGTGTTTATGTGGGCCACACGTCTCTACATTGCCTAAATAGGCAGCATCCTGCTGAGGCAGCGTATTCATTGAAATGGAACCTCACGAGTGAGTGATCTGGAACGTTCTACATAGAAAACAGTTCACAGTTGATTCCAGAAGAGTCTGACATTAGCATGTTGCTGATCTTATGACGCAACATCAAAATCCTTGTGGTAAGTAGTTTCACTAGGTAGCCATCTTGGAAATATACTGCCTTAGAAGGGTCTAATGCAGCATATTCATTAAAATAGAACCTTATAAGGGATAGTTCTATAATGTTCTACATCTTCTCAATTCACACAAATAGCAGAGGAGATTCAATTCACAGTTAATTCTGAGTTTGACTTTAGCACTTTGCTAATCTAATGACGCTACACCAAAATCCTTTTTTTAGGCAAGTCATCCACTCTGTGGCAAACATGTTGCCTTAGAAGGTTGTTATTTACTTATAAGGCAGCATACACTCAAAAAATATTTCAGTCTAAACATAAGTTTTATGTAATTTAATTACATAGCAATTTTCCATCCATTTGGATTACATAGTTTTAACATAAACAAATGAATAAACTTAATGTGATTCATATTTGTCAGTCATATGTAAATGAAATAGGTAAGATTTATGTAATAGTTGAGTATATGAATAGTAAGAGATTAAATGTCTTTTATCTTCAGTTGATTTCATCAGTTGTAGTTCTTGTGTTTCTCTGTCCTTCAGTGATTCTGCTTGTTAACAGCAGGTGTTCATCATTAATGCTCAATCATCACTTGATGATCTCATTAACTCTGACACTGCTTCAATGGTACTTTAACTCAGTAGTGCGCACACACATGACCACTAAACAGTGTTCATTAACCTGGGCATTTTTCTGTGAACTATTACATAAATCTTACCTATTTCATTTACATATGACTGACAAATATGAATCACATTAAGTTTATTAGTTTGTTAATGTTAAAACTATGTAATCCAAATGGATGGAATATTGCTATGTAATTAAATTACATAAAACTTATGTTTAGACTGAAATATTTTTTTGAGTGTATTCAATGAAATGGAACCTTATGAGTGAGTGATCTGGTACGTTCTACATGTGAAACGGTTCAAAGTTGATTTCACTAGAGTTTGAAGTTAGCATGTTGCTAATCTAATGACGCAACACCAATCCTTTCAAGGCAAGTCATCCACTCTGCAGCCATCTTAGAAATATGTTGCCTTAAAAGGTTATTTACTTGGACCGTAGTCTTCTAAGGCAGTGTATTCATTGAAATAGAACCTCATGAGTGAGTGATCTGGTACGTTCTACATGGGGAGAAACTCCTCATGGCACACAAATAGCACAGGAGACTCAAATCGCAGTTGATTCCAATAGAATTTGCCATTAGCATGTTGCTAAGCTAACAATGCAATACCAAAATCCTTTTAGCCATGCTAAAAAATTACCTAGAACACACTGTTTGGGGGAAATGATGAGTTTTATCACCGAGCTCTTAGTAATGTATTCTGGGTTCAGTGTCTCTTGAGTTCTTTGGGCCGAAATAATGTATCTTAGAAAAGAATCATGCTCCTTACCTTTTCGGACACCATTTGCATCGGAGTGTGCCTATGATGCCTTTAAATGATGTTTGTGTTGGCAACTGCACATTAGCGGGCAGGAAGTCATGAGGTTGGGCGTTCAGAAAATGACGGCGCTCAGTGGGTCAGTGTACTTCCTGTAGACTTATATGCATTATATATGCACAACAAAATGTGTTGAATTGGGTTTTCAGAAAGTATACAGAAAATGCTGAATAATTTACTCCATGACATTGAACAGCAACATGCAAATTATTTATTTAGCCTAGAGTGGAGAGGAAGGACCTGCCGTGGTTGCGGCATTGTTTTCCGTTGCTATAACCAGGTCCAAACATATCTTTATTTACTATATTCGATTAACCCACCTGAGGAAAGATGGCGGTGTGTTTGATGGATAGAGCTTATTTTCTGCGGGGTCAAAAGCCAGGCTTTTCCAAAGCCTTGTGGTAAATTGTTTGTTGTTGTTGTTATTGCTGTTGTCTTGGTGGCATTGCCATTTCAGGTATAAACTGAAAAAAAGAGAAAAAGAAAAAAAAGGGCCAAATTCTCAAACTGTGGGTTAGAATTGTTTGTTGAAATTAGATTATGACAGGTTTCTGTCAGGGTGTTTGGAAGACTATATTTGTGTTTTGTATTCAAATCATGACATTACTCTCTCTATCAAGACTGACATTTGATTCAGAGGTAAAAAAAAACACTGTTTTACAAAGGTAATATATTTAATGTATGTTTCTCGTCTTTAACGGAATGATTCATTGGTGGAAATCATTCAATTTTGATTATGTCACATAGACCTTGCGTGCTATTGGATCACATTAACAATAACCAAATAGACACTGTTTTAGCAAACCGATATTGGATTTGCTACATTCTGGTAAATAACGGCAACTTTACACATTCTAGTCAATTCCTGAGGGATAGAAGAATCAACTTCCGTCTGGAATTTTTCTTGTTGAATATCGTGTTTCACATTAGGGAGCTAAAATGCTTTACAAATCCACATTGACTTTAAGCACTTTGGCTGTGAAATTGCCTTTTATTGCTCTAATTACTGAAAGGTCTGAAGCAGGTACTCAACTTTAAGTGGAAACACACAGTCTCATGATGTGATAGGCAGAGAATAGTTGTTTCCCCCTCATCTACTTGACTGTTATGGTCCCCACACTCCACTGAAGATTTGTGAAACTCGCCCAATAATGACATTATGCCCTAAAAATGGAACGTCCAGAAAAAAAAAACATTCACTTGAATTTTTGCTCACCTCCCCTTTACATAAATTACCCTCAATCTCACATAAATGTATGTGTTGGGATAGAAAAGATAGAAATCTAAAGTAAAGGTAAATATGTGTCTTTGTTAAACCTTGATGGTACAATAAGCTGACACAAAATGAGCTCTGTTCAAGCTAGCTTGTCTGTGTTTAATTTAATTACAGCTATGGAGAAAAACAAGCCTAAAATAATGGGTTCATGTCCAGCTTGTTGAGATAGTGTACATCAGCTGAGTTTTTATTCATTTAAACTCCCAGATGCTACAGCAGTTGATAAATTACCATGTTATCACAATCTTAATTCAAAGTACTACAATGACTGTCCAAAAAGAACATGGTTTTACCAAGGTACTTTGTCTAAAAAACATGTTTTGTGTGCTTTGTTAGTACATCAAAATAGTGTACTAATAAATGGTAGAATACTCCTCTGAAGGACTGTATGTGGGCCGAATCAGCAAATGCAGCGTGGCTGTTGAAAAGCTATTGAAAACTACTGTATGCCTATAATTTAGACCATTATGCGTTCAGCTAAAAGGAAAATGCCGAGAGTGTGTTACCAAATCACTTATATCATGCAGGGGTAGTCGTGGCCTAATGGTGAGGGATTCGGGCTTGTAACCTGAAGGTTGCTGGTTCGATTCCCATGCCGGCAGGAATTGAAGGTGGGGATTGTGAATGAACAGAACTCTCTCCACCTTTGATATCATGACTAAAGTGCCCTTGAGCAAGACATCTAACCCTAATTGCTCCCCTTGTAAGTCCCCTTTGGATAAAAGTGTCTGTCAAATGATTCAAATGTGAAATACAATGCTATGAAACTACAAAGTAAATTCTTGGAATATCGGTAAAACTGCGTAACATTTGCTCACCTATTGTATGGCACAGAAATTTTACCAGTATGATTCAGCAGATTTGTTGTTGTAGGTTTGAAGATTAAGAATAAGATTTTTTTATGCTAAAATTGCTTGTAAAAAATTGTACACAGTTTACATAAATTCAGTCTGTGTTTATGCAACACTTTATATGAAAATGTAATAATGGAACAATTTACATCAAAATGTTTTTGCAATCTATTTACACAGACATGGGGTGGGCGATTTGGCAAAAAATCACATCACTTTTTTTTCTTTTTTTTTTTACAAGAAAATAAAGAAGTACAGCCAAATGAATACCCCCATTTTAAAAATATTGCCTTTACAAGGTAATAAAATATAAAAGAAAAAAGAATGACAGGCCAAAGTAGACGTTGAGGAAGATGAAAATCTGCATTTCATTATTTATCATTGTTATTAGAAATACAGAGCACATTATAAATACAGAATAATATTCAAATGAAATAAACAGTGCTTTATTTTTCACAGACGGTGTATTTAACAGTAGTATACAAGCAAGAAATTGAATAAACAAATGTAAAAATTAAACTGCACACTGATTCTTATTAAAGCTACTGACATTGATCAGTGAAGAGCAGTGATTTCCTCTTTATCTTTTGTTGTTTGATTAATATTAATGACAAGCAAAAGCAGGGTTATTTGTCTGCTGTCACTTTAAGACCTCATGCACGGATCTAATATACAGACACGGTTTACGTTCACTCAAGACATAACCAACTGTGTTTAAGTGAACCTTGAGGGTATTTGACAGTTTAAATGCAATAAGACTTGAAAGATAACTTATTTTAGTACTCACACGCTGTTTGACAGGATTTTAGTGCGCATGCTTCAGGTATACGCACTCCGAAAAGCGAATGTCAGAACAGCCTGTGAATAAACTGTTTAAAACGGATTTCGTTATTGTGAATAACTGCAATGTCACGTGAGCGTAACACTATCTCTGCGTTAACAAGTTATGTCGACAGTACAGTATGCTTTCTTCAAAAGCAGATCGTGGAGACATTTTAATCGTTCATGTTTCTAAAGCCTAGCTTGTCTGAGCAAAGTAGGACAAGAGTTTGACCTTTGTTGTGCTGAGCTGAAAAAGAATATTTAGAGACTTGTCTAACATCGTTAGGTAACAGTATAAGTGGATAAAGATGGAACGCATATGACTGAGAGTGTGAGAGGGGGGAAAAAAAAGCTAGAAATACCCAGAGTCCCTGTACTGAGAGACTAGTGTTGACGCTTGTTTGCTGTAATAAGTCCCTGTGCTGTTTGTGATCTGCTCTACTTGTTAGTCGTTGTCAGTGGTGGTGCTCAACAGGACCGCCTGCAGCTGTGCTTTCTGAACGCAGCTCGCCATGTGTGTCTTCAAAACTGTGCTCAGGTGGGTCGGGAGCCCTGGGCTCCTCTGGAGATCACACTGGGTAGGAGGCATGTGGTTGTAAGGGATGGAGAATACAGATTGGAAGAGATCAAGACAGAAATACCAGAGGGTGCATTGAGAACTAGAGGATTGTGGGATGAGAAATAGGAGATGGAAATTGTCAGGATGGTGGTCCGGATGAACACAAGGTTAATAGAGGATTGAAAGCCAGGAGAAGAATGTAGGAGAGGTAAAGGAAGTGTTGGTTGCATTTCTACTGGCTGCTGTTTCCAGCTGTGCGGGGAGACTGATCACTGTTTGCTCTCTCATTAAAAGTGTTTTTTGCACAATGATTAGAACGTGCGCGCTTGCATTTTGAGCCTTGCTGCTCAAACTGGTGATACAGGCTCGCGTCGGGCCTGCAACACGTCCCCATCCTATTCCCCTTCTCATTGCCCAATAATCAGGAATTTGAAATATTTTGAAATGCTTTCAGAAAAATGTCTCGATGCTACAGAGATGTTGACAGGGTTGGGGAGTAACGAAATACAAGTAACTTAGTTACGTATTTAAAACACAAAATTTGAGTAACTGTATTTCATTACAGTTACATTTTAAATGGGTGGTAATCAGATTACAGTTACATCTGAATAGTATTTTAGATTACCAAAGTGATTACTTTGAATTTTAATGTCATTTAAACAGCAATTGGTGATTCTCTGACAGTCTGAAAAAGCGGAGTTAAGTTTCATCAACATTTTAATACTTTTAAGAGGATCATAAAAATGTTGTTATTTTTATTTAGTTCTGTCCTGAGCAAGACAAAATGACTGAATTTATAAAAAAAAAATTGCCCAACTGTCAACTGAACTGTCCTGTCATGACCTGATGATCCACGACTGTTTTCATGTTTTGTGAGTCATTTTATAATTCACTCGTCACTGCAACTTTTTCTCACTATTTGTTTGCATTTCGCAATTCTGACTTCTTTTTCTCAGAATTGCGGATTTAAACTCACAATTTCAAGTTATAAAGTCAGAATTGGGAGATATGAACTTGCAATACTAACTTTTTTCTTGGAATTGTGAATTTAGTATGTGAGTTTATATCTCATAATTCTGACGTTTCTCAATATTGTGAGTTTATATCTCATAATTCTGACTTTATAACTCACAATTGCAACTTTATATCACGCAATTCTGAGGGAAAAAGTCATAATTCTAAGATAAAAACTTGCAATTGCCTTTTGTGTGTTTGTTCCACACTTATTAGTATTCCAAAGTATTCTAAAGTATTTAGATTAAGTTACTAAACTTGAGTAATGTAACGAAATATGTTACAAATTACTTTTTAAAGCATGTATTTTGTAATCTGTAGTGAAATACATTTTAAAAGTAACCTACCCAGCCCTGGATGTTGCGCACTTGAAACCAGTGATGGAGGTCTCGGTCATGTGTTTGTTTACCTATGCTGTATTTAGCCAACAAACTTTCATTATTACTGATCTGAGGCTCAATAAGCACAGCAGGGGTTCACTTCATTAGAGCAATATTCCTCTCATCTGTTTTCCCCTCCCCTCTTTATCCTCCGTTGACTTAACTACTTTTTTTTAATTTCCCCTTCCTCCTTCCTCTTCCTTCATTCATCTCCACCTCTCTATTTTCCTCTCCTCTCCATTCATCTTATGTCTCTTTTGCTTTGTTGTTATTTCTGGTAAAGACTTCATGATTGTTCAGCAACCCTACGGCACTTCTTCATCTCCATCTCTCGCCCCTCTCCTTTCTACATCTTCCCCCTCACATCTAATCCTGCTCTCTCTGCTAATTGACATGGTGAGGGTTCGAGGGACTCTGAGGCCAAAGCCATGCTGTTTGCGAGCTGTTTTGTACCAGAGGCAAAACGCGGTGATGTGTGCTGCCATAAATTGGGTGTCCCGTGTGACTTGGTAGGTGCAGTTCGCGAGCGCCCTGAAAGCGATGCTTGGAGCAGGAAATACTTCAAATGACCTTAGAGCTACACTGAGCCCAGATAACAAGACTGAAGGTGCAGAGGGGGCAGGATAAGCAAAATCACACTACACTTCTTTGCGCAAATGCTTGACACGTTGAACCCTGGGCCTCAATATGGGTGATGCAGGTTCAAGTTTGACCTGCAACATGTACCAACGCATTTCCCGTTCTGTGTTCTATATGACTTCGATACTAAGTCAGTCAGGGTTGGGGAGTAACGAAATACAAGTAACTTAGTTAAGTATTTAAAATACAAAATTTGAGTAACTGTATTTCATTACAGTTACATTTTAAATGGGTGGTAATCAGATTACAGTTACATCTGAAAAGTATTTTAGATTACCAAAGTGATTATTTTGAATTTTAATGTCATTTAAACAGCAATTGGTGATTCTCTGACTCTGATGGTCTGAAAAAGCGGAGTTAAGTTTCATGTTTTCGACTGTTTTCATGTTTTGTTGTTTGTGAGTCATTTTATAATTCACTCATCAGTTTATATCTCATAATTCTGACTTTTCTCAATATTGTGAGTTTATATCTCATAATTCTGACTTTTCTCAATATTGTAAGTATATATCTCATAATTCTGACTTTATAACTCACAATTGCAACTTTATATCACGCAATTCTGAGTGAAAAAGTCAGAATTTTGAGATAAAAACTTGCAATTATCTTTTTTGTGTTTGTTCCACACTTATTAGTATTCCAAAGTATTCTAAAGTATTTAGATTAAGTTACTAAACTTAAGTAATGTAACGAAATGTGTTACAAATGACTTTTTAAAGCATGTATTTTGTAATCTGTAGTGAAATACATTTTAAAAGTAACCTACCCAGCCCTGAAGTCAGTACTGAAAGTATCGATAGCAGCATTTCCCCCTAGCATTTTGAGCACTGTTGAGCGGATTCGTAAACACCTCTGATTGGCCGTTGTGTTCACGCGCCCAACATATATGTTTGTGATTGGCTACAATGGTCAATGCTTCAAAAACATTTTGTAAATAGACATCTTCACCGAACGCTTACACACAGGGGAGTTACATACTTCAAAGTTTTTTTGAAGCGTTGATCATTGTAGCCAATCACTGACATATCTGTTGAGCCCGTGAGCACAATGGCCAATCAGAGGTGTTTAAGACAGAGTTAAAAATGCAAGGGGAAAATGCTGGTATTGTCAAATTTTTAAAATTCTAGTCGGAAGTCGGTACTTTTCAAAAACCTAATATGTACCAGTCATTTTGAAAATGTAAAAGATGCAAGTTTATATTGAATTAACCAAAACAACAACAAAGAAATTACTCTATAATAGAACAAAACAGATCAAAAGCAGAGAAAATACTGTACGTTCATGGAAATGAAATAAATTAAAAGGTTTTCCCTATAGATGGATCTTATTATTAATTCGGATGGAGAAACCACTCACCCAAAACGACTTTAATGAACCACATGGCTTGTTTTCTGTAAAGATTAGTGGTTTTCTCAACATGATGTTTTCTTTCTAATAGATATTTATTGTTTTATATTAGAGCGCAACTGTGAATTGCAATCCATATTTTGTTTACGAGGTTGCGCCTTGGTCACTGGAACATGTAAGCTGCCTTTTCTCGTTCCACGGGGAGAAATTAAACTATACTGAGCTTAATCCGTGATGACTAGCCTTCTATTGATTTCTCTGAAATGTTTTTGCTGCTCTGATGCTGTTGAATGAAAGCACCACGGTAAAGTATATCATTTACACAATGCCAATTCAACTTCTTACAATCGATTCCAGCTTGAATTTAACTTTCAGATTGCACCAAGCCCATTATATAGTAATAACTCTGCTGTCCATAAATAGAGTCAGAGCACACTGGGTATCTGAATGCTGGTTTATTGGAAAGGTCCATTAGGCCTTTTTACTCTGTTTGGTCATCGGTGATGGAAAGAGAATACAGGGCACACTACCCTCCATCAGGGCAGTAAATTCATCATTCTTCTCCTTTTGCTGCTGTCTAATAGCTTTCTCAAGGATGTGTGTACAGCTTGAATGAAATATGGTTGCGCGTCAGTCTATTTGAATTGAAATGAGATGTCTCTACTTCTCCCTGTCATTTAGTGGAGCTAAAATGGAGGACCCACATAAATCAAAAGATTTTTAGGGCGTTGCTGGGCCACTTAAAATGAAAGAATGAATATAAATGAATAGACTGAAAATGTAGGCTTGAAATGAAAAGCTGAATCGACAGAATAAGTTGATAAGTTTATGTATCTTAGTGGTAAGCAAAATAAAATCAGCGAATTTGCAAGTGCAAGTATACCATCCACACCAACAATTTGTATAGTTTGACACACACAGGTCAAAAAATAACAATAGATCACAATAATACCGTAAAAGATACTTTAGGTGACAAAAAATCAAATCGAATGGAATCCACTAACATTGACAACCGGAAAAAAATTGATACGATTTTTTCTAGTTAACGAATGGGAAACACTGCAGTATCTTTTGTAAGTGTGACTTTGGTCTCTAAATCTTTTTTTGGCTCCCGCTTTTTTCATTTTATATATATGTAAATGAATATGGTAATATGTATGTGAATGAATAAGTGTAATCTGTACCATGCTATATCTCAAAGAACAATATTATTCTGATATCATAACTGCATCAGTTCTATCCTGTCACCCTTCCGCCCAGTTCTCTCGGTGTCTCTTTAATACATCACTTCCTGTCTTTGATGTTTCTGGGAAGCACAGTTTTTGCATGTTGCCATGAGCTCTGCTGTCATCTCACAATTTCAAATTGAATTTTACAGAGCAGAGCATCAGTCCTCTCTGCAAACACACACACACACAAAATCAAAACCATTCAAACACACACCACCCTCTTTTCAGCTCCACAATGTTTATACTCTTTAATCAGATCAAATTTGTCACTCCTGTTCTTCCATATGCACAGAAGAATATGAAATGCCACATAAGAAAACATACTCATTATCCGAGAGCGAGCGAGCTAAGAACAGGGATTGCTTTCACCTCCTCTTTCCCCTTCCTTCCAAAGTGGTTTAAGTGTATTTTTAATGCGATGCTGAATTGAGAGCTTTGCCACTGATGCTTTCCGAGCTTTACCGCCTCCACCCCCATTTCATAGGTGTATAATTAGATTTGGTAGTCCAATGAGAAATACATTTCATAGGTATGTTTTATCAGCTGAAAATACGTTTCACCAGTTCTCCTCATTTATTAGTTGGATTCACTTCAGCACACCGGCGTCTTATCAGAAATTGCTTTGAGTCGCTAACACCAGGCATTTTTCTCACAAAAGTCTAATTGAGGGAATTTATTTTTGCCTGTGCAATGCCAGCGCCGCTGCGCTAGGCTACGCTGAGCTACGCCGCGTGCGAGGTGCGCGTTTGTTCATCCCTGCGGTATTTACGCAAATTCCTAGTTTAAAATCTGCCTATACACTTTTGCTTCTTCTGGAATTCATCGGATTTTGAGATCTGCATGTTGTTCTCCATTTCTGATAGATTAGCTTTTGAATAAATTGTGGGGATTTTAGGTCCCCTCTTAGCTTTACTCCTTTAAGCCTTATGAATTTTACTTGCAGAATGAGAAACTGCAGGTACTGCTAAAGACCGTTTTGATGAAAACCTGGAAATCTGACTCACTAATTGGCCTCATTTTCTTTGCAATCATAATCCACAGGGTGGCTGATAGTGTAAAGCTCAAACTTTGTGAAACAGATGTGGTTGGATAAAAGCTTTTTTTGCTCTTTAGGGAACAAAGTGTGTTTTTAATTCTGCTTAAATGTAATGCCAACATGAAATCATAACTGTCTCCATATGGGACTTTTTTTGTGTGTACAATTAATCTATTCACGTCGTTTGTTTGCAGAATTTTTCATCGCCCCCCAACAATATTCTGAAAAGAAGCTGTAACATCAAGATGCTTATGTCCTGACCATTTGTTTTCTTGTTGAATATACTGTACTGTAACTTATGTGAGTGAAACTTACAGTAAAATTAGTGAATATTGTTGCTTGTTGACTAAATATTTTAAAATAAAATACACGACTGTTCCAAAGTTTGGGGTCATTTAAGATTTTTTTTTTTTTTTTTTAAAGAAATTAATATTACATTACATTTAGTCATTTAGCAGACGCTTTTCTCCAAAGTGAGGAACACAAACAAACGATTCTTCATGAATAGGCAAATAGACACAGGAAGTAACACAAGCTAGAGTAGGAAGGGAAAAAGGAAAGGATAGATTTTTTTGTTGTTGTTGTTGTTTTTGTTTATGAAGGTGTTAAGTGTTCACGAAAGAGATGAGTTTTGAATATTGCCAGGGATTCTGCGTTCCTGATGAAGGTAGGGATAGTATTATTAGGGATTAATACTTCAAAATTGATCAAAAGTGACAAAAAAATACATTTATAATGTTAAAGGATTTCTGTTTAAAAAAAAAATGCTATTTTGAACTTTCTATTAAGGAATCCTGAAAGAAATGCATCACAGTTTTCACAAAAATATGAATAAATTAATATTAATAAAAATAAAAACGGAATGTTTTGTACAATGTAAATACACTGATTTCCGTAGGATCACGTGACACTTTGCAGGATCATTTTTTTAATCAAATAAATGCAGCATTGGTGAGCATAAGAGACTAAAGTCGGTGACTGCGTCAGACAACTCATGTCTTTTGTCTTGGATTTTTCTTTCTTTCATTTTTCATCATTTAGCAGACGCTTTTATCCAAAGCGACTTACAAGGGGAGCAATTAGGGGTTAGATGTCTTGCTCAAGAGCACCTTAGTCATGAAATCAAAGGTGGAGAGAGTGCTGTTTATTCACAATCCCCACTTTCAATTCCTGCCGGCGTGGGAATCGAACCAGCAACTTTCAGATTACAAGCCCGACTCCCTCACCACTAGGCCACGACTACCCTACATAGTACAGGATACGCAGGAAGATGTCTCCACCTCTTTTCCGTGTCTCCATGATTTCAGGATAAAGTTAAAGTGTAGTGAATGTTATATTTGGAAGTGCCATATTGAGTGATTATGAAGCAGTTCCACACAGCTAAATAAGCATGATTCAGAAAGTGTGTGTGATGAATGTAGGTGCGTAATCTACTGAGGCTGCAATCCGCAGGCCCTCGGTGCCACACGCCACATTCACTGTATTTATCATATTGAATGTGTAGCCGCATACACACACATGCACGGAAAATTACAATAAAAAGTTTGCAAAGCTGCCTAAAGCAAAGTTGCATGAACACACACCACAACCAGATGACATGAATGATGCGTACAGTCGTGAATGTGTGTGTAGTCAGGGTCGATCACACAGTTTGTTCTGGTTGGCAGTGTTTTGTTTGGTTTAAAAGCTTTGCAGCCACCAGATGGTTTTCCTGCCATGAAGCAGTGGGTCTGTCATTAGCCACTGGCAGGGGGGAAGAGCTCGTAGTTTGCATTGGGCCAGCGCTGAGCTGTGTGTGGCTGTGTGTGTGTGTGTTTATAGAATAGGGGTCTCATCACCTCATGTGGGTGTTAATCGAATTTCCACGTTCACAAATTTCTTGTCCAACACTTTGCTGCATCCAACCATGGTGAGATTACACTGTGGAGATCTTGACGTCGACTAGCCTCCCCATTCACAGCCTTCGCTCTAGTTTTCAACACTACAAACAATAATTTCATATGTGTAGCCATCTTAATCTTGTCTGCGCTCTTAAATTGAGTCTCCAGTGTCTAGCTGTGTTTGCCAAATCTAAGGTCTTGTTTTAAAGGATTACTTCACCCCTAAAATGAAATTTCCTCACCCTCATGTCGTTCTACACCCGTAAGACTTTCGTTCATCTTCAGAACACAAATTAAGATATTTTTGAGTGAGTCTCAATTGACAGCAAGATAATGAACACTTTCAGAAAGATACTAAAACATATTTAAAACAGTTCATGTGACTACAGTGGGTCAACCTTACTGTTATAAAGTGACGAGAATACTTTTTGTGTGCCAAAAAACCAAAATAAGGACTTTTTAACAATATCTAGTGATGGGCGATTTCAAAACACTGATTCATGAAGCTTTACGAATCTTTTGTTTCGAATCACTGGCTTGGATGGCATATCAAACTGCCAAAGTCACGCGAACTATTGAAATTTCGAATCACTTACCGTACCGTAACCTCGTTTGTTGATATCACGTGACTTTGGTGCTCCGAACCACTGATTCGAATCAAAAGATTCGTAAAGCTTCATGAATCAGTGTTTTGAAATCGTCCATCACTAGATATAGTTGAATAAAGTCGTTATTTTGTTTTTTTTGGCGCACAAAAAATATCCTCGTCATTTTATAACATTAAGGTTGAACCACTGTACTCACATGAACCGTTTTAAATATGTTTTAGTATCTTTCTGAAAGTGTTCATTATCTTGCTGTCAATAGAGACTCACTGAACCATCGGATTTCATCAAAAAATATCTTCATTTGTGTTCTGAAGATGAACGAAGATCTTACGGGTGTAGAATGACATGAGGGAGAGGAATTAATGACAGAAATTTCATTTTGGGCTGAAATAACCCTTGAATGACTTGTAGAAAGTTGGGAGGAGTATATTAGCTATGTTAGCTAATACACAATGACACAGGGATAGGAAATAGGAATTGTCGATTTGACAATTTTTGCTTCTTCGGGATTTGCTCTGCAATATTGCAGACTAGGTACACCTTATTTGCCCCGTTTGGTTGAGATGACATTTTCTGTGTCCAAGGCCGTATTGGTGTTTGAGCAGTAATAGATTATCTGTGACCTGCGAGTTGACCTCTTTTGCATGAAGGCGCACCACGGGTCTCCGCATCGATTCGAAATCATTAGCCGGAATAGCGTGCGTGGTGTCATCGCAACAAGCTGAGGCTAAACGCATCGCCTTTTCTTTTTTCAGACGAGGTTACGAAACACATGCAGTCACCTACGCAGAAAACGGGAATTGTAAAACGTGTGTTTGCCAATGTTTTTTGACATTACCACAATGATTTTAACTTAAAATTCGAATATGACACATTCACACTTTATTGCACCCAAGAACATCGCACCTCTATCAGCGGAGACATGTCTATGGCACTCATCTCTGTCAAACCGAACGGGTTGGTGATGACTAATTGTTTTAAAAAATGTAAATGAGACACAGATCCCAACTGAGAAAAATGACATGAATGAGAATTTGACGCAGGAAGTGCGGTATCTACCGTCGTGATTTATTCATGCGGAAGATCTGTGAAACATATTGCGGAGGGCAAAGAACATTCGCAGTTTCACAGAACACATGGCGGCCTGGTTGGGATCCAGCCCTTCTGTGAAAGCGTTGTTCGCGGTATGCGTTTTGTCCCAAACGTGTGTTTTTATTTTTTGCCTACATCAATTCTTATATTCACCAAGACTATCTTTCTCACTCTCTCTGGGTAATCAGATCACAAAGGAAAGTCATGCAGCCCTGGGACTGTTGTTTTTTTTGGTGAACTTTGGCTGCGTGTGTATGTAATGAAATTCTCCGCTGCAGCATGCAGGACTAATGAAGCCAGCAGAAAGCATAATGCAGTGCCTGATAGACTCCAAGGAGTTCTGGGCAAACTACGAGTGAGAGAGGTACCGAGAGCGGTCCTGGCATTCGGTGGGAACCTCGAGGGACTGAACTCCATGGCCGGTTCTTGCTTTTGTATGCAAATAGAAGTGAGGGGAAGTAGAGTGCTATTTCGAGGTCTTGTCTTTTTCTCTCGTTTCCTGCGGGCCCGAGTTCCATGCCCGAACGTCCTGCCCCGAGGCGCCCCCTTTTCCACACTCTTCGCACACAAACACACATCCACTGGAGCGGCGCCAGCGTCTCCTCCCAGTCACAGCCACGGGAAGCAGTTTTCTCATTCTCTGTCCTCACGGTGACTGACTGCTGTCTAATCGAGGCTCTTGCCGTTCGCTCCGCTGGCAATCTTTAGCATTCTTGACGCCCCGCCACGAGTGCGAGAGTTTGCTAATCACAAACAGGTGCAAAAATGATTAAGCACCTCCTTTCTTGCTCGTATACGACTTGTGATTCTCACACACCTGCTTATCATGACCCCCGTGTATCAATTAAAAAGGTTTTGGCCATTTATTTTTGCATATGCTCTTCTATTTGTAGCGAACAATGGGATGCAGCATGTGTGTTTGAGCTATGTTTTTAAACGGATGCATTTGTGAGGGTCTTAAATTGGATTAGCTACGACAACAAAGACAGCCGCTTAAGGGAATGAGGCACGAAATATACCCTCAAAAATACAAATAGGCCTCCACATCCAAAACCTGAATTGTGCTCTGGTACAGGACAACTAAATGGCAATACAGCTCCAGAAAGGTTTTTTTTTTATGTTTCGATCAGTCAGTATAATTTTAAGAGAGACGTGCTCTAACATCCTCAAAAAGAATATCAGCTCAAGAATAGTTTCAAGAATGAATGTGTTCTAATTATGTCATACTTTATAATAGTTTTGACAATTATTTTTTTGGAGGACTCTGAATTGGATTTATAGCTTGTGTTTACAGCACACACTTAGTTTCATCCGAAACGAATGCAAAATTTTTTCTAATTTTGGAAATTAAAGGGTTAGTTCACCCAAAAATGAAATTTCTGTCATTAATTCCTCTCCCTCATGTCGTTCTACACCCGTAAGATCTTCGTTCATCTTCAGAACACAAATGAAGATATTTTTGATGAAATCTGATGGTTCAGTGAGTCTCAATTGACAGCAAGATAATGATAACTTTCAGAAAGATACTAAAACATATTTAAAACAGTTCATGTGAGTACAGTGGTTCAACCTTAATATTATAAAGCGACAAGAATACTTTTTGTGCACCAAAAAAACAACAACAAAATAATGACTTTTCAACAATATCTAGTGGCCGATTTCAAATATCTGATATGAAGCTTTACGAATCTTTTGATTTGAATCAGTGGTTCGGAGCACCAAAGTCATGTGATTTCAGTAAACGAGGCTTCGTTATGTCATAAGTGATTCACAATTTCAGTGCTTCGTGTGACTTTGGCAGTTTGATACGCGAACCGAACCGCTGATTCGAAACAAAAGATTTGTAAGTGTTTTGTATAAATATGCAATTTTACTGATCAAAGATGAGTTTTAAGCAGAGTTGGGGAGTAACGAAATACAAGTAACTTAGTTACATATTTGAAATACAAAATTTGAGTAACTGTATTTCATTACAGTTACATTTTAAATGGGTGGTAATCAGATTTTTGTGTTGTTCCACATCCGTAAGAGCATCGCTCATCTTCGGAACACAAATTAAGATATTTTTGATGAAATCCAAGAGGTTTTTCTCCTATAGAAGGCAACAAAAATACCCTCATTCAATGTCCAGACACATAGTAAATACCTCATTAAAATAGTCCACGTTACTACAGTGGTTCAACCTTAATGTTATGAAGCAACGACGATACTCGTATTCGTATTCGTTCACTTGAGCAGCACAACGCATGCGTGTTATTTTCGTCATTTTTGTTTTGTTTTTGCACACAAAAAGTATTCTTGTTGTTCCTTATTATCAGTTAGATCCTGAAGATCAATTTCCAAAAATGTCGGATGCTTCCTGAGAGGGTCGACCTCCGTTTTTGAGATGTATGGGAATCTAACGGTTGACTTTCTCCAGGTATTAAAGGCTCACAGTTCGATGCCCCAGTAATCAATGTACAGTGGGACCGCATGCTTCCAATGTGTTGGCCAATCATTCATGTCATGTTTTTAACCTAATTGGTCAAGAAGTGAGAATACTCTGTTTGCTTTTGCTATAAATGGCTTTTGTAATGTTCAATGTAGCTGGATGCTTCTTTTGGAGACCAAAGGCAGTCTAGTTCATCCCTCTTTCTCTCCCCGTGGACTATCTTAAAGGGCAACCATCATTACTTCAAATTATGTTATTATGTCTAACAGTGTCGCCTGGCGCTGCCAGCACCATTTTTCTTTCTCCCTCTCAATGTCTCTCCCCCTTTCTCATTCTCTCATCCCTATTTGACACACACACAGTCGCACACTGCTTGTCAGCTGCTTAGGCGCCTTCCGATTTAATAACAGTTCATTTCTCTCAGTCTCCTTCTCTCTCGCTCTTTCGGACTCAATGCTCCATAAACAGGAGACCTCCTGTCTTGTCCTTGAAGTCATTAAGATAGCTGCTTAGCCACAGGACTCTGATGTAGACATAACAAACACTACAAAGGCTGTTGTCTCGAGACCTCAAAGCCTTTGTCCTGTTAGATTCACAGTGTGGCGTGTTTTTAATCACAGCTTGGACGGGACTCAAACTCCCGAACCAGTGCTTGATGAGTCTACAGGCGTGGATTTTGAAATGCATACAAGAAACAGGAGAGTGTTGCACACTCGATGCAAACATGTCACCTCTCTTCACAGCTGTGAGTATTGAACCACGGCAGGCCGAAGCAGCTGTCCGCTGTTGGCTTTGCTATGTGGCATCTGTTACAGACATTTCTTCTCATGTGCCTTGACCTTCAAGCTTCTCTTGTAGAGAAATAAAAGGACCTGTTCTTCATTGCACTTTCTTGCCCTCCTTTCTATTCACCATCTGTTTCAATAAATGCACATAGCACTCCTTTCAACGGACATGGTGATGATGCCGGAGCCCTACCTGGCCTAAGGAAAAACTGAAAAAGGGGCGCCGGCCCTTTAAATATCTTGTTTTTGAACCAGGAATCACTAATGTCAGTAGCTGGTTGTAATACAGTGATGAAGGGCGAAACAGACAACTAATTGGGACGATTTTGTCCCGAACACTTTGAGTTTTAGCAGCAACCTGTTCCTCACCATAATAACTTTTTAATAGGCCTGTAACAATATAATCATGTCACAACATACTGTAATACAAAAATGCAATCGTGGTTAGTGACCATATTAGTATTATTGTATATTAGTGTAGTTCACTGTAACGGAGTTCTTAAGAACGGGAAGAAGGAGGCAGGAACCGGCGAACGTTAAACATGACTTTAATAATAAAATAAACAAACAATAAAACGAAAGTAAAAGGGCGGCAGTTCCTCACGGCGACTGCCGCCCACATAAACAAAATAAAACACAATATAAAGTCCAGGCCTGGTCCTCTCTCGTACTTCACTGTCGTCGCTCCTCCGTGAGAGACACGAGACCAGTGTAGCGTGCAGCTGACGCTCATTATCACTCACCGGCCTCACACCGTTCCCTCAAGGCTCTCGCCCGCCCTGCTCGTCACATTCACCCAATATAAAAATTAATGTGTGAGGAAAAAGGTCAAGTTTACAGAGTTTTAGTATCAGTACTAGATCATACTATTATATATGTTGAATATAGTGTAATGGGGGAATATTTGTGTGTCCTGATGATGCCAAATGTCTTATGGTTCACCCCCAATGTAATACCAAATTTAGCATTTTAATTAACAGTTCATTTTTTGTTAACCTTTAATCATTTGTCTTGGAGTATTGCAATAATATCGTATCGTGAGTTCAGTATCGTGATATGTATCGAATTGTGACATAAAGGTATTAGCACACCGTTACTTTTTAAAATAACAAAAATCTTGTTAGAAGTAACAATATGAAATCCGTTCCACCACAATGAACAAAGCTGTCTCAAATGGTGCTTCTCACCATTTTTGACTTCAACCCCTTCCCACCCTCCCTCACCCTACCATCTGTCTGTAGATTATGTAAAAAAAGTAATAATTGAAATTAACGTAAATAATAGAATTCCAGAATCATTTCACTTTTTTGGGGGGTCTCATTTTAAATAATTGTAAGTCAAATTAACGTCCCCAGGTTGAGAACCACTGGTCTAGAACATTCTGAAATGTGTGACAACATGGCATATTGTAATGAAACAGTCGGATTCCTCATTGTTCAGCTCTCAAGCCGGTGAAAACGTGTTGAGATGTGCTTTTTAGAGTGGTACCATTTTGGATAAAAGGCATAATTCCTCCAGTCAGCTGGCGCTATACTGAAAGTAAAGTAAATGACTTTAAATATTCTCAAATATTGCTCTAATTCCTCACAAAATGTCTGCTTTTAAATTAATTTAGCTAGGAGTTTGATTTCTCTGTGCCAGAGGTTGTACATTATCGATTTTTTATAGTTGTAATTTGCATCAAAATGAAGCCAAATATTTGGATTAAGTTAAAAGAGTATTAATATTAACTGAGATATTAAGTCTATACTGTACATCGGGACATACTGTACAGAGCTGATAGGTACCGCGTTTCTTTCTTTTTTTTTTCGTTTTAACACTGAGCTATGCACCAGTGTCAAGTTTTATAATAAAAGGCACGGATTCAGTGCACACTCATCCTGCTTGGCCTGAGAAGTGCAGCGCGGTGTTGTGGGTGAAGGGGTTGAAGGCGTTTTGTTTTGTTCACAACTCACCCTAATCTCTGTTTCTTCCAACTCTCCTAGTGTGTTCTCACTCTATTTGCTGCTCTCTCACATTTGTGGACAGATTTAGGCGACAGATGTTGTAAAAGCATGTGCGTCTTCGCATCGGACGGTGGTATATATATATGTCCTGGATGTGCCCACAGGGTGAATGCCCTTCAGGAGAGACCGGAGGAGAATTTTAATGAGTCCATTAGGACACACATACACATTCTGACCCCTCCTGTCCAAAAAGACAAAAGCAAAATCAAGGTTAAGTGCATGAATGTGAATGCCTGATGTGCATTTCAATGAAGTCAGTGCAAACTTAAAATTCAAAACTATCTAACCGAAAAAATTAAGCATGAGAACAGATTTTACCCTCAGGCTGATGTCACCATTAATAACAGAACATTAATAACTGAATGTCAGTCTCAATTGAATAGTGGACACTGACAGCACTAATGTTTTCATCTTTCAATACTATAAACAGTTCTATATTTTTCCTAGATTGTATATTGTTGATTTTACACACAGTGGAGCCAGAAAGTATTTGGCCACTTAACCAACGCTGGAAGGGTTAGGTCACCCAAAAAGGAAAATTATCCCATAATTTACTCACCCTCAAGCCATCCTAGGTGTATATGACTATCTTCTTTCTTCTATTTTTTGTTCCAAAGTTCCAAAAAGCAGATCCATTCATCATACGAGTAATCCATTTGACTCCACGGGGTTAATAAAGGCCTTCTGAATGGGTTTTTGTAAGAAAAATATACATGTTAAAAAAATATAAAATATGATATGTTTAAAACTTGTAAGTTGTAAAACTTGTATAACTTGTAAACTATATTGGCTTCCGGCAATGGCTGTACTCACGTCGAGATCTGTCAGAAGATTGACCTCTGACCCAACATATGACGTTGGATGTAGGAGTAGCGTAAACTTAGGTGAGAGTAGACGCCTCTCGCGGTTCAAACAAATAGGGCAGGGCAACAAACTCAAGCTCCTCTTATCTTGTATTGAAATCCTCATATTTTTCTTATTTTAGACTTCTAATTCTGGTGTTTTGTTTTGCTCTACCCTCTGCACTTCGATATGTCTGCACGATATTTTGCATTTCCTCTATATTTTATGTTTATCTTGGGAGTAATTCTCAGAGTTAAACTCCTTGTAAGTGTAAACTTAACTTTTCAATAAATGTCTGATTCTTTTCTCGTATAAACTTACCAGTCAGGTAGAGTGCGGCTGTGTGATTTTGTGAGTCTCTGAAAATACTGAGAGTATTTCAGGGTCAGGAGGAGTTTTTGGCAGAAGCCTGTGTTCCACAGTTTGCCAAGAATTTGTTTGTTTGACTGTGATCGTTCAGTTGCTAACACACTAGCATAAATGAATTACAAATTACATGTCCGTGTTAACCGTTTCTTTCGCTTCGTTCTACAAATTTTTCAACATATTTAATCATCCGTACAACTCTTTGTTGAGCACCAATTGTAGTTCCTTCGGTTTCGTTCAAAATAAACTTTTTTGACACATACTTTCATTAAGCGATGATTGGCTCATCCTCCGCAAAAGCAATCTCTGAGTGGCAGCTAGATGACATCGCATGGCTCCTCCGAGACTCGTTGAGAGTTCCGGAATCTGTGTCTGAAAATGAAGCCCTCATAACTCTCCTCATTCTATCATTGTTTCTGTGGAGACAGCCTGACAAAAACGTCAACTCCCAATATCTTCCTCATAAAACTCTGCAGCTCTAATAGAGGGATGTAAATCAATTACGTCAGAATTCATTTAGAAGAGCGGGGCTAGATGGAACCCCTGGCGCCGGAGATTTGATCACAGAAGGCAAGCGTATACTGGCATCGACTCGCAGTTGATTCTAGATTTTGAAAGATTGTGCTTTAAGCCAGAGTTGCTTATTTTTGAACAATATGACATTGTTTTGGTGTGTGTGTGATGTTTGCCCGGTCTCATGTATTCTCTTGATCATGTGTGTCCGTCTGTGTGTACAAAGGCTCTTTGTGCATATTGCGCTGAATTGACGCTGATTGATTTCGACAGGGTCTAGAGGATAGGGGATTCTGTGTGTAGATGTGTGTGTGTGTGCGTCGAAATACGTGGTAATCTGGCTGCGAGTTGTTCCAGTGGTGGTTGGTCGTTCTTGTTATCTCTTGATAATCTTGGTAGCTTTCTCTTTCCTCTGTTCTCCCCTCCTGCTTTTAAAAAAAGGCAAGAGATGGCCTTTTCTTTTGCATCAGTACCCCACACATGGGCAGAGGGTGTCAAACTCATTGTTTTTAGCTTGCCTCATAAACCACAGAAATCATGCAGTCGAAATTGTGTGCATGTGTGTGTTTCAAGGCCGTACTTCTCAGGATGAAATTGCTGGAAAATGTTCCTAGAAAATGAGACTGAGAATACTTCATAAGCGTTGTAACTAAAAAAATAAATACAATCTTTCAGTGATAGGGCAAAAGCCTTTGACCATTATCAGTTTTGCCCAGTGCATTGAACTATATGGTGCACAGCATCAGTTGCAGTGTTTATATATTATATAAGAGCAGCAGTTCTACCAGAAAGACTCGGGAGGTAAGATAACTTAATCATATTTATTACATGTACATTTATTCATTTAGCAGACGCTTTTATCCAAAGCGACTTACAAGGGGAGCAATTAGGGGTTAGATGTCTTGCTCAAGGACACTTTAGTCATGGTATTGAAGGTGGAGAAAGAGCTGTTCATTCACAATCCCCACCGGCATGGGAATCAAACCAGCAACCTTCAGGTTGTACATATGTACAATAAGCAGATTAGGGTTAGGGTTAGTTCACTCAAAAAGTAAAATTCATTAAGTACTCACCCTCAAACTGTAAGAACTTTGTTCATCTTTGGAATACAAATTAAGATATTTTTGATGAAATCCAATAGGTCTCTGAACCGCATATAGGCAGCAACGTCATTTCACCATTCAAGGCCCATAAAGGTAACAAAGACATTTTTAAAATAGCCCATGTGAATACAGTGGTTCAAACTTGTTAAGTTATGAAGTCTCATACAATGTTGACAAAGTAAAAACTGTGTTCTACATCAGAACGCCAGCGTATATGTTTTTCTATTTTTTTTTTTTGGCACATTGTTGGTATAAATCTTTAGGCTTTAAGGGTTTAGGCTGAACTATGGTATGTCACAATTCAGCTTCATTAAACTTCATTTAAAGGAGTGCAAAGAGTTAAGTTGTCATCTATTTAGTGTCACTTAAAGTGTTTTTCAACCATTTGGTTGAATGACTCTGAGTGCAGTGGTTAGCGGTACTAGTAGCATTTCCTTTAGAATAAGTTTCAGTGTAGTGTGATTACAAACCTCTCATTGATGTATTTCTCGGTTACATATTAGATACTCTGTACAGGAGAACCATGCTGTTGAAACTGCTGTTGTGACTCACGATTGGTTGTGCACATTGTAATTCTGATTTTGCAACACCACAATGGAAAAAGAAACTGTAACCATGTTAGGATCATGAACCCGGATCAGTACAGAACAATGAAAAAAGAGCAGAAAGCAGTCAGCCCGATGGTGAGCCAGGCCTGTGCTAAGGGAAACGAATTTGAAACACATTACAGCTTAGTAGCTTGGTGGAAGTGACTTCATTTGCGCAGATCAAGAACTTTGGGTTATGTTTCTCCAACTTGAATGATCTTTTTCCATCCATTTTTTTCAAACTCTCCATTTTGTTTTCCTACAGTGTCTCTCCCCTTATGTGACACAGGGACCTGACAACTTTTACCATAGCGGCCTTGTTGGGTTGGAACACTGTGCTTCTATTTCTTTGAGTCTTGAGCCGCAATTGGACAAGGTGCTGCTGCCCAATTATGTGGTTGTTTAAAGCATTCATGCTCCATTGTTGAAGACATCTGGAGTAGAGAAAGAGAGCCTTAGGGACAGCGATGTCTAGTCACAGGTGTTTGTGGAGTGACGTAAGAACTGGTACTAGCCAACGGGGGAAAAAGAAACGGGTGGGAAAGCTCTCAGTAAACAGCCAGGACTGGTGAGCTTGGAAGAGATCTCTGAAAGACAGAAACGAAGAAGAGGTCGAGCCTTCTGCTGATGTATGACTCATCAGAGCAGCTAAAGGGGGCATCCCAGTTACTCCCAGGAAGTAAGTTTTGGAGTGTTGGAGAGAGGGGGAGAGCTTCAATGATGGATGGACAGGGACAAAGGGAGGGAGGGAATGATTGAGGGAAAGAGAATAGGAGCGTGAGTGACATATCGGGAGGATAGCGACTAAGCCCGGCATGCCGCATTGCATAATTACATTTTCTGTTCAAAGAGTATCGGCAATCAATAATGTAATTCATAGAGAAGCCATAGCATACCCTCTCATTGGCATTCACTGCCATGCCCGAGCCGCTATCCTGAAGAATTAGAGCAGCGAGGAGCAGAAGGCAGTTTGTCATTGAAACAAAAAGTCACCCATTGTTCATATCAGAATATACTTACCCAGCATGCTTGTAGAGAGAGAGTGGCCTTGTAAATTGCATTATGTTTTGAGTGATGGCTTTTAGGCAGTCTGTCCTTGTTACCGTAGTGTGGTCAGCACATCGACAGGCTTGCGATGGCCCGTTTCTCGTTGACATCTGGCTGTGGTTTTAGTCCCTTCTTAGTCCTTTTAGTGCTTTCTTCAGCTCTTCTTTTCCTTCTCTTCTGGTAACTCTTTTTTTGGGTCAGTCTAGATTTAAAATGGCAGTCAGCCCCCAAGTCCTGCCATAGTGAGTTTGAGAGTTTGGACGTGGACGACAGCTCTGAGGCCGATCTCACGTCGTCTCTTCACCTTCCAGTGCATCCCCGACATCCCACAGCCAGGAGCCGAAGGGTTGAGATCGCCTCTGATAAACTCACTCGGAGGCCACAGGGTACTGCGATGCGTGCCATCCTTCCTAACCCCTCCAGCCCCTGTTGCAAGTCGGAACAAATTCTCATTCAACTCAGCCATATCTCTGGCATCCTTGACGACCGAGAGGTTTGGATTCCAGTAAGCTCCCCGATCCTCTGGTGTTGTAATTTCACAGCTAATATGAGCCTTAGAGCCCTGAGCAAGTAGGCGAAGGGGTCTAGAACTCCTGTTGGGTTGAGTCTAGATTAGTTCGGCCTACCAGTGGGACACAGTGGGATCTTCTCACCTTCTCCGGCTGCCAGCACCTTGTCCACAGCCTCTTTGCCTCAGTACTTAGCGCTTTAGCCTTCCGCTCACCGGCCAATCAGGCCTTGTTTATTTATTTAGCCCCTCATACATGTTTAATGAGGGAGGGGAAACTGATCCCAGAGCAGACAGGCTGTAAATACCGCTGTGTGGGGGGCTGTTTTTCTCTCTAATGGAGTAGTTTTTTTGAGCCTGATTGGTTTATACAGGATTTAATGACTTGGTTTAGCCAGAGATCGCAGGCTGGTGTGTTTCTGTGTTTGTGTGTGTGAGTGTATGAGGTTGAGTCTTGTGATTTGTTTGTGTGCCTCAGGTTTTAAACTGTAGTTTGACCCTCATGATTTGCGTATGCTTGTGTACTCGCTCTGTCGAGCCGCTCAGATTTCTCTCCCCTAGTGACGAAGGAAGGGGGATTTAATCTGCACGTTTCCACCCACAAGCGCCTCCATTTTGTTTTCGGTGACCAAGACCCTTGACAGTTTAAACACAACAAAAAAATGTGAAAGAGAAGTTACTCACGAGACATGACGTTTGACCACCAACTTCCTGTGCGTGCGTGTGCTTCAGATAAGCGCGCTCAGAAAACGATGCATTAGAAGTTTAAACGGATAGCTTTAAATCGCGTGAAAGTAATAAACTTTAATGACGAATGACTTTGCTATCCGTGAGAGTGATTGCGATGTAGATGATAATCAAAACCAAGCAGATGTCTTGTTAGCATTTGGCAGAGAATCCGACTGAGGCAGGAAATGTGATCACGGAGAGGGGGCGGGGCACGGCAGCTCATTTGCATTTAAAGGCACATGCACGAGAACAGCCTGTTCTTGACTGTAATCAGAAATGGATTAATAAATGATCCGTGAGGTATTTTAAGCTGAAACTTCTCAGACACATTCTGGGGACACCTGACACTTAAATCTTGGGCATAATAGGTCCTCTTTAGGACTTTTATTAATCAGCCAACAGATTCAAACCCACACTGCCCTCATAAGCACCACAGCTCACCTCGTCACAGAACATACTCTAAAACTCTTTCTCATTATTTTTCTGTTCCAGCAATAGCTGAGTGGGAGAAAACCGAGCATCATGACAGGCCAACTGGTGACAGGCACCGCAGAGCGGCCGAAGAGTCCTACTGGGCCTACTCAGGTGAGCAAACTATATTCAAACATACATAAAGACACTTCTGAAAGAGTAAAATTCATTGCAACAGTCATTGTGTTCTTCTAGCACTTAAACACATATACTTCCTCTGATAGACAGCTTGTCTTTCATCCAGAGCTGTCCACCTCACCCCAGAGGCCTCGCCTTAGGGTCTCCCCTGGCTTTTGCTTTCATGAATGCTTTGCTGTTGAGAAAGTGACTCATGTTGTCCCTCTGAGCAATATTTGCCGAAGAATAGCATTAATCTTTAACTGTGCCACCAAGCCTGCGGCAACCAATGATATTTATTTAATTTATTTAAATGCTTCCCCTTTTTCCCTGCCTTGGGTTTCTGTTGTTTGCCACCGTGACGGGTGGCCCCTTGCATAGATGTGGCCTACAACAAACGCTTGGATACCTGCACTTTTGCGATCTTGTGGTCTTTATTGTTTATATTTCTCTAACATCAAACATTTAATGTCCCGCTAAGGTGTCGAAGCATCTTTCAGAGGAGCATTTCGTTGTGAATAGTCAATGGTGTTGGTGGTAAAGGCTTTTTGTATTAGGCAGTATGTTTGTGCTTATATACTCTATTCAATTCGCTACTGAAAAGAGCGTGCTGAGATTGTAGTGTTAGAAGTCACAACCTCTATGTGTGTGCGTATGCATATATTATCACATCAAAGACGCCTTCAGTCAAAGGATCTTGATGTTTTAGTGTTTTTATACATCTATTTTCAAGTGATAATTACACAGTCTTAGTTTGAATACTTCCTGCAGGCTGACATTTGTCATCTTTTTCCAGTGCAGACATTTGGATGTCTATGTTGACATTGTGCACTAGTGTCAAGGAAGCAAATTTAGTACTGTAACTTCCTAGGCTGTAAACGACTCATAATGTAAAGTCTAAAATCAAGCCACTCTTTTGAAAACGTGTGTGGTTATATGTAGCTACTAAAAAATATTTCAAAAGATTTCTTGAAACAAAAATAGCGAGAATCTTGCACTCATTCTTGGAAAAGTCATATTGTTACTGGGAAAGCTATAGTCGTGCTACTGAAAAAATTCCTTTTTTAGTAATTAATAGTAATTATCTTTTTTATTTATTTACTTTTTTGTCGTTGGTATGAACATTTTGTTAAAGTACCCCTTTTGGTGAAAATGTGTTGTTGTTTTTAACATGCTTTAGAGGGTTAATTCACCCAACAATGAAAATTCTGTCATTAATCACCATCATTAATCACCTCTAAGACCTTCGTTCATATTCAGAACACAAATGAACATGTTTTTGATGAAATCCGATAGCTCAGTTTTGGAGGCCTCTACTGACAGCAAGATAATGAACACTTTCAGATGCCCAGAAAGATACTAAAAACATATTTAAAATAGTTTATGTGAGTACAAGCGACAAGAATACTTTTTGTGCACCAAAAAACAACAACAAAATAATTTTCAACAATTTCTAGTGATGGTCGATTTCAAAAAATTGATATACTTTACGAATCTTTTGATTTGAATCAGTGGTTCGGAGCACCAAAGTCATGTGATTTCAGTAAACGAGGCTTCGTTATGTCATAAGTGATTCGCAATTTCAGTGCTTCGTGTGACTTTGGCAGTTTGATACGCGAACCGAACCACTGATTCGAAACAAAAGATTCGTAAGAGTTTTGTATAAATATGCAATTTTGCTGATCAAAGATGAGTTTTAAGCAGAGTTGGGGAGTAACGAAATACAAGTAACTTAGTTACATATTTGAAATACAAAATTTGAGTAACTGTATATCATTACAGTTACATTTTAAATGGGTGGTAATCAGATTACAGTTACATCTGAAAAGTGTTTTAGATTACCAAAGTGATTACTTTGAGTTTTAATGTCATTTAAACAGCAATTGGTGATTCTCTGACTCTGACAGTCTGAAAAAGCAGAGTTAAGTTTCATGTTTCGACTGTTTTCATGTTTTGTGATAGTTGTTTGTGAGTCATTTTATAATTCACTCGTCACTGCAACTTTTTCTCACAATTTGTTTTTTCCCCTCATAATTCGGATTTATCTCAATATTGTGAATTTATATATCATAATTCTAACTTTTCTCAATATTTTAAGTTTATTTCTCATAATTTTGACTTTTCTCAATATTGAGAGTTTATATCTCATAATTTTGACTTTATAACTCACTATTGCAACTTTATATCACACAATTCTGAGGGAAAAAGTCAGAATTGAGAGATAAAAACTTGCAATGACCTTTTTTGTGTTTGTTCCACAATTATTAGTATTCCAAAGTATTCTAAAGTATTTAGATTAAGTTACTAAACTTGAGTAATGTAACGAAATGCGTTACAAATTACTTTTTAAAGCATGTATTTTGTAATCTGTAGTGAAATACATTTTAAAAGTAACCTACCCAGCCCTGGTTTTAAGGTATACAATTATTGACTACAGGGACACTTTCAAGGAGCTCTTGAAGAACATTGCTGCGTGTTGTACAGCGTTTTAGTCATTGAGAGAATTTCTTATGATATCCCCTTCTTGCTTAGTGCAGAACTGTAGGCTTATGTTAAAAGCTTTGCATTATTCCCATCAACCCCTGCTGTCCAGAGACGGGAGATGCTTCATGCGCTTCGGTCAGGGGTTTGATGGGGTGGGTCACTAGGGCATCTGTGGCTTCACCCTGAGTTGCGCTGTAGTTTGCCTGCTGTGTAGTGAGACATCTCTGCCATCAGCCTGAGCAGAGGAAGGGAGAGAGAGAGCATGCTATTTTTACTCGGGCATGGATGGCAAAACAGCAAGTCTGTCACAAGTACAGGTAATTAGTACATTTTAATTAGCAAGTAAGCTTTAATCAGTAACCTGGTGAAAAGAAGAGAACATGATGCCACATTACGAGGAACCTAGATAACTCATAAATAGACAACAATTAAAAATTATTACCCTACAAGAACTGAAAACGTCCTACATGGCATTCGAGTCAATGACATGCCGCTTGTTTTTTTTTTGTTCCTATGGTTCGATTCATTCTGAATCAATTCGGCAGAGTTTTCAACTTCTTTATTAAAATTTATTTTGGGGGAAAAAAGTAAAAACCCTCATCAATAAAATGAGAATCACAATTTGTTTTTTAAAATTTCAAATAGAGATCATGATTCTCTCACGATTCTGAATATAGGCTACAACTAAACAAAATAAAATTTAATTTACTGGAGTTTCTGGCAAAATATTAATGGATGGATTCTAATTGTTTGAAAAATGTTTCATTAATTTGAATGAATTATTTAAAAAGAATGAATTCAATGACTAATTAATAAATACTTGTTTCATTACTAGACGCATCGTTGGTTTTGAACAAATCTTTTGAACGAATGATTCAATGACAAATGCATTTTTAATAGTCACTTGTCGCCACCTAGTGGTATACGATGTATTTGATACAATTGTTATTTGAAGTTAGTTACAATAGGTGGTTTGCTCTAGTGTTTACATGCTAATTTTAATCTTTCATCTCAGTACTTTCATTCTTAATTTGAATGACTCTCTCTGACTCAGCGTGGACAAACAAACACAGATTTGAATGTTCCGGTATGATTTTGTCAGAGGTTTAATAGAAACTGGTGAATCGTTGTCATTAATAAAATATGATTGCGTGGGTGTTTGACTCGAGATCACGACCTTTTCACGATTAATCGTGCAGATCTACTCACGTCTCAAGGTTGATGTGTCAAAATCTCTCAAAATATTTGATAATTTTACCTTTTTATGACAAAGTAAGGCTAGTTCAAATGTCATGTGGTGTGACTTGGTGTGATGTAATGATATTTAAAAGAATATTTGTAAAAAAAAAAAAAAAATGGTAACACTTTACAATAAGGTTCATTAGTTAACATTAGTTAACAACATTAGTTAACATGAACTAATAATGAACTGCACTTATACAACATTTTTTAATCTTTGTTAATGTTAATTTCAACATTTACTAATACATTATTAAAATCTTGTTAACATGAGTTAACGCACTGTGAACTAACATGAACAAACAATGAACAACTGTGTTTTCATTAACTAACATTAACGAAGATTAGTAAAAACAGTAACAAATGTATTGCTCATGATTAGTTCATGTTAGTTAATACATTAACTAATGTTTAACTAATGAACCTTATTGTAAAGTGTTACCAAAAAAACATTTTAAAATTGATAAATGTATTTAAAGACTTTTTTTTAAAAATGTGTATACAAACAAAGCATTGTTGAAATGTTTAGATTTTTAAAAAAATTCAATTAATCAAACAATTAGTTCCGACCAGGGCTGTAATACCAACATTACAGTAGTCAATGCCAACTTTCATTCATTGTTACTGGATTGAGTTTGTATTCTTAATACTGTATAAACACCAGCATCACATTTTTTATTTTTTTTTTTCGTATCGACTTGGTACAGAAGTACTGCCATTTTTGATATCCCTAGTTCAGACGATCTTACAAATCCCTGTTTTGCTAATGGCAATGTTTTTTTTTTTTCATAAACACAAATCAATACAACTGTAGGCATTGATTCAGAGTCAGCATGTGTTCTTGAGTCAAATCCGCCTGTGGGTTTCTCATGTACATCAAGGGTCCTAGAGTGTTAAGCCTTAAAAACTGTGATTGCATTGCAAGAATTCGTAAAGCGCATGTTTACACAGACCTGTATGTATTTATATCCCCACACGTGTTTTCAGGTGGTTGTGCGTTCATGTTTTCATGCACGTACTGCCCTGAATTCTTTTGGTTCCTGAACACCTATCGCTTCTTGTGAGCAGAATGTTGTTGACGAGCACAGATGACTTTGTCCTGCAGGCAGATTTAATGAACACGGCAGATGATCCTCGCTCTGAGAGCGGCTCGTCGTCCTGTCGAGTGGCTTTACTCTGTTCGCGCCCTGTAAAGCTGCCGCGCTTGTACCCTCCGGTTAGTCATCACTCTCGGTTTGCCCAGTTACAAAGCCCTTACCGTTTTTGCATCAAGCTCCATTATCAGTTTATTTATTGCTCCCTGAAGAGCCCTGGAAATTATGCTTGATCAAACAAAACCCCTAACAACATGTCTTATGACTACAGGGCCCACTGGGCCAAATTTAGCTTGGGCAGATTACACTTAAATATAGTTTGTTGTTCACATACTTCATACATGTGGAATTTGTGTTAACAGAATAAACCACAGCATGTTTTCTTCAATGTTATTGTGGTCCAGTGTGCGTGTGGTTTTAGCAAAGGATTCTCGTTGTTTTTCTGGCACCACAGTCACCATATTTCTTTAAAATGATATAATTTAGAAAGGTTTTATTGATTATACCTTGCCAAACACTCCCACGGTGAAATATGTAATAATCTCGACATCAATAATGGGCCGTTTAATATATATCCACAAGATTCACGTTTATTTGATGCATAAATAGCGTGGCTTTGAGCGATGTTGAAATTTAGTCCAAACACCATGGAAGTACTGTATTATACAGGGCTGGGTATGTTACTTTAAAAATGTATTTCACTACAGATTACAAAATACATGCTTTAAAAAGTAATTTGTAGCGTATTTCTTTACATTACTCAAGTTTAGTAACTTAATCTAAATACTTTAGAATACTTTGGAATACTAATAATTATGTAACACACACAAATAAGGTAATTGAGAGTTTATACCTCACAATTCTGACTTTTTTCTCAGAATTGTGTGATATAAAGTTGCAATTGTTATAAAGTTATGAAGTCAGAATTATGAGATATAAACTCGCAATATTGAGAAAAGTCAGAATTATGAGATATAAACTCGCAACATTGAGAAAAGTCAGAATTATGAGATATAATCTCGCAATATTGAGAAAAGTCAGAATTATGAGATATAAACTCGCAATATTGAGAAAAGTCAGAATTATGAGATATAAACTCGCAATATTGAGAAAAGTCAGAATTATGAGATATATAAGAAAAGTCAGAATTGCAAGCAAAGAAGTTGACTCGCAATTTATTAAATTGTATGCAAGTTTTTATCGTGTAATTCTGACTTTATAACTTGCAATTATGAATTTATATCTCCCAATTCTGATTTTATAAACGCAGTTGTGAGTTTAAATCTTGGATTTTTGAAAAAAAAGAAGTCAGAATTGTGAGATTCAAACTCGCAATTGCCAGGAAAAAAGTTGAATTGTGAGATAAAAAGTTGCAATTACCCTTTTTTACAAGTACAAGGGTCTCAAACAACTGTTGCAAAACATGAAATCAGTCGTGGATCAGCCAGTAATGTTTACATGACATTAAAATTCAAAGTAATCACTTTGGTAATCTAAAATACTTTTCAGATGTAACTGTAATCTGATTACCACCCATTTAAAATATAACTGTAATGAAATACTCAAATTTTGTATTTTAAATACGTAACTAAGTTACTTATATTTCGTTACTCCCCAACCCTGCTATTATGTTTAGTATTTTAAAACACTGAAGCGGTCGCATGTTGGCAGCGAGGCGCCATTATCTATAAAGCATCTGAATTGAAATGCCTCTCACGGAAATGTGCTGGATTTGGATTGTAAACATAACAAGCGTCTCTGAATGATTAATGAACTGAGAGAAGCTGCTTTCTGCCGAAGCACAGTATCAAAAACCTTTAAACAAGATCAATATTGTCTTCCAGGAACCGTGTGCCACACCCCAAAATACATCTTCTGTATGATTGTTCCTGACAGACACCGATCAACCCCGTAACGCGCGGCCGCAGGAGCGTTCTGATCTCTGCGAGCGAACCTTGGCCTATTCGATGGATATTAATTTTAAATCCTTTGTGTTCTTGGCAGCGCTTCCATTAATGGGTTTTAATTTAAAGGACAGAAAATGTACTGCTCCTTTCTTTTCATGACAACCCACATAAGGTAATTTCATCACTGGATTCCAGCTTTGAATGAACAGCTTGCAGCTACTGCGAAGCTCTATTGAAAGCGGTACGGAGATGGAATTTGATGTCTTGCCTTTGCTGTGCCACTTCTGTTTGTTAAAAAGGCCATCAATTGGTAAATGCTTTCACGTCTCATGATTTTCTTGCATACGTTGGGCGCATAGATATTTCAACCGAACAGTAGATTTCATCTTAAAGGAGCAGTTTGTGGAAAAATAAAAAAGCTGTTATTTACTCACCTTAATGCAATTCCTAACCTGAATGCAACACAAAAGATATTATTTTTGGTGGGACTTTTTTTTTGGTCCATACAATGAAAGTCAATGCGATCCACTTTTATTATGGACGAAAAACAGTTTAATCTTCCACAACAAATTATCTTCTTTTTTCCATGTGGCATTCATAGTCAAATCTCTATTTAGCGGTTGTTTGTTAACAGACGGTGCATCTTGTGAGTCTCCCAGACCTTCTGCTCACCTCTCCGCAGGCCTTCATCATCATCATCATCATCATCTATCCCCTTCCCATCATTCTCTATCAGCTCTGAGCTCGAGGCTGCCAGCTTTTGTTTAGCAATATTGGCAACCTGGACACAGATGTTGACCCGCTCCAGATGTTGTGCAGAGCACGGCAGGTCGACCCTCATGTTTGCTATTTACACTTAATCAGACAGACAAAGTACTTCCTGTGGGGTGTGTGTGTGTGTGTGTGTGTGTGTGTGTGTGTGCAACTTGTACTGTTATGGAAGTACTACGCAAGTTACTCCCACTATAAAATGTTACATTTAAAGAAACTCGTAATGAAGAGTGTACTCATTCACATTTAAAAGTATAAAATGTTACTTTTTAAAGAGGGTAGTCGTGGCCTAGGGAGTGAGGGAGCTGGGCTTGTAATCTGAAGGTTGCTGGTTCGATTCCCACACCGGCAGGAATTGAAAGTGGGGATTGTGAATAAACAGCACTCTCTCCACCTTCGATACCATGACTAAAGTGCCCTTGAGCAAGACATTTAACCCCCAATTGCTCCCCTTGTAAGTCGCTTTGGATAAAAGCGTCTGCTAAATGATGAAAAATGAAAATGAAAGAAGGCGAGGTTTGTGTAACATGCGGTGCAAACAGTGGCGGCCATGTTGAGATCACATGACCAGCCGAATGCTACTCACTTCCATCTCGATAAACACCGTACACAATTGTCGCAATAAATTTTGTGAATCAATATGTCTTTAGGTAGGTCAACCGGAAACGTTTGTTTGTGATCGGTGTCCGTATATTTTTCACACCACAGCATAAAAGCTGTGTCGGAAATCGCATTCTGTCTGGGTTTGTGCTACATTAGAATAAGAACTTCACGTACATTAAAAAATGACGGTCTTTATAGTATAAATATGTGTTGTGCGAATAAAATCCGCCATGTTGTCATTGTCATGTAACAACTCCTCAAGTGTCCATCAGAAGCTCGGCAGAAGTTGTAGGTGGTCCTGGTATTTTTACCTACTGTTTTATGAATACCATGAATTTGAACATACTATTTTCACATACGGTTTTTCACCTAGGGAGATTCAGACGCTGGAATTTCTTAATTTTTTATATTATTGATTTTTTTTGTCTTCTTCATTTCAAGCCTTAAATTTTAAATCTGAGAAATTCTGATTGTTTTGATTTGTTATTGAGCAGAAAGGGATTGTTTGTCATCTCGAAACTGATTTCCAGTCTCTCTACCTCTCTAGATTCTCCGCTATCTTGTGCCGAGTAAACTACATGTAAATAGAGACTCGCCCAAAAACCTAATCCATTGTTTGCCTGCTTCTTTTTTTCTTTCTTTTTTTGACATCAATGAACTTTCTTCTTTGACAGCTTTTGTGCTTGGAGACTGCGCTGCAGTAAATGGGGTGCTGCGTTAACTTTTGTCATTATTTGAGTTATTTTGACAGGGGTATTTTTCATCAGTTAGACCGCTAATTAGACGACGACAGGCGCATTGATGAGATAGATAGAGGCGGAGGGAAGAATTCATAATGCCCTCGTGTTCCCTCTTCTTAAAGCGGGTGATTATGGGTGGGTCTGCGGGCCGGGGGAGCTGGCGGACCCCACTACAGCTGGATGTGCTCTGAGCTAGCCAGACCAGAGACGTACCTGACTGAGCATGCTAATGAGAAACACGCGCCCTTCTCCTCTCTCCCTAGCTCACACTCATTTTTCTTTCATTCTCAGTTTTTTCTTCAAGAAATATTTTTAATTTCTGAATGTTTTGCTCTCATTCAACCGTGGTCGTTCTGTCATGCTATGCTATGCATGCTAACTTTTGCTTATTTCCTGTCTGTTTCTCACTCTCCCTCTCCCTCTCTTTTTAATTCTGCCTCTTCCGAAATAAAACTTCAGTAACTTCCCTGGAATGTTTTTTTTTGCCTAGGTTCCTTGCTCTCATTCGTCCATGGTTTTTTGTTTTTTCACATGCTATGCTATGCTAACTTTCACTATGAACTTTCATCTCGCTCTACTTTAATTCTCACTTTTTTTCTTCAACAAACAAGATCTTAAAAATATTTTTAATTTCTGAATTTTTTGCTCTCATTCAACCGTGGTCGTTCTGTCATGCTATGCTATGCATGCTAACTTTTGCTTATTTGGTGTTTGTTTCTCTCTCTCCCTCTCTTTTTAATTCTGCCTCTTGCTCTTCTGAAATAAAACTTCAGTAACTTCCCTGGAATATTTTTTGCCTAGGTTCCTTGCTCTCGTTCGTCCATGGTTTTTTGTTTTTTCACATGCTATGCTATGCTAACTTTCACTATCAAAGTTCATCTTTTTCTACTTTAATTCTCACTTTTTTTCTTCAACAAACAAGATCTTAAAAATATTTTTAATTTCTGAATGTTTTGCTCTCATTCAACCGTGGTTGTTCTGTCATGCTATGCTATGCATGCTAACTTTTGCTTATTTCCTGTCTGTTTCTCTCTCTTCCTCTCTTTTTAATTCTGCCTCTTGCTCTTCCTAAATAAAACTTCAGTAACTTCCCTGGAATATTTTTTGCCTAGGTTCCTTGCTCTCGTTCATCCATATTTTTTTTGTTTTTTTTCACATGCTATGCTATGCTAACTTTCACTATCAAAGTTCATCTCTCTCTACTTTAATTCTCACTTTTTTTCTTCAACAAACAAGATCTTAAAAATATTTTTAATTTCTGAATGTTTTGCTCTCATTCAACCGTGGTCGTTCTGTCATGCTATGCTATGCATGCTAACTTTTGCTTATTTCCTGTCTGTTTCTCTCTCTCCCTCTCTTTTTAATTCTGCCTCTTGCTCTTCTGAAATAAAACTGCAGTAACAACTTCCCTGGAATATTTTTTGTCCATGTTTTTTTTCACATGCTATGCTATCTATGTTAACTTTCACAATCAAAGTTCGTCTTTCTCTCTCTGAAATTCTCTCTTGTTCTTCTGAACTAAAAACAATGTCATTATATTTAGTTTCTGAGTTTCTTCTCGCTCTCGTTCAACTTGCATGCAATGATAAATTTTCTAACGTTGGTTTGTTTTCTTATAAAGTTTCTCTCTCTCGGGGTGAATTTCGAATTTGTTTTGTGTCTATGAAGGGCACTGTGGGACAAGGACGCAACTGAGGGTCATCCCAAACAAAAGTGAGCAACCGAATCCCTTCGAGGAGGGTCCTTCCACAAGGGCATTAACGAAGTGTACATAAAAATAATACTTCTAAAAATAGAAAAGGCACCTGTTTTGTAGATGAATCAGTAAATGTTTACTTTGGGACCTTTATAAAGGGATTCTAGTAGTGAAAGCAGCTGCTACATAAAACGAAAGATGAGTTGATGATGCGGTTTAATATATTAATCAATAAGCAGCTTTGGTTTGAATGTGCTGATCTGTTGAATCTGGCAACAGCGAGTAACTTGAGATCTTTTATGATATCTGCTTTAATAAAATGAGATGGCAGGGCGTATTGGAGAGTCTATCGTGGGCCTGCGCTAATGCTGCCGCACGTCACTGGATGGACCTGCTGTTATTGTGCAATTTACTGCACAGCCAATAACAGTCCTGTAATGGATTATGACATGGTGCAGTTTGAGTTATCCTCCCATTGTAGAACCCTGACCCACAGGCACATTTCATCTGAGCTCCATCCCGAGGTGCACTGTGTGTGTGTGTGTGTGTGTGTGTGTGTGTGTGTGTGTGTGTGTGTTGGTGGCAAGTAACCGATTCAGATGAAGAATTCAGGTCAAACTGTGAGCAGTGTTTGCTCATGTGGGATGCTGGATCATCCAGGTCGCCTTTTAATCTCATCTCAGGCCTGAAATGTACTCTATGGCAGTACAGGGGCTCAACACTAAGGATTTTTTTCTTTTGCTCCCCACCACAAAAAGGTAAAAAATAAATGCGGTTATGACACCAAGCCTAACTCATAACTTTCAAATATTGTTATTAAAGACAAGTAATGAAATAAGAACAAATAATCAAATTTACGAGCAATAGCACAAATAAATACAATAGAACAGACATATAAATCTTTTCAGGAACATCTAACAATATTTTTCAGGTAGAAAAATTGAATCAAATGTTAATAACCCTGCATAGTCTTCACTGTATGAATTAAATATAAATGAATCCTCATTGAAGTTAAAAAAGTTATTTAGTCGAGAGCAGTAAATGATTTTTTTCTTTGTACTGTGTTGTTTGATTAACCTTGAAACAGACAGCAGTGGGTTTTTTAGGCTGCTGTCACTTTAAGAGCTGCACAGATCCAATATACTGTTACACATGGTGAACTGTTTGTTCACTTTAGACGTAATGGATTATGTTTATGAGGATACTAGCCATTTTGCCAATTTTGTGTGAATATGTCCTTTCAAGCGCAAGAAGAGACGGCTTTCTGGGTGCAAGCTTCAGATGTGTTGAACTTCCCATACAGTGCTTGAGTACCACATTGAATTCTCTCTCACGTCCTCCCGTCAGAGTCCTGCACGCGTCCTGTTTGATAAATTCACACCCGTCCCACACCCGACCCGATATCCGGCAGAAACACAAATCTTAGTCCGTACCCGACCTGTTTGACATAAAAACCGCGACCCACCCGCACCCACATTAAATCTCCTACATGAGGTAGACAAAAATCATTTTTTCATGTAGCCTAACACAAGCAATAAAACCAACATTAAGGCATTCTGACTTGATGTTAATTAAACATTGCATTAAACAACACAAGTAAAATAGAACAAAGAATGTTTTAGTGGGCCAATTTAATTGTAAGCTTAAAGTTAGTAAATATTTTAGCAGAATCACTCTGTTTAAACGTGGTTGTCTCTTCTGAGACTCAGCAGTATTTACCTGACTGTGGTTCCTCTTTGTAACAGCAAGAAAAACTTTCACTCAAATTGTGAATTTAGTAAATATATAAAGCAAGCAAAGTGTGCTCCCTTTAATATAATCACTAAAGCTTTCAATCAGATGCTCAGAGATAATTAAAAATAAAACCTATAACTGACTTCAGACAGAGCATGAACACAAATATGCTCAGGACCAGTTGAAAGCAGCTGTCAATTGCACCGAATTTAGTTGGAAAAGTATTGGCTATTGGATCCGCATTCTGTACATCGTGTCCGAGCCGCACCCGTGCCGCACCCGCGCCACATCCTCACCGCACCGCACACGCACCGCACCCGCACCGCACCCGACACGTAAATATTATTCCACTCTTTATATCAAATATTAGCGGGTCACTCGTCGGGTACAGGACTCTGCCTCGTGCCCAAAATATTTAAGTGGGCAAGGCTTAATGCAAACATATGTTCTGTCTACTGTTCCCTGGTCATCAGACAGTCCTTATTTCAGAGCCTTGTACACAAAAATTTCTAAGTTTCTTGAGCACAAAAGTCTGCATATTAGAATGATTTCTGAAGTATCATGTGACACTGTTGGCTGCTGAAAATTCAGCTTTGCCATGACAGGTATAAAATATACAAAAACAGAAAAGTTCTAGAGAAGTTATTTTGAATTGTAATAATATTTTGGCAATATTACTGTACTGTATTTTTGATAAAATACACCCTCACGATTGTACGTGAGCACAAACGCAAGTTTGATCATCTTTGCATTCCGAGACATTTCAGAGCATGTTTTTGTGTTCTGAAACATAATACTTTTTGTATTTGAAACACAAATAAATGTTCTCAGCCAATGCCACACGGGGCGCTAACAGAACAGATACAGTCTTTCATTTAAGCTACTGTCCAGGCTGAGCAACCGTTGGAAGTGAATCGTACCCGTATCTAGTTAGTAAGTTAGAATTATTTCTGGTTTAAATGCCCACGTTTGAAGGTAACTCTATCGCCCTCTTGAGAGTGGAGGATTACTGCCGGAGGAACATTTGTTCATTTGCCCCACATTCACATCTGCGTTTGCGTACTTGCATAAATTATATCTCCTTTATGCTGAAAAAAAAAAAAAGAGAGAAATCTCTTAATCATTGATTTGTTTAACTGCTTGGCAACTCATTTGTTTATTCTGGTTGTTTTACTATCCCCTTTTCCTCCATCCCTTCCATTGTCTTTCGTTATGAATCCACGTCTGGGTTTTAAAGGCCAGCTCTGTGTGTTTGGAAGTACAGAGTGGCTGATATATCTGGAATGTAAATATCAAACCTTCCTCCCTCACTACACACACACACCTGACTGGTGAAACACACCGACATGTTGCTGTTTCCGTCAGTGCTAGGCAAACAGACCCAGGGCTGTGTTAGTATTCAGGAGAGAGCAGAAAGACGGATCGAGAGAGGGAGAGAAAAGGAGAGCGGTGAAGAGGAAATGTTGCAGTATTTACAGAGCTGAGTCTCATCTCCTGTGGCCTGTGCACGACTTCAGCCTGGTGAGGACGTCACATTAGCCAAGCTATTTGAGTTTCATTTGTGAAATCTGCATAGTTAAACAAATGATAATGTTTTTACAAAAAACATGCTGTTGGGTTTTTCTAAATGTAATCGGCTCCTGTGGTTTATGCGGTCTTTTACCATGTATAATCTTGTCTTGGTTTGATTAAACAAATTTCATCAGTATTCCTGTATTCGTTCACATTGAGAACAATGCAGGGGATTCGATCTTTGCAATTAGTGATGAGAGAAACTTTGAATCAATTGAAACAATTTTACATGGACCTGTTTGTAATATATAAAATAGTCACATGTAATTTGTATTTCACAATTATGACTTCTTTTTCTCAGAATTGCGAGATTTAAACTCACAATTGCAAGTTATAAAGTCAGAATTGGGAGATATAAACTTGCAATACTGACTTTTTTTTCTTGCAATTGTGAATTTAGTATGTGAGTTTATATCTCATAATTCTGACTTTTCTCAATATTGTGAGTTTATATCTCATAATTCTGAATTTATAACTCACAATTGCAACTTTATATCACGCAATTCTGAGGTAAAAAGTCTTTTTTGTGTTTGTTCCACACTTATTAGTATTCCAAAGTATTTATATTAAGTTACTAAACTTGAATAATGTAACGAAATACGTTACAAATTACTTTCTAAAGCATGTATTTTGTAATCTGTAGTGAAACACATTTTAAAAGTAACAGCCCTGCTTTTGTGTCAATCTAAAATTCTCCTTTCAGTCATTATCTGTGAAATGCCGCAGGACAGTCCTTGCTCTCATCCACAGACTCCTTGTTTTGGGCGCGGGAACGGGTATTTTTATTGCCTAAGGATACACAGCATGGAACCAAAGCTTCATCTTCTCCTAATTTGGACTTGAAATAGATACAGTCTGCTTTTTAAAACAAAGAAAAGAAGCAATGAAGGATGGTTAGTATGTGCCAATATCAGGAAACTCAGTGTATTCGTGCAGTGTGCGCATGCCAAAAGATCAAATCCGATTTGAAGCTTGTGACAATCATCAATCCAATCATTTATTTAGCGTTCATGTAAACGCTATATTCAAATTCATCAGTCGGAATGATTTCATTCCAAAAGAAAGAAAAAGTGTAAACGCGGCTACTGTTTCAAAACGCTCGAAATACTGCATGCTTGTCATGACCGCTGGTCAGAGTACTGTAAATGCAACGAAAGCTCAGACAAAACATGCATAAAAACTCAAAACTTTTATCAAAAGTGCAGTTTATTAAATGCAATTAACAAATCATCTTAATACCATTAAATATGTATTATTTTACTGAATTGTTGGGCTTGTTTTATGGAGAGCTTGGTTAAAAGGGCCAATAAATGACTAACTCTTCTTTTCGTTATTCAAACTTTATAAAACTGATCCGAGATCATGCCCGTCCCATCGCCACATGTCTTTCTGGATCCGCATCAAGGAATTTATTTGGTACCAGTGTTTCTGTTGTTATGCGCATGTTTTCCTATTGCATAAAAATGTATCCAACACATTTGAGCGCATACATTTTTTTATGCTCATTTTTGGAATTTATTCGCATCTTGGCATTTTTTTTATGCAATATCTCAAAATGCACATAAAAATCGGTGGATGGAAACATAGCTACCGGTTCACAGAGATCATCGCCCTCTAGCGGCGAACCAATTTCGAAACGTTAAATCGTATGACTTTAGGAGCTTGATGCTTTGAATCTCTGGTTCAAAAAAAAAATGACTCGCAACGGTTCCGAAAGCATCCATCACTACTTGCAAATACTACAAAATCTGCCCACCAATAAACTTGCCACATCACGACCTTTGTTTACAAGAATTTTACTAGTTTGAAAAACAAATTTTATCTTCCAAAGTAATGGAATCCAGCTCAAGCTAAAGGAACAAAGGTGTTAAGTGTATTTTGTGTGGGTGAGTTATTTCTTGGGTGAGCTGTTTAATGACTCGAAGACGGAAACAAAGATGAGCGGGAGGAAGAAAAGGACCAATGAAAAGGATCTAAAAATAGAGGGAGGGAAAGAGAACGAGAATTTATCAGAAGCCTGTGCGCCGCCTCTTTAGCCGAGGATTAAGAAGTCGACTTTAATGAGAGTAAACGGGTCTCACGAGTGTTTGTGGGAGAGGTGTGTGTGCTTCAGTGAATACTGAATGGACTCGCATGTTCGTCCCTGAACTGCTGTGTGTGTCGGGTGGAGGTGGATGAGTAATATTCTCGTCTACTATAAAACAAGCAAATGGATTAGCTCGAATTGATTAAAGTTTATTTAAAGCATGAGTACAAGTGGCAATATTTCATAAGCGTTTGTGTGATATTACCGCACGGTGAGGCGCATGTGTCGGAGTCATTATTCCAGACTTTATGTATATCGCTTACGTAACATTTTAGTTGATGTGAACATTTATTTCAAGTGAAGCAACTTCTTTTGTGTTCATACCGCAAATATTCATATCAAATTAATGACTCGTTTTTGTTGTTGTTGTCCAGAATGTTCAGAAAACATATGAGATGAACTATCTATCATTTATAATTGTATCTCTATTCATTTCTGGATTATTTGAAGTGTAAGAGTAAAATAATTACGTCATACAATCATATGATATACAATTATGTATATATTTGACTGGCCAGACACGTCGCGTTTAGTTAATTTACACGTTAACGTACAGTACAGGTCAAAAGAGTGGAATAATTCAGATTTTTGAATGAAAGAAGTCTCTTATGCTTATCAAGGCTATGTGTATTTGATCAAAAATACAGTAAAAACGGTAATATTGTGAACAGTTCTCCTATTTGTGTATATATATATATATATATATATATATATATATATATATATATATATATATATATATATATATATATATACATACAGGGTTGGGTGGTAATCAGATTACAGTTACATCTGAAAAGTGTTTTAGATTACCAAAGTGATTACTTTGAATTTTAATGTCATTTAAACAGCAATTGGTGATTCTCTGACTCTGACCGTCTGAAAAAGCGGAGTTAAGTTTCATCAACATTTTAATATTTTTAAGAGGATTATAAAAATGTTTTGTTATTTTTATTTAGTTCTGTCCTGAACAAGACAAAATGACTGAATTTATAAAAAAAAATTGCCCAATTGTCAACTGAACTGTCCTGTCATGACCTGATGATCCACGACTGTTTTCATGTTTTGAGTCATTTTATAATTCACTCGTCACTGCTACTTTTTCTCACAATTTGTTTTTTCCCTCACAATTTTGAGTTTGCATTTCACAATTCTGACTTCTTTTTCTCAGAATTGTGAGATTTAAACTCAAAATTGCAAGTTATAAAGTCAGAATAGGGAGATATAAACTTGCAAAACTGCCTTTTTTTTGCAATTGTGAATTTAGTATGAGTTTATATCTCATAATTCTGACTTTTCTCAATATTGCGAGTTTATATCTCATAATTCTGAGGGAAAAAGTCAGAATTGTGAGCTAAAAACTTGCAATGACCTTTTTTGTGTTTGTTTCACACTTATTAGTATTCAAAGTATTCTAAAGTATTTAGATTAAGTTACTAAACTTGAGTAATGTAACGAAATGTGTTACAAATTACTTTTTAAAGCATGTATTTTGCATGTATTTTAAAAGTAACTTACCCAGCCCTGTATATATATTTATATATATATATATATATATATATATATATATATATATATATATAATTATTATTATTATTGTTATTTTGCAGTTTTTATGTATTAGTGTATGTTTGCATCCCTGTGAATACTGTCTGATGAAGCACAAAGCCCCCGTGCATCCCTCAGGTCATGTTGTTGTTGTTGTTGTTTAGATGAACAGCACTCATGGGACTGTGAGTGTGTGTATTTGCACATATCCATTATTCACCAGCAGGCTCCGTGCATGTACAGTCATCTCTTTAGGGCATTATGGGTGCTCAGGGTTCCACACGAGATGGCCCTTGAAGAATGTTCCTGGGAATTCTGGGCAGAATCCTGTGATGAATTGCGTCTGTGGCCACACGTGAGGACTTTTCGATCGTCCTTGTCCACTCAAGAGCACTAACAGAGGCCTGCGTCGTGTGCGCTGCGGTCCCCCGCTGACCCTCTTAATTTTATTGGCTTTGGTTCTGTAGAAACATGCAGCATCTGAATCATGGAGCTCTGATCCTTCTGTCGTGAGTTACATGCGGAGAGAGAGAGAGAGAGATAAAGCCAGAGTTTGGTGAATGGCTTGAAGGCATTTGACACCAGGGCCATGTGGAAAATGAGCTCTGGCTGGGAGAGGTAATGACTCACAGAAGAGAAGAGCTTGTTTCTGTTCGCCATGCCCTCCTGGACACACACACACGCACGCAGAACTTGATTCTCTCTGGAAATGTACCACGCCGTGACATATCTTAATTCTAAGCCGTGTGTGTGTGTGTGGTCAGACACATATACCTGGGTGTTTCTTCAATTTGTGTTAATTTTAGCGGTTCATTTTTTTTTTCATCTTTGTTTCTTGTAAGCCTTTTCACTATGTATTTATTTTGCTACTTTTTTGTTAAAAATGATTTACATAATTATTGTTTTATCCCGATTTGCAATCTTAAACTATACAAATCCATTAAGCAAATATATATACAAAAATACAATAATACATTTTTCAGTATATACACAAATTTTATACACTACTGTTAAAATGAATCCACTACTGTTTAAAAAAAATTGGGTCAGTATTAAGATTTTTTTTAATGTTTTTAAAAGAAGTCTCATGTGCTCACCTCCTCAAACTAAATATATCTGATTAAAAATATAGTTAAAGCATTAATATTGTGAAATAGTTTTATAATTTGAAATAAGTTTTTATATATATATATTTATTATTTATATATATATATATATGTAGTAATATATAATAACATATATACATTTTTTTTTAAAAATTACAACTGTCTGTCGATCCCAAGTATCATTTCCACAATGACCCTGAAGCCTTTGTCCTAATTTTTATTTTTATTTTAAAATGTTAGTGTGGCATATTTATCCATGGAGACGACTGTGTCAGTGAAGAGCTTGAAATTAAAAATGAGATGTGATGTGTGAAGAAACCTGAAAATGTCAACATTCCTGGGTAAAAAAAAAAAAAAAAAGGAAATAGAGGGCCAAACCCAAAATGGCTAAACATTAAGCTTTTAAATGTCTTAACCACAAAAAATGATTGGTCAGGAAATTAGCAACATTAGCTTAAAAAGACATTGCTGTCTCAGAAAAAAACATAAAAGACAGAATTACATTTTTGGCAGAATATGGGAAAGTGTGTGGAGTGATGAATCAAAATGAAAAATGAGTTGCTGTCATTTAATGTTTTGGAATACAGGAGAATATTGCAGAATTGCTTGCTGCCCACAAATGAAAAGTTGTTCTCTAAAGAGGAATGATCAGATGTTATTTTTCAACAAGATGATGCTCCTGCCCAAATTGCAAAGACAACTAAGAAGTGGCTTGAGAGGAATTCTATCAGGCCCATTGTGACGAGCAGGGCGGGCGAGAGTTTACGGCGCGAGGCCGGTGACGTGATTGCTAATGAGCGTCAGCTGCGCGCTACACCGGTCTCGTATCTCTCTCAGAGAGGAGCGACGATAGTGAAGGACGAGAGCGGAAAGAAATGAAATGTTCTTAAGAAATGTGTTACATTGGCGCCGAAACCGGGCGAGAGCCGTGAGGGAACGGCGGAGGCCAGTCCTGCTCGTCACACTGCTCGTTTTGGTCTGCTATAGTGCTATAGTATTTGGTCTGACATTAACAAACAAACTGTATCAAACTTTTACAAACTCTTCTTCCTATAAAAAACATCTTCAAGTTGGAAAAGGCTATTCTGTGTACTTTAAAGTACACAATTCTTCGTAATTGACCCTTTAAGAAGACCCCCCCACCTTTAGTTACTGTTGCTATGTCCGACAAGCCATGCACTCTCACCATCAAAAGATGTTAAGCCATTTCTTTTTCTTTCCTTTTTATCCCCATTTTTTTGCCCAAGAGTGTACTTTTGTTGTGCGTGATTTCAAGCTTGTCAGATTATGCAAAAAGGTCGGCTGTTTTCTTCCAAACTGTTCTTTTTTTACCACATTCTCAGAACATCTCTCAGATCGAGCCAGCGTTTCACCTTGCATGAGAGCCAATCGATAACGCAACTGACTGGAGGCAGGATTTTGTTGTCAGGACCGTCTTTACTTTGGTGGAAAGGTGTAGAATGGGGCCCGATTTGGCACCAGCTGTAGCACCTCACCATGCTGGTGTAAAGAAAATGAGAAACCGCAAACATGGTGTCTTATGTAGGTCTCTTTCAGCCGCTTTCCGGATGTGAGATAGAGAAATGGCTGCATTCACATTCATGTCATTTTCATTTGAAATGAAACATTACCCTTCAGTTCAGCTCTACCTTTTTTTCATGAATCTTGTGTCCGATTCTTCTGAGTAATGCAATTTGAAAATGTAGCAGACAGTTTCTAGGTTTATACCAAGTCAAGCAGCTGAAGTTACATCCGAATGTATTTAAGGACAAGAAGATATCTGTACTGTACAAGCAAGGACGAGTGCCAATGTCGACATTAAAGCATTTTGCAGAAACGCACGTAAACTCTCATTCATCTACGACTGACGTTCGACTGTGGCTATTTTCTCTGGGAGACGAGTGATATGCTGCTTTATTAATTGCTCCTGAAATATTAAAAAGGCTCCATCACGCATGAAATATTAATTCATTTTCGCTGAGATCATCGCGGCTAAATATTTCCTTGTATTGTTGTACATCAGGGGTGAGGGATGTGGCGTGGGAAGGAAAAGACAGCAGAGTAAACAGAGACGCCGGCCCTGAGTGATAAAGACCCTCCTCAGCATTCCTCTCTTACGCCATCCATCCATTTATGTGCGTCTCTCTCTCTGTCTCAGAGTGAGTGTTATTAATCTAAATGGTTGATGAATTCATACAAAACTTTGCGTGGGTTTAAAAAATCCAATATTTAGGCTTTGAGGTTGGTGAGTAATTGCTCATCTGCAACTGGGGAAAGATCTATCTATCTATATATCAATCTATCTATCGATCTATCATCTACCTATCTATCGACCTATCAATCGATCTATCTATCGATCGATCTATCATCTATCGATCTTTCATCTATCTATCTATCGATCTATTGATCGATCTATCATCAATCTATCTATCGATCTATCTATCGATCTATCATCTATCTATCTATCTATCTATCGATCTATCGATCTATCTATCTATCAATCTATCATGTATCTATCTATCGATCTATTATCTATCTGTCTATCGATCTATCATCTATCTATCTATCGATCTATCATGTATCTATCTATCGATCTATCTATCTATCAATCTTTCATCTATCTATCTATCGATCTATCATCTATCTATCGATCGATCTATCATCTATCGATCTTTCATCTATCTATCTATCGATCTATTGATCGATCTATCATCAATCTATCTATCGATCTATCTATCGATCTATCATCTATCTATCTATCGATCTATCTATCTATCGATCTATCGATCTATCTATCTATCAATCTATCATGTATCTATCTATCGATCTATTATCTATCTGTCTATCAATCTATCATCTATCGATCTTTCATCTATCTATCTATCGATCTATCATCTATCTATCTATCGATCTATCATGTATCTATCTATCGATCTATCATCTATCTATCTATCGATCTATCATGTATCTATCTATCGATCTATCATCTATCTGTCTATCAATCTATCTATGTATCTAAAAAATCCAATATTTAGGCTTTGAGGTTGGTGAGTAATTGCTCATCTGCAACTGGGGAAAGATATATCGATCTCTCTATCTATCTATCGATCGATCGATGTAATAAAAATTAAATATGGTATTTGTCTTATGAATGATTCATTAGTGCATGATATTAAAGGGAAAGTTCATTCAAAAATGAAATTTTCTGTCTTCATTTACTCAGCCTCATATCATGCCGTGCCTTGATGACTTTATTTTGACTTTTTATTGGCTTTTTGTGATAATTGACTTCCAATGTATAGACCAAAAAACAAAACTAAAACAAAAAAAACAAGACATTTCTTGAAGTATTGTCTATAGTGCAACATAAAAGATGAAATGAGGATGCGTAAATGATGACAGAATCCCTTCAAATATTTATTTAAAATAATTTCAGTTTCATTAAATAAAATGAATAAATAGAAATAAATAAAAAAGTTGTCTTTGCATATATATATATATATATATATATATATATATATATATATATATATATATACTCTGAAACACATTAAAATATAGTAAGAGGTTTTGAACAGGGTTTCACTTTGAGCTATGTAATATTTTGGTCCCTATAAATGATTCAGCCCCACCTTCAATGCAAGTCTGAGGGATTTTTTTGCATTATTTTTTTATTATTCACAAGGAAAACAATCATAAGTGCAATTGCTTAAAAAAAATTGTTCAAGCCTCTAAGTACAAGCAGTAATAATGATGATGCTTATCTTAGAAAACACTACTAATAATAATGCCTTTTGTAGATAATTGAAAACCTCCGGTATAGTGTTTCATGCTAACAGGGTTTTTAATGTCTTTGTCGGAACGCCATTCGGAATAGGCCACAAGGCTTCTACGATGATTGATAAAATGTCCTTTCCGCAGCCCCGCTGGAATCTGATAAAACTCTTAAAATCTATTTTCGGTAGCAATTATTGTGTCTTGTGTGGCTGCCCTGTAGTCTCCTCTATTGTGTGTGTGTGTGTGTGTGTGTGTGTGTGTGTGTGTGTTTGTAGGTAGGGAATTTAATAGTTCCACCGAGGAGCTAAGCAGTGCCATCATCAAGGAGAACTCCACCGCTCAACGGTTCACAGTGCCCTTGATTTCTTCACGTGTCTGTGTGAGTGAATGAGTTTCGGAGAATAACAGGGTGAGCGTGTGAACCACACTCCATTATTTTAATTGCAACATATTTCAGCGACAAAGGCGCCTTTGGTGCTTGTTTGCCCTCTCACATCAGGGTCTGTCTTTAGCTCCACTCCACCTCTCACCTCGCTTCTCCTTGTCCTTGTATTTTATTATGATTTGATAGCACAGCGGCGTTACATTGGTAGTACTCTTCCCTGTCTTTAAAGAATTCAAATGCCTAAACTAATGGATGTTTTGAATGCCTTTAGTTTTGTTTACGGTCGCAATGATTTTTCGTGTGTGTATGGTTGGTGCAAATGATCTAATATGAATCTGCGGTGATCATGTGGGACATCCGATTATGCCAAAACACTTGAAACTAACATTAGAAGTCAACATGAAATTCTGACCATTGAGAAGATACGTTTATGCCCTGTTGGAATTGCCATGATTTCGAGTGTTTTGAGTAATTACAACTCATAATTTTCTTAGAGCTCCAACTTGACGACTTGAACGCTGCAACACCGGGTGGAAACTCTCAAAATGTTGGTGGCTTTAGCAGTAAAACGTATTGAGCAACTTCTGGATCCGTTTTCAAGACTTCCCACTCTTTTACGTCTCTCCAGCGCTGGAAAGCTTTTCTAATATTCATGCGGGTCCTAAAGCTCTTGCCTGATCGTATGCCTTCTTATTCCTCTGACACTTTCCTCTTTGGTAATATCTCAGCCATCTCTCTTTCTACAGTCGTTCTGCAAACGTCCGGCTTGCTCACTCTCTCTCCTCCTCCATCATGAGTGTATACGGCCCTAATTGCAGATTGACTACAAGAGTGTTTTGGTGCTCGGCCTGATCGGTCCGAGCCACTTTATTTTTTCTCTATGTTCAAGCACAGCACATATACAGAGCAGACATCTAGCAAATACTCACAAAATTGTTTGCTCGAGTGTTGATTTAAATTTTCACCAGCATTTCTGAGAAATTGTTTGCTGTACCTTTAATGTAGCAAGTACTTATTTACCGGGACTTTTTTTTTTTTTTTTCCATTTTTGCCATCAATAAGGATGACATAATTCCAAGTCGGAGGATGTGAACAGCTCAGAGTAGAGCATCCTAGGTTGCCATCTAGTAATTATGGTAATTACTGTAATTACGACATAGCATGAACGTGGCATTACTGTTTCATCACACTGTCTTAAGTCTGTGTGAATTGACAATCACAAAACATTTTATTTCCATGATGTGTCATCTGTTGGAGTGAAATAGGATATTCAATGAGACCAAATTTGGGACAGAGCTTGATTTTATCCATCTGGAATTGATTGGATTGTGAAAAGTGGGCATTACTTAGAACGAAGCCGGTCCAAATGCAGGTTTGCGAAAAAGAAAAGTTGTTTCAGAGAAAGAGCAAGTTATTACTTTATATATTATGAAACAGTTTTCTGTGGAATAACACACAGCTATAAATCATTCATAATAAGACTGAACTAAATAAATGCACTATTTATAAAAAAATATATATAAATAAATAAATATTCACAGTCTTAATATGAATAATGGTTCATTGGTACATGTTATTTGAAAGGAAAATTTTTTTTTCTTCCCTGGTGAAGATCATGATTTTACTGCCTAAATCTGTCTTAGTCATAAATATTACATATTGAAGTTGATTCAACAAATAAGACATTTTATACACCATATATTACTATTTTTCCTATGTCTCCAGGCTTGTGTATCCCATTTTCATGATAAGTACAACACTTACTGTACATGATTTTTTACCAAAATGTTTGCATTATTGGTATATCAGTAATGATTCTCTCTAATGTATAGAGCGTTTCATATTATTAATTTATTTTAACAATTATAATAAAGGTTTTAAGCGTCCTTCAAGTTGTTTTCCACTGTTATTTTTGACTATCCAAATGACATCATATCATAAAACAGTCATCACTTCTTTGGAGGGAAACAACTTGGGAAAGTGAGTGAGATCCTCTGTTATCTTAACTATCTGTTTTTACAAAATTTATCTTTCAAATTTTATGTGGTCAACCTCAATATGTCCACTCTGTTAAGGGAAGTATGAAAACTTAGTAAAAATATATATTTATTTGCAAATCTTTATTTGATAAATCTTCTATTTTAGCTTGTTTTTGCTCAGACATGTTGGAGTGGCAGATTTTAGGTCAGATGGTCCACTCTCTCAGTGTCCACCTGTTCAATCAGAAGAGTGGATACTGAGAGTGGACATAGTGATTGTGAAAGTGAGTTGTTTTTATGTTTTACATAGTTTCCTATCAAAATCCAGTTCAAACAAAAGTAATATTGTAAATGGTTGTATGTAAAAGATCATCAATCGATTTTTATATCACTTGTTCACTCTGTTATTACTTTGTATGGAGCCCTGGACATGATGTGCAGGAAAAAAAATAGTAGGCTAAATATTGCACACAATTTACTATTTCGTTCTTTTAATTTCCTAAAATGTGCGCTCGATTTACTATTAGTTTTTTTTTTTTTTTTTTTTTTTTTTTTTTGCATGTCATGTGCGGGGCTCCATAACTTTGTCTACCCTTGTCTTTTTTTTTCTTTTTTTTTTACAAGAATTCCATAAAAAATTACAAAAAAATACAAATCTGTCACAATGAAAATGTATGGGATTATTAATAATGTAGTACTTAAAAAGTTAACAAAAACACCTTTTTGGGGCATTTGAAAATGAAAAACGAGAAAGCTGAAAATGAAAACGTCAAATGATGTGCTTGTGAGAAAGTATAATTGATGCATAATATATACATTTTCTCATTTATTAACTGATATGCTTTTAAAGGGACAAAGGGACATGAGTTGTCCAAGTATCCATGTATAGAATGCCCATCAATCAGAATCATAAACATTTGTCCTAACAATGAGTGGACATTTTTGATTTACAATTTCATTGATTTTGTGTAAAAATGGCTAAATTTATTTACCCGAGCTTGACCAAAATGATTTTTCAAATGTTTTACATAACTGTATCATGAATAAACAAAAACAAAAAAACGAATTATTTTGAATATCTAAATTGAATGATGTTCAAAAAGCACCGAAAACCAGGAAAGACCCACAATCACTTGACTCCTCTCTATCAAATTTCCCGTTTTTCCATACTAAATATTCTGCTTCACTCTTTACAGAAGTAAGATGGGTTGCCAACACAAGAGTTTCTGTTCTTTTCGAACCGTCGTAGCGTCAGCGCGTCCTGGCGTTAGTGAGGGTCGTGATTGTTCCCTTTGGGTGCCGCAGTGTGACAATCTGTCCAACGTTACATCCCCCTGTCATAGAAAAGATCCATGGATCACGACCTTCACACCTGAGGGTGTGACCTCTCTGTGTACGGTGGGAAGTTCATTAGACCGGGTGACCCGGAGGTCGAGAGCGCGTCAGAGCCATTTGTTCTGACTGGAGCTCCACGCTGAGCCGCTGATTGCGAGCGATCGGTCCGACCCGCTCTCTGCAGCCCCACCACTGGCCAGAATTTATCACCCTGCCTAGAGGCCAATGACTGCCATGATGAGAGCCACGAGGACCATCAGTCACAAGGCCCGGACATCAACAACCGTGAACGTGTGTCTCAGAACACAAAGAGGAGAACGTAGCGCACGATATGATTGCCTCAACTCACATCGGCCAACTCTGCAATTGTGAAGTCAAATTTTACAGCCAAAACACATCTTAAATGCATTAATAAAATACCTCATGGGAAGAGGCCAAGGTCATGCTTTCTGTTGATTTTAATTTATTTGCCCTTTCAGAACTTTTCCCGGCTTCATCTTCAGTATCGTCTAATGATCGGCCTGGTAATTTACTGCTTTCACGCACCTCCATCCGTCTCTGTCCCGGGCGGCCCGTTGGCGTGAGTGATGTGCCGTTGCGCTGGTAACGGTAGTACACGGGCAGCCAGGTTCAGCGCTCAGCCGCCACACCTTTTAATTCCTTCCTCTGATGTATTAGCTTGCCGGAAACCAATTCTGGTTCTCGAATTGAGCTCTAAATCATCGAATCACTCCGTCGGCCACCCGCAATTTATTACGCCGTCGGATGAAAAAGTAAATATATTATGGATGTAAATAAATTAGAGGTTTGTGATCACGTAACTAAATATTGTATCGGCAGGTGTTGTTATTCCAGGCTTTGAAGGAGGTGATTGATGAAAAGGAGTGCGTCGCCTGGATTTTCTCTGCCTTCAAGGCGTCTTTGAAGAGAATCTGTCTTTAGCTTTAAAAACACCCCTGAACAAGTAGTGCAGCATCATGTGGACTCTGACAGAGCTCTCTGCGATTCCTGAATGAACCGGTGAGGGATTTAAGGTGTAATGCATCTTTATTTTCATCTGTAAATAGTGACATATTATATACTATAGTATATACACTGTATATTGTTTAGCATTTAAACGTCATGCTGCCTTTTATTACTTTTTCCCAAATCATGGAATAAGTTGGAGTTATTGGGATCACCATTTAGAACAATGTGGTTTACCAGAGGAAACACACATACGCAAACCGACACATAATATACACGCGTAAAAAAACTGCCATTCAAAAGTTTGGGATCAGTAAGATTTTTTTTTAAAAAAAGTCTCTTCTGCTCACCAAGGCTGCATTTATTTGATTAAAAATACAAACAAACAAAAAGCAGTACTGTTGTAAAATATTTTTACAGTTTAAAATAAGTGTTTTCTATTTTACAATGTAATTTATTTATTTGCAAAGCTGAATTTTCAGCATCATCACTTCAGTCTTCAGTGTCACACGATCCTTCAGAAATCATTCTAATGTTGATTGATGCTCAAAAGGCATTTATTGTATAATTTTATATTTATTATAAATGTTGAAAACAGTGGTGTACATTTTTTATTAGAATTCTTTGAGCAAAGTGTGAAATAGAATCATTTGCAACATTATAAATGTCACTTTTTATCAGTTTAATGCATCCTTGCTGAATAAGAGTATTAACATCTTTAATTTCTTTTCAAAAAAAAAAATTCCTACTGACTCAAAAATTTTGAACGAAAAGCTTTCTGTTTCAGATAAATTATGTTCTTTTAAATGTTCTTTTCATCAAAGAATGACATGAAATGGGACCTGGTCTCGTTTTTGTGAGATTTTCCCTTCTATTTTCGAATTATCTTTATTGGCAACCTGAGTTAAGGAGGCAAACTGTGGAAAACAAACATTAGCAGTCATTAGGAGAAGTCTGGCTTTGCAGTCTCAAGGGAGAGTCGTCCAACTCTTGACAACTCGGATTTCATGTGTTTGTGTAAGTGTGTGCGTGAGGAGAAAAGTGCCTGGAATATAGAGGAGAGGCGTTACACTCCCCATTAAAATAGAGGTGTGGGCACATAGTGCGGAAGATGAAAATAAAGCTGTATCATCCTTCCAAGCAGAGCGAAAGAGTGAGAGAAAGCAGGGGTGAGAGGAAGGGAAAAGCAGAGAGAGAAAGAGTGCAGGCTGTCAGGGCCTGTCAGAGAAGCAGAGCTCCTGTCAGATCGACACGAGCCCAGCTGGCCCTTCGGTGGCCCGTGGTGTCACTGTCAGCAAGAGCGGCCTGGTGGTCTCATCACCGTGGCAACTGACAGCTGGGATTCTGGGCCGAGCTGGAGCAGCTATCTGAATCCACTCACCTCCGCACAACACAATCACTTCATTATCAACTCCCTCCATCTCCCCCGTCCCACCGTAGCAGGCCATTTTTCTACTTTTTTGTCCTACACCTCGTTCTTTCAGCGCTTTTATTCTGGAACGTTGCAAACAATAACCAAATTCCACTGCCATATTCTGTGTTGTCACTTTTGAGTTGTACTTCACATCCAAAAAAACGATTTCAGTACGTAGAAACACGTAAATAAACAAATAAGTCACAGATCTACCGCTATATTTTTTTTAATCTCAATATTATAATTTTTGACAGCAGTAAAATGAATTCATTTTAATTTAAACATGCATTAAAATTAAATTGCAATAACTTCTTGACACAGCAGTTTTCTTTTTCCTGCATTTATGTATTTCCAATGTACGGAGCCCCTAAAATTCAATTCAACTTTTGCGTTCATTTTTGCATTCACTGACAAAACTTTTGCGCGCTCTCGCAAAACTTTTGCGCATTTTTTCCCCCCATTACCGTGTTCCCTCTGGTGCTCTGGCTCTGTACCTATGATGATCTCTGAAGGCTTGTTTTTTATGATTTAGTTACATCACAGCTAGCAACCATGATTTGCAACTCCCTTACCAGTGTTAATTTGGGAGAGCGACAGCATTTTATTAGACAAAAAAAGTGTAGCACAATATGAGCCATCACTATTTTATCTCTGTTGTCGCTTCAAAGCTAACAGACAGTAGCCCTTTCCACATAGTAATCACACTGAATTATCGTTCATTACTTGAATGACGTTACTGGTAAATACTCAAATACACTGTTCACACAAGCAGCAACGTTCTGTTTCCTACCGTTAAGAGACCATTCACACATCAACACAGAAACACCAGTGAATTCTGTGATGTCAGTCATCGGAAATGATCTTTAAACACTGCGCGTTGTCTTCTTTCTTTCAAAGATGTCCATCCAGTGCCTATTTACATAGAAAAACTATTAAAAAGCAGCAGAGCTTACTGGAAACAGTGCAGATTAATCATCATCATCTCCATAAGAACGAAGCAGACTTCTTCTTCTCACGTTCAGACCTCGTATCTTCATGTTTTTGTTCACACATAGCATCATACTATTAATGTTACAACTTCTCTGGTAAATTGCCAGAACTGATTTACCGGTATTTTTGAAAAAGTCCTGTTCACACATGATCTCAAATTTATGGCAATGAATAGAATTTACCGGTAATTCACCAGTAAAGACAATATGTGTGAAGGGGCTATTGTATAAGAGCCACAAAACTTTGATGTTACAAGATAGGTCAAGATTAGCACAGAGAAAAACTCTCAAGAGAGTGCAGTGGCAGGAACGGATGATGCTTTAACTGCTGATGAATAGCATAAACAGCATGTTTGTGTGGAGGTGCTGGCAGTCGGAAGGTACACGTGCTTAGTGTAGGCCGGAGGGTGGAGGGGGTGGTTGACGTAGGCCTCTAGGCGGCATGATGAACTGCAGCAATGTGGCTGCGACCCTCCTGTCCTTGCTCGATCTCCCCGGTGTAATTAAAGCTCTTAAAGATGAGAAATCATTCACCTTTAATTAATCAATGTGCCTCAGTTGGGCCTGACTCGAGGGAGACGCCAGAGAGCTGGAAATAAATGGGTGTGGATGTGTTTGGGACTTAAAAACACAGACCACACATGCACACACATATAAACACACTTTTACTGTGGCAGCATTTAGTCATTTTTATCCTTGTGTCTGCATAAGCACGCTAGGCTAATGCTAACACACTCGCAGCTTCTCACACACATTTATCACAAGCGTAGCCGCACACAGGTAGTTTCATTTAGCAGATGTTTGGCACTGTTAATGACCCATTTGTGCACAGCAGATTTGGGATTATGTCTCATGCGCACACTAGCTCTGAACATATGGATCAAATTAGCGTAATCTCACCCTGCAAATCCATGAAGGAATTAGGATTTTCTGCACGCTGATCACACTCAAATTCAGCCCGAACCGAGGGCTACGGTTCAGATGGAGACACTGGATGGGTTCTAGATGCAATACTGACACGTTTAGGCCCAAATCTTAACAAGGGACATTTTGGTGCCTCGATGGAAAGATTTTAGGGCTCGGTTGGTGGACACAGTCATATGACCTGTTTATTTTTAGGCTAATTCATAGCAAAAAGAATATTCTACGTCAAATATAAGATACATTTCATGGACAGCGTCCCTGACACAATGTTTTAGTGCAGTGAATAATTTCAACTTTTCCCTCAGTTTGTAAAAAAGAAGGGGAGAAAAGAAGGGCATTTACTGTAATGTACTGTACTTCTATACTCAAAAAAAATGAATTGTTGGATTTAAAAAAGCATTGTTAAGTCGTTCCATGCAACTATATTGAGTAATTTGTACAAATAACAGTTTAGTTGAATGAACAAAAGAAATTCAATTTCTAAGTAAATACAATCATTTGTTACATAATATTGATGTAACAAATGTAACAATATTACTTATGTAATATGTGCTGTTTACTTAATGTTATGTTTATTACATAAGGTGAGCACACACTTCATTTACCTTATTAAATTAACTATTTGCTCTGCTAAATGCACTCAACTCATTGAACAAACTCAACTGAATCAAGAGCAGGAATTCCGTCCTAAACATGCATATATGAGGCTCACAGCCTAAACATAGAAACAAAACATTATAGAAACTCCTCTAAATGTCCAACACAACTGAACTTTAAACACTGACATAAAGTAACAATATCTTTCCTTTACTGAAAAACATAAAATAACACTTGAATCCCTAAATTTTCTCTCCCAATGCAGTCCCTTGCAAAGCATGCTGGGAAGTACGGATTTACTGCCTAGTTAGTTATGTCAACATTAATTTGTGCATTTCACTCAGAAATGTTAAGTTGACTGAACGAACACTTAAGTAAAGCTGACAATACTCATTTTTAGTTCAAACAACTCAGTTAAATTAAGTTCATGTAGTTACATGAGTTTTTAAGTAATGTGAACAAGGATAGTTTGAGTGAAACTTAAGGCCAGGACACACCAACATGACGTTAAAGAACTAGTGGCGATGAAAGCCGACGGTGTTGTCGCCTTCTTCAGGGAAAAAAATATGTGCTTGAACACTCCGAAAAAACTTCAGTCGACTGTCAACTAGCACGCGTGTTCTGCTCCTGCGTATGAAGGAGACAACTATCTATTTAAGCAGATATTTTTGTCTATATTCATCATTCAAAAAGGGAAAGCAAAACTAAGACTGCAAGTAAACAAACCATAAACAAAGCAGCGCTTGCTGACCGTTTTGCATATCAATCATGCTGATCATGTTCTTTATTCCCCTCTGCGCATGTTATTATGAAAATATTCGTGAATTCAAGTGCTCAGGTAATATGATGTAACATTAGAACAAGCTTCTGTCTGTGCCGTCATGACTTATTTGCTTGCTTTCAAAACTTTTGCTTATATTCACGTGAACAGCCAATCAGAGTTGTCTCTCTCACCGAAGGCCCGATGCCGATTGAACATGTCGGCCGCAAAAAAGCAGACGAGGACCAACTTCGATGGTGCAGAGCACAATGAGAAAATTTAGTCGGCCGACACACAACAACTGCCCGACGGTCGACCACTTGGTGTGTTCCGGGCTTAACAACAGTCAAAGTTCCTCTATGGGGAGATTGTGAAATACTGTAAATATATATTACAAATACTGTTTATGTAATAAAATAGCCTATAGACCAGAGGTGACCGAGCATTTTACTACAAAGGGCTACAACACATTTGAGATCCGTGGTCAGAGAGTAAAAGTGGCATTATATATAAACTATATTATATTTAAGGTGTCTGTGTATATACGTGTATATACACGTCTGTGTATATACGTATATATATATATATATATATATATACACAGAAAGGTACAGAAAAGGGTACAGAAAGTATTCAGACCCCCTTAAGGGTTCTGGTCGTCCCAAACGTCTTCCATTTAAGGATTATGGAGGCCACTGTGCTCTTAGTAACCTTGGCCAGATCTGTGCCAATTCTGTCTCTGATCTCTTCAGGCAGTTCCTTTGACCTCATGATTCTCATTTGCTCTGACATGCACTGTGAGCTGTAAGGTCTTATATAGACAGGTGTGTGGCTTTCCTAATCAAGTCCAATCAGTATAATCAAACACATCTGGACTAATATGAAGGTGTAGAACCATCTCAAGGATGATCAGAAGAAATAGACAGCACCTGAGTTCAATATATGAGTGTCACAGCAAAGGGTCCGAATACTTAGGACCATGTGATATTTCAGTTTTTCTTTTCTAATAAATCTGCAAAAATGTCAACAATTCTGTGTTTTTCTTTCAATATGGGGTGCTGTGTGTACATTAATGAGAAAAAAATGAACTTAAATGATTTTAGCAAATTTTAGCTGCAATATAACAAAGAATGAAAAATTTAAGGGGGTCTGAATACTTTCCGTAACCACTGTATATATTGTATTAAAATACATGTTCTACATTTCATTGCAGTCCCATCTTACAAGGATGAATCGTACAACCATAAATTATATATAATACAGTAACACATTCCCAGAGATGCATGAACTGATAGAATGTGCACATTAAATGCAGTCAAACACAAAGCTAGTAAGAATGTGATCTCTCTCACACATTGCGTAATCAAACACAGCATCCATTGATCACACTCAATGCAGTATCCCCCCATTATTAGACGACACTTCATCAAAATAGCCAGCGCAATTAAAACCAGGTCGTGAGAAAAAAATAAGGCTCTCTAAAGCACACATTGTCAGTTTCTGAAAAAAAAAACAGCTAAAGCCTCCCGTGTAGATGGCAGGCTGATTACTTTTCCCACAGAACACACATTCTGCAGACTTATTAGCTCCGAGCGTGTTTAATATGCGCCCTGCGGACGAGCTGTGACGCTCTGGAGTTTACTAAACGGGGAAAGAGTGCTCGGAATTAAAAAACGGCGAAATGAGGAAGGGAGAGGGAAAATTAGGAACATGAAGGCAGAAATAAGGAAGCCAGCAATGCAGTTTAGGACGGAAGAAACGAGACGGCCCGATACTACAAAAGAAGATGGATGGACACAGCAGAACTGTATCTAGTTGAGGTGAGGGGAGAGGTGATCAGAATCAGATGAATATTTTAAATTGACAGAGAGACGTGCTTTCGCTGCAAGGCAGCTGGCGGGGCATTGCTCTTCTGTGACGGGTACTGTGCCAGTATTATCTCTCTTTCCCATCTCTCCTGTGAGTGTCCCGTGATGGATCGCTCCCCCGCCCGGAACCGGCTGCTTTATTGCAGATGTTTAGCAGTCTATAATTGAAAATCCGAGGGGAAATTATTGTTCAATCTCTCTTGCCGAATACCGACGCTATTGATCGGCTCGCGGAGCAGCTGGAAGTATAAATGATCTAATCAGAGTGCCCCGCATTGGTTATTCTGCATTTATTTCAACTTGAGCACAAGACAGAGACGTTCTATCAGAATAACAGTGCTTCTTTTCTGACTGCACACCCCTTCCACAGAACTACGGGGATCGAGGACGCTCACATAAACACATAAACTTGTTTCAAAGAGCCAGTCTTCTGACTTTTGGTATGACGTGTGGTTCACTTTGCAGATTATGAACCTTGTTCACATTTCTTGGTTTGGAAAATGCATGGGTTCTTCTTTACGGGTTCATGGGAGACCATAGCAAAGGTCATTTTGCACTTTTGCTCTTACAATTGCAAAATAATATAATAAATAAGGATAAAAAAAATTGTGGAGAAACAATTTTCACTAAGAAATTGCCAGTAAATGTAATAGAAATGCCAATTGAAATATTTTCTTAGTAATAGTAACTCTTAATAGTAAAAATAGTTTTTTCACAGAGAGCAGCCAAAGAAAAAAAGAAAAGAAAATACATTGAATAATAATAATAATAATAATAAAAGTTAAATATGTTTTCTAGATTTACAATGCTAATTATTGAGAAAATGGGTTTATTCTCAAGGGCTCAAAGTTCAGCTAGTTTGCATAGCTCAGCAAACTGGACTGAATCACAAAGATTTTCAAATTCTTTATATTCTGTGCCGTGGTTAGTTCAGAGCGGTGACAGAAAGGAACTGTTCCTTTTTGTCAGGAGCATTTTGCCTTCATATGGGCATTTTTTTTTAAGATGCATCATATTTTATGTCACTTTCTTATATTAGATTAAAAAAATGTGGATGAACAATATAGCAAAAACAGACAATATTGAGTCTAAAATGTAACTCAATAGTAACTTGTTTATAGAACTGTTATATGAAACGAAGCACATTTGCAGTTGTGCTGATATTTGAGAAATCAGCTCTCTTGCTCGTGTGATGTTGCTAACTATATAATATAAATACAAGACAAAGATGCTCATTTTGTTTTTCATAACATTTAAGAGCAGGGATTCTGAAATCAAAAGCTTTTTGTGTCAAAAAAAAAAAATGGTGTGAAAGGACTATGGGTGCTCTACACCTACATGTGAGCTAGCCTGTCCTACACTTTTGGGAAGATGGCAGCATTTCAAAACTAGTGTGAAGCACAACTTTCACCACCAGCTCTTTATGGTGCCTTGGAGAACAAGAGCTTTAGGCTTTATTCAATTTTATTTTTCATTCTCACATCTCTTCCTCTCTGCCCTTGAAACTGTTTCGAGGCATCGAGATGCTTTCGGAGAATGATCGAGTGTGGGCACGTGTGTATGTTGGGGTGGTGTTAACAGGTTTATGCTGGGAACAGGATTAGTGCAGCTGTGTGAATGGAGAGAGAGTTACATTAAGTGTAAAGCAGCCCTAGGGTGGAGGATGACTCCTGCGAGCTGCGCTTTCTCTGTTCCTCCGTAAATCCCGCATTGTGCCGCCTGATCCTGGATCTCGACAACAGCTATCCCAGCGCTCCACTCAGCACGGACCTGATCCTCAACGCACACTATCCTACTGTCGCAGTCTGTAAAAACAAAGTTTGTTTGAGTATACGCAGGATGACCTGCTTATAAATATCAGGGCACGTTGCAGGCCAGATTCGAACCTGCATTACTCACATGAGCACCAAAGGTCTAGTCCATTGCGCTCACCACTGCACCATGGCTCCAAAGAGATTAATGAGTTTCAAAATGGCTCTAGCTCTTTCTTCTCTTTTCTCTCTCTCCTTTTCCGCCTTTCTTCTCCTCTTACTTTTTTATTGTCCACCCTTTATCTGCTGTGAAGTGCATTACATGAGTGTCTATTGATTTCTGTCAGTATAGTAAAAGAGTGGAATGCAGCGAGGGTAAACCTATTGCACTTCTCTTCTTTCTGCTCCATTGTGTGGCTTAATCTAACTCCGGTCTAATTACCTGCGTTAAAGAGCCTCTTGTACACAAGATAGAAAAGACGCATCATTTGCTTCCCAAAGCCATCCTGTAAAGGCAGGCCGTTTCATTTCAGCTACCCCACTTTACCCCCCTCCCTTCCAGTCTTCATGTGTGGCTCCAGCTCTTACTAGTAAACGAGTTTTAAATTGCAATCGTTCGACAGGAGGCAACGCCCTTGGAGCCAGTCGGCAGGATTCATCTGCATCTCGTGAATATGCGCGCTGTTTGCTAATGTATGCAAATGAGATGTAAAAAATGTCGGTAATTGGTGGTGGACGGATGGCGATGCCGATCAAAGGCGGGATGGGAGGCACCATGGGGTCTGCAGGGCATTGCAACACCACTTGCTCTGAGTGAGCACAGTTCCAGCTGAACTCCAACCAGCGGTCTATTTTTTTCCGTTTCTCTGTGGATGGTTTATTATGATAGCTGGGTTCACGTGGAATCTCCATATTTTTAACACTTTTTGCACTGGTTTTTACTTCTGTGGAAAATCTGTGGAAAAGTATGGTAATGATATGGTATATTAAAGTACTCTGTGTTGTAAAATGAGCCAAACACATTAATTAAAGCGATAGTTCACTCAAAAATGAAAAGTCTGCTCACCTTCTGTCATAGTTATGTCTTGTTTAGTTCAGTTCAGTCTTCATTCTGTTACGTCATGTCTGCACCTGTCCTCGTTTGTCCTATTAGTTAAAGTGTCATCACCTGTTATCGTTTAATATTCATTATCTGTGCATTTAAGTTCCTGCCCGTATCGTATTCAGTGGTCGGTTATTATTTGTGCGATGCACACTGTTGCGTTCATTTCTGTGTATCTTGGAATAAACCTCTCTGCTTAGTTTATGCCTTCGTCTCCCGTCAGTCAATACGTTACACCTTCAAGTTTTCCCAAACTTTCTTCTTCTGAACACTATTTTGAAGAATATGGGTAACCAAACAGTTGAAGGATACTATGAAAGTCAATGGAAATCAAGTCTGGTTACCGACATTCTTTAAAATATCTTCTTTGTGTAGAAGAAAGAAATTCATACAGCTTTGGAACAACTAAAGGATGAGAAAATGAATTTTCATTTTTGTGTGAACTGTCCCTTCATTAAGCAAGAAAGGGGAAGAGAATATGTTGAATTTGTTCACAATAAGTGTTCAAAATCTTTATTTCCAAATTTGTACTTGCCTTAGGAACGTGGACAATATTAAAGCTCATTATGTCATTCCGTCATGTTTTCTTTAAAATATTACTCTACTAATTTTCCTTTGTATGTGAACATACATAGCTTTATATTTTAGAAAGGGGTATTGTATTATTTGGGGGTGTTGGCCACCCCTGGAAAACCCCTGGTCTAGATGATCTGATCTTTTGTTAGGAAGCATGTCCCTCTTCCCTGATCCGAACTCAAATACATACTTTATAAACACGTGAACTTCAATCATCTGACCCACTCTCTAGTCCACTATACATGTCCGCTAATTACTCCAAGAAACATTGTCTTTCTCCTTCTCCTCCAACTGCTTAATAACAGTAACCTAATTAATATTGCCCAAGGCCAGATGTAGTTTATAGACCACTGAATGAAGAGGAAAGTAGATTTTAAAGGCCATTTCTCTGTGGAGCTCCCACCAATATCTCCATGAGCGATTTTGGCTGCATTTCTCGTCAGATTGTTAGTTTCATTGTGGATCTTTAGTATCCGAGAGAAGATATTATACCTTACGGCTCATATATAGATTTAGCTCCTCTGGAGTAAGATTCATGCCTCATTGATCCGTCTGGGGAAGAGTAAGACTCAACAAATGAAAAATAAAGTCCTGACAAATAAAGAAACCATCTGTGACTTTATGAGGCAGAAGTGGACTTCAGGTATTGGATGAGAGTTGCGGCTGAAGGGGAGACGATGTGAATGGCAGCTCCTCGGAGCTACGCAGGTCTTTCAATTAAACAGGAAGGCTGGGAAGGTCAGTAACTCTCGTCTCGGAAAGAGCACTGTCTTATTAAGGCTACTTCAGATTGAGTGAGAGTGAGAACAGATTGAGAAAATGAAAGGGGGGGGGGGTGGAGGTTGGCCTCGTTGTTCAGCCGAAGAGAGCGAGACTGTGAGTGAGTGGACACAGGCTGAAAATGAACCAAGAGAGTGGGAGAATAATTTGGCCGTCCCCAGTGTTCATATGTTGACTGAAGGAAGGAGAAGGACGGAAGGAGGAAAAGGGTGTAATTTCGCTTCTGGTAGATGTGCCTTTGGGAAAATCAGCCCAGCCTACAGTAGCCCTGCAGGCCCATAAATCACCTGACGAGCTCCTGGCTCCCAGGAACCCTGTGGTGGTGACCCCTTCCTCCGCCTCTTCCCACATTTCTCTTTCATTTCTAAGATTTCGGTGCATCTCATGCTATGTAGAATTCCACTTCCCCCCCAGTATAATTGCTCTGTGATGTAATTCACATTAGGATTTCATGCGACACTTTGACCTTTGCGTGAAAAATGTGCAGATGATATCATAGAAGAGTGATTTTGCTATTTATTACGTTGCATAGAATATTTAATACACATTCGTACTGTAAAGTCACAGTTTCTTTTCCATCTTGTATTCATTTTCATCCCTAATAATCTCCCACTAATACAGAATGCAAATTCTCTGGTAATCGTTCAGGGATCGAGGTCAGCGAATGGGATCAAAGTTGAGGTTGTACATATTTTTGTTGGCCCACCCGGAACTTGGCATCACCCTGGTTCCCTTGATAACAACCCAAGAAGATTTTTCCATTGGCTTTTAGATTGTTGCAGAAAATAAGCTCTGTGACCAATTAAACTGTATGATTCTTGTGCGTTTTGTTCAACTTCAATGCATTTTGAAGCCTAAATACTATCGGGAGAAGTAAAAAGCTAAATGTAGGCTATAAAGAAACTACACCATGGACGCATGACTTGAACTTCACCATCATTAAGCTTCGAACAACTATTTTAGTTTGGGGAAAAAAAAGTCCCTGAAAGTTTGACTTCAAATAGTTCGCAATAGCGTGATTATTAACACAACAAGGCTGTGAAAGCGAACTAGTGAGTAGCCTAGTTGAGTTTGACGTGAAGTTCAATTTTTCATGCTACCTCTTTAGTCCCATTTATCCTCTTGTTTGCAACCACCTTTTTCATGACAAGTAAAAGCTTTAAAAAAATCACATAGGGGTATTACTGATGTTATAGAATAAAACGTGAAAATATCTTGAGCTTGTGTTACCACAGACTTTATTTCAGTTATTTAAAAAGACACATTGACTTCAGGATGATGGAACCAGAAGTGATAAAATTTTGGTCTACAAAAATACCTCACACTGTTAAAAATTACCTGTAAATTTTACAGCATTATACTGGCTGCAGGGTTGCCAGCCAGTTACTGTAATTTTTACAGTAGCATTACTGTAATTTAATTTACATAATTTTACTGTATTCTTTGATTACAGTAAAAAAACTGCATTCTGTAAATTTTACAGTATAATACTGGCAGCAGGGTTGCCAGCCAGTTACTGTAATTTTTACAGTACCTTTACTGTAATTTAATTTACAAATTTTTTTTTAAAAAAAATTGCTGTATTTTTTTTATAGTAAACTACTTGAAAGTGTGTATTTGCTGTATTTGTTTATATTAATGACTGGCGGCTGAATTTTAAATTTAAAATATTCTCTAACTGCATATGATTTAAACATTTTTATTATTAAGAATACAGCCATCTGCTGTAAAATATTGCTGTAATTTTTACAGCAGTTCATTACAGTGCATCCCTACAGCATTTGCTTCACTAATGCATTGAAGTGCTTCAAGAATTTTTTTAATACATAAAAAAAGAAGAAAATATAGTCACATTCTGAGAAATAACTCTGAAATTGAGATATAAAGTTTCCATTATCAGAAAAAAAGTTACAATTGCAAGATATAGTCACTTTAGATTTCACAATTGCGACTTAATTCCTCGTAAATGGAACTTCATATCTCACAGTGTGAGTTTATATCTCACAAAGTTGCATTAATGAGAAATAGTCACAATCACTTTATGTTAACGCTGAGGTGGAAATAGACTTCGAAATTATGTATTTTCCAACATCATTTCGAGTGAAACAAGATATTTCTTCTGATGACGTCAGATGGAAAATGGAGGAAGATTTTTATTATTGTTATTATTATTATTATTATTTATTCTCTTTGGAATAATATGCACCAATGAATCATGCACATCAAGATCAGGTTTGAATTCATGTTGACTTTTAGACCAATACATGAAGCTGATGGCTCCCCATTGTCTGGCTTTGACAGTATGCTGTACATGTGATGCACACGCTCGAGCTTCCCGCTGGAATACCGCTGATCGTGTTTGAATATAGAGTGTTCTGTCTTTTATTACCCTTGTGCCATTGATCAGTCCCATCGTAATTGTTGCTTCGTGAGGTTATGAGACCCCTCCTCCTCCCAAAGGACTACAGAAAGGCCCGTGCCTGCTCTCCGGAGACTTGTTGTGAAAGCAGCCCATAGTTGAATATTTTCGGCAATCGTCTCCAGTGGATTTCATAAAGCAACTCCTTCAGTTCCCCCCACACTTTGAGTGGAGGTCCAGGGAGAGTTATCGTGACTGCATAGAGGGGAATAATTGTTTCTGAGCTTGAACGGGGTGACATCTCAACTTCTTCCTTCCGCACTTTTTCTTCTCTCTTCTGTATTTCTCACATATTTTATGGTAGCTCCCTTGTGCATTGAGTCTCAGCATTTTTCTTTCCAACACCCTTTTCATTCCTGATATTAATGGTCTTGAGCAACACATTTAGTCTTACAATTCTTTTCTTTTTTTTCTTCGAGTTCCAGTATGTTGTTGATGCAATATTGCAATGTTATTTTCTTCTTCATGTCTGGTTCCTGTTGCTGTTTGCATGTCTGATATCTGATGTATAAAAACAGAACAAACTGTGAACGGCAGGCGAGTTTTTATTAGGTTTTGCTTCCTGAGAGAAAGATGGTTGTTTACAGGGTTATATCTGCTCAGAGTGTGTATATATATATATATATATATATATATATATATGCTTTAAGCAGTGGCACATGCCTTAAAGCAAATGTGCATGTATGTATGCATGTGTGTGAGATCTCCAAAATCTCCAAAACTGAAAAACTGCCGTATGTCGGTTTTTCAACACATTTCTTTCTACTTCACTGACCTCCATCCATAACTCCTTGAATTGAGTTTCTTTATCCTGTCTGTCCTACACTCTATGGCAGGATTTTAATTGTGAATCTTGGGGCCGGTAGCAGAGTCCCCAGTCTCATTTTAGCAGCGCCTGAGACACTAGATGGGACTTAACTGGCCCTGAACAAGCAGAGGTCAAGTCCTCCGAGGTCCACATCTACGCTAGAGATAGTGGGCTTGTTATTTTAGAACTGCAGCCCATTTGATCTGTGAAGAGCTTAAGAAATTAATTAAGCTAATGCCATGAAATAAAAGTTGTAGTCCAAAGTCAGCAGGAGGGCCTCTTCTTTGTGTTCCTGTTTTAGTGGACATTTATAGGTCTATGTGGAAAAGTATATTGATTTCATAAAAGGTCACTCAAAGCAAATGGAGAAATGGGGTGATTACAGATGAATATATCTCTCCACCATACATTCAGTGGGGACTGTTTTGTACGTTGGTGCTGCAAAAGTCAATAAGAGCATCTTCATAAGAGGCTCTCTGCAAGAACTTTGAGATATTGGCGTTCTAAACAGTCCTTCAATTGAAATCAATAAATCTCTCTTTATATTTGATATTTATTTGTGGCCAGTTCTCCACATTTTATTGGTGACCTAGTCTCCTATGGTTATAACTATCGGCATGAATTTCCGGACAGGAACCACCCGTTTGTATTTCAAGCGGCAACTGCAGTTTTTGTTTTCATGTGCCATTTTATGTGTATATGGGTCAATGACAGGATGCTTTTTTGACTGTATCTATATTCATTTCATCCAAAATATATAAAATCCCATTATGCAAAGCTGTTATAGGAAGTCGCATTCACCGACATTTTGTAGGCGAAATCCAGTCATTTTAATATAAATCTGTGATCTGGAATTTTACATAAGAGTGAAACATTTCCCCACGCAGACTTCACATGCCCCGTTTAGCAACAGAAAGCTGCTTGTTTTGGAAGTAACTTCTGTGTGAGCAGTGCTTTGTGCATAACCACACTATTGACAGTGGAAGACGGACGTTATGTTGCCTGCGAAAATTCACTAATGTGACTGCTACTCAATGGCATTTTTAGTCATTAAATTGTAAATTTTGATTTAACCATCATGAATACAAAGAGTTCAGTTAAGAACACATGTTCTTTTATCATGTCATTGACCCAAGAACCAACATCTTGCGTCAGCACTGAAGAGCACATCTTTCCGAGAACCAACTCTCTTTTATAATGTGGTAAAAAGCCGTTCTGAGCAAGGTACGCCGCTTAACCTGTTAAACCAGATGAGAGTGTGGTCCCGAGTCCATTTCAGACCCAGTTGGGTTTCGTGGCCAAGGGCTAAAAAGCTGCCCTGGGATCCACTAAGATCCATTCTCTGCATCCGCCGTGCAGGAAGTGGCATTGAGTACCAGGCTAGTTCGGAATAATTGACTCCGGACTGTTCTAGCCCACCCACTTGATGGATAGTCCCTCCGCAAATAAAACACCAGCGGTAATTACCACTAGTAATATGGAACATTTTAATGAGGAAAATGGCTCACTCTGGGACATTTTTCGGAAGTGGTGTTGGATATGCAGCATTTTTTATCATCCAAATAGCACATTTGGACAGAAGGATGTTTCCACGGTGAACCCCCATCATGACTTTATATTCATGTGGCACTCTCGCTGTGCACTTACATGATTTATGTAATCAGACTATGTTTAATCCTTAAAGGAAGGTTCTCTTCATCTAAAATTAAACATGATTCAAGACCTAGAGGCAGTGGAAAGTTTCTCTCTCCGTCTTCCATTTCTCTTACTCATCCTTTCTTTACTCCTTTTTAAAATCGGTAATCGATTGGCGCTTAAGCTCCAGAGAGATAATCAGTTTGTCAAATCGCTGAATGGGGCTCCATCAATCGCTGGGTTGTGTATTGTGTACCTGTACTTTCACCGCAGCTGGGGCTTTGTCATCTGAAACGTGTTTTGGAAATCTATTAAAGTGGCTCTCTCTGACTTCATTGAGCTGGAGAAGCGTGGAAGGGACAGTGTCCCTCAGGCGAAGAATGAGTGAGCAAGGGGTGAAGATTGATTGATATATATTTATATTTTTTTGTTTTGTCTTTTTTAAGGGGAGCTTGTTTTACTAACACAGGGTCTTCCTTTGCCCGGGTTCCCAGAGTGTGTGTGGATCTTTTATTCTCATGTCCTTGTGCTGAAGAAATCTAGGTTTTTAAGGGTGGATAGTTTGTCTTTTATTTTGTTTTTGTCTTGTCGTAATTTATTTTTTTTTTAAAAAATGCAGTTTTACATACAGTGTGTTGCGAGCCCCCTTTCTAAGGGGTGGTAACAAAAAATATGGAATAAAGGACATGGAATGGACAGACACACCAGATTTCAAAGTAAAAAGATATAACATGTTTTATTTAAAAAAACTAAAAAAACAATGGGATGTAAAGAAATTAAGGGGGGAGGTTACTTTTACAAGGTTACTTTCATTACTTTCATTCATTTCTCACTCCAACTGGCAAATGGTAACTACAAACTCTAACCATACTCACAGTCTCTGAAAGTGGATATCCTCATCCTCAGTTTGTTTGGAACACTCCGGGTTCTTATATACTGCTCCACTCACATCTTAACAAGCTGGAACATGAATCAGGTGGCACTTCCAACCCTGACAACACAAACAAAGAGACTACAGAGGAATGAGCGCCACATCTTACACCAGCAACAAAAGTAAATCACGCAAAGATGCTCCTAAGCATTTCTTTTACAACTCAATAATTCAAATAAAGTTATTTGTGTGAACGCATATTGCTGATTATTGCCTTTCATTCACTTGGTGTTATGGTCACAGTTTCATTCACTGACCCTTCATGTCAGACACAACTGATCAATATTGAGTGGCCTCCATCTTGGATAAGTTTCCTAAAAGTAATGTATGCACAAGAAACCATAGCAAAAGTCAGGTTTTTCCCATGTTTTAATAATAAAAAGTCTATTTAATAAAATTAGTCATAACCATATTTCCAATACGTTTTGTTTGTTATTTAAGAAACTTCGTGTGGAGTGTCAGCAACAGAATCATCAGTAATCCTCAGCAAACAATTGGTCGAACTGAAACATTCGGTTCATTTTGAGTCGGACATCCTATTGCATCTTACGTCATCAACCCAGAACCAAAGTTCGATTCAGTTCGATTAGAACCGGCTCAAAAGAATGATTCTTTAAAGAATTGGACCTCACTGGTAGTTACCTTTTCTTAGAAAGTCCTTGTAGTCTGACCAACCAAGTCATGCGGTCCAACAAACATCCAGAAAAACAAAAACATGATATTATAGAGCATACCTCTGCAGACCCTCATGACTATGTTTCAAGGTCAATAGTCTCTTACGAAATCACATGGTCGGTTCAGGTTGCAAAATGTCATGTGGCGTGACTCGTAAAATATTTTACCTTGAAAAGTATGTTTATGAAAGTTGGATTAAGATGACTCACTGAAAGTCAGGGTGTTGGAGAATATTATTACTTTTACCACATGCCATTTTTCAGAGGCTTTAATTTAAACCATTCTTGAGGATGGTTAGAATAATTCAAAACCTTATGAATTTAAAGAGTAAATTTCAAAGAACTCGGCTGGTGAGTTTTAAACTGAAATACTCTCCTTTTATCAGATGCATTTTGCATGTTTGTGGCAATCTTCAATTTTTTTCCCTTTAATTGTGAAGACCCAGAGGTAGCGACTCTTGACAGGCATTGTCACTTTACTTGTCTTTCTTGCTATCTTTTTCTCTTGCCTCTTCTTAAACCCGCTCCGTCTTTATATATCATTCCCTTCCTCTTTCCCTCTGAAGGGAAAAGGTGACAGGAAGTTTGTCAATGTCTGCTGAGAGCCAGAGAGACATAGTGTGAGAGTGTGAATAAAGATTGTGAGAGCGAAGGAGGAGAAAAACAGGGGGGAAACAATCGTGGGTTATTCATGACACCATTATCCTGGGCTAAGTGACAAGAATTGCACAGACAGCAGGGTGTGTACACTTTGATTAATGGAAAGAATGAGTGAATGTGACAGGACAGGTGACCAACCATGGGACGCACTCTCCGATGACACTTTTAACAGCTGCCCTGCTCGGCATTCTGGGATACTTCCTGCCACTGGTTCCAGGGAAATCGAGCCGTCTGTGTGTGTTTTAGTCAGAGGTTTCCTCTACAAAAGCACACCTGTGACATTGCATTGCGTCTCCGTTCATTTGCGTGGAAATGTAATTACATGGAAAAGAGCAGCATGAGCATTCTTCAAAATTTCTAAATTTTATTTTGTTCCACAGAAGAAGGAAATCCATCATATGTGAAAAGCCTAAGGGTGCGTCAACAATACAAGAAGAAGTTATATAATCTGTTTAGGGGTATAGGAACATTGTGTAGGCCATGGATAGTGACAGGAAGAGATGGATAAGACTGTTCTCTAGTTGAGAATTTCACCGTAGGACAGGTCATCAGCCAATTAAACCTCCGACTGCTTCCTCCACCATCCCCGCCTTTCTTCCACACATTGCTCCATTTTAATCAGAGCACACAACTCTTTCTCCCACACACACACTCTGTCTGTCTCTGCAGTTTCATTCCTTTCCTCATTTCCAAACATGGCACAATTCAAATGCAAATGCCAGAGCCCAATTACACATTTGTGTGTGGTTAAGTCTGTATCAGTCCCAAGGAGATTTCATTTGTACTGAACATTGTGGTAGGCTAGACGAGACTTATAGCTCACAATTCCTCCTCTATTCCTGATGATCAAATGAAATTTGCTTTAACATTGTGACAAAAACCTGCATTGTTTTACACCCAAAATTATAAATGTGGGAAATCACCATAGCAACCACTTTTAGTACAGTATTTGTGTATATATTAACTGTATATATTGGCATAAAGCATATTAATGTATTATGATGTATTACTGTAAAACTGCATGGCATTTTGGCTGAAGGGTGTGTTGTGGATTTTTTTCTTTCTTTTTTGTAAATGCATTAATCCTGAAATATTAAGATCATAAGCAAATATTCAGTGATTTTTAATCAGCCGGGGATGAATTTACTTGGAGGTTTTCCGCCTATATGGTCACATAAGTTAAGCTGTTGTACTATTAGCAAAATGTCCTCTTACTCATGCCTCGCTACACATTGTGTACGCCAGCTCCGTCTTACTGTAAGCCACTAACCCACTGAAGCACGTGCAACAGACTTTTTTTTCTTTTTTTTTAGGCTTATCATAGCCTTCGTTAATGAGAGACCAATCGTGCGGTCTAATTATCAATGCATTTATTTGCATAATGCTAATCTCAGTACGGCTCCATGTTAAGGCAGTACAAAGTTTTGTTGTTTAGGATCAAACTAGAGGTCAGAGTGGAATACAGAAAGATCAGAAAGTTTGGTGTGCCTCAAGTCTTTGTCCTGGGGCCATTTTCCCTTTGTGGTTGCACTAATAAAACCAGGTTCCAGAGGGAGGAGCTATAGTGCTGGATAGGCTCTTCTGTAGCTGACTTTGATGTATAGCTCATTTTGGCTCTTTGCTACCAATCCGTGATGGATGGCTGTGATGGTGATGTTTTGTCCAGCCTCTCTAGTCCTCTTGACTCTGAGCTTGTGGAAATCCATCACTGTCCAGTAGCAGTTGCTGACCCCTGATAGATAGTTCCCTGATGTTCACACCAACTACAAATGCCACGCAAACCTTCTCAATACTCTAAACAACTACATTACACTTCGGGTTACACATAGTTGAAGAATAACAAAAGGTCAAGCATTCCCTATTCAGAAGCCCCGAAAGTCTTGTTTAATATCTCTGATGTGTAAAGGGTGAAACGCCATGGTAAGTGAAAGTGTCCACTGCCCCTCCCTGGCTCTTATAACACATTCCCACGGGGGTCAGGACGGTTGACACTTCCGTCCCTGTTGGTTAGCCCATTGGACGTCTGGCGAAACGGAGATGTTTGAGGAGTTACAGTAAACCATGGGCTGATGCAATATTCATGGGTCTCAGGGTAGCCCGGCGGAACGTTATTCCCCTAAATAGTAACAGGAAACGAAGGAGTAGACTCGTCTGGATTTTTACTTCACAAATTGAAAGATTCTCTCTGGACATTTCATCCTCATCCTCTATCACACTCGCTCACTTTCGCCATCTCCTTCTCCAGGTCTGCGATTCCTTTGAACACAAGCAGCATGCAACGAAGCCTTCTTTGTTTTTGAAGTCAGAATAATCAGATTTATAATCCTTTTCAGTTGCTCGAGAGGTCAGGATAATGATGTCAGGGAATTAATATTAAAATAGATGAGGGATAGGTTCAGTACATGTTTTTATATAAAATGGTCGTCTATTTTCTCTTTGCTTTTATTTCTTTCCCGCTCTGTGTCTAGCTTTGATGCAGAGCTTAAATATTATAGGATGTTCTGTATATCTATTCTCTCTATCAGCAGGATTCGCTTATGTCCCTGCAGAGTAACAAGTCGAATAGACGACCACTATACGAGGGCATCCAATATGCACTTTACATTTTTTGCTAGATATATTTTCATCGCTGTTTAAGGTCCAAAGCAATTTTTTTTCCAAATCTGCAAGCACATGCATATACCAGGGCCACATCTCAGTAAAATACACTGGCAAACGCTCAGAGGAGAGGCTAGCTGAGAGAGAGGACAGGCAGAGTGACCTCCTTTGTCCACTAAAGCAAAGCCAGCACAGTTAATTAAGATGTCTGTTCAGCACAAATTAACTTTTGTAATTTTGCCAAGGCATTATGGGAATGTTTCTGTTTTACAAGGATTTCCATATGGATTTTATTGATCATGAATGCATTTACCAGAAGAGTTTAAGAGATGCATAAACCTACAATAATAAAAGCACATGCTTGCCAGTGCCACACTGTAAACAATTTTAGTGACACTGCCTTTCCGAGCACCGCGCTAATGTAAGTGTTATAAATTTTACCAGAAATAAATTGTATGCAAATGATTCAAAAGCAAATAAGCGTGTATACTATAAAGATAAGAAAAAAATATTATTTTAATAATTTAAATCGTGTTCCAACAAATGTACGCCTTGTATTTGTTTTGCTTTCATATGGTTTTGAAAAACATGTCAAAATTTATTTTTATTTTTTTAAGGTGCAAAATGTTTTTTTTTTTTAATTTCATGAATTAAATAATTTTTGTCGGTTGCATCACATGACTTTGCTTCAGTGGAGAATTTTTTCTTAGAAATTATAAAAGATTATGAGATTGCACTACATGACATGTTTATAACCTGTAATAACCTTCCCTAAAACTCATTCTGTGTATGAATTGCATATTTCTTAATAAATAAGCTGTGATAGCCTTTTCTTTCCTATTGTTAGAAACTATTTAGGGCAGGATTTGATTTTGTCCTTGGGGATTTGATTGGATGGCTGTGATTTGCTATTGCTTTGATCTCATGTGAGTGACAGGTTGCCCCGCCCCTGTGGCGAGAAACACGTAATCACTCACATGAATTAAAAAAAAATAAAAATGCGCAAGGATAAATCATTTATAATTAATACAGGGTAACATTTTACAATAAGGTTCATTAGTTAACTACAATATGAACTGATAATGCACTGCACGTCTACAGCATTTATTAATCTTTGTTAATGTTAATTTTAACATTTACTGATACAATATTAAAATCGAGTTGTATTTTAAAGCACTGTGAACTGACACAGATTAACAAATACAGTAACAAATGCATTGACTAATACATTAACTAATGTTTAACTAATCAACCTTATTGTGAAGTGTTACCAAATACTGCAATATTCCATAAAACAAGCAAATGTTTGCACCGTCACGACAGTATTTGGCTGAAAGAAAAAACTGTCCATAAAACACAGTTTACCCTAATGTCCATGCCATGCTGAGAACATATTGTTGTTGCTTAGAATTTTGTATTGCATTCTTGTGTTTCTGACCACGATGATGCGTGAAATGGAGCTAGAAGCGTTTGCGACCTTAGTCTTCTCCACAGGTGCTATGTCTGCTTCTGTGACATTTAATTTACCACTCATAGCTTTTCATTGGAAAGTTGCACCTGCCTCTTTGGGTATGTGTTCCTCTGTTCCATTGATTTTGTTTTTTACTGAACAGGAGACTGAGAGAGAGAGAGAGAGAGAGAGAGAGAGAGAGGCAACATTTGCTCTATGGGATTCTTCCTGACGCCCCGTCTCACTGCTCTGTCAATACCTCAAAGGTGCCACAGACAGATCCTTTTCTCACTTTTTTGCTTCTGCTCTCTCTCTCTCTCACACACACACACACACGCTTTCACACGATGAATATTGTCACATCGATAACGTTCAGTAACAGCCAAGACTGGCGCCACCTTTTTATTGAAGCATGTCCCATGCCAGAAATAAAGAAAATCACTACCTGAGAAACTCTGTCTTGCCAAACATCATAGGGTTTGATTATCGCACACCCAGAATTGCTTAAAAAAAAAAAAAAAAAAGCGCTGAAAACACAGCACAACTTTCTTGGCTTTCAAGTAATGGCTCTGATGACTTTCATAAATAATCACAGCATTGTTTTTGCCCTATTGAATCAGCTTTTTATTTATTATTTTGCATTTATTGTACTTGAATTTTGTCCTCTTTCTTTTTGAGTTTTTGTCCAGATGCACAGAATTAGTGCTGGTTTTAGCTCTGATCTTTTCGTAAAATGAAAAAATAGTTGAATATAAACTCTACTGTTTTGTTTCCAAAACTCATTTGCTTGACCTTAAGGCTGACGAACTTAGAGGACCCTATCATAGACACGGTGCAATGCGACACCAGGCGTGATGCAAGTGTTTTTTGCTAGTTTCAGCCCGACGCAGTTATGATTTTCATGTCCAGCGCCACGTTGTTTAAATAGCAAGCGTACTCGCGCCCATCCGTTCGCCCATGGGTGAGCAGGTCTGAAAGCGAGGTGTGTTCAGGTGCATTGTTGGCGTATTGCTATTTCGCGGCAACTGAAAACAACTGCACCACTGAAACTTGATCTAAAGTCAATGCCGCAGTATTTTTTTTAATTTAAAAGGTGCATTAGTAATTTGCGCCTATAGGCGGGTGCACAACGCTCCTACACTCTACTTGTTACACACACAGGGATGCACACAAACCTTTTTAAATATGAAAAATAAAAGGATTCCTCTTTGGAGAAGCATTCATTCCGCTTGCAAAATTCTGAAATGCACCTTACTTTTACAGGGAATGGGAGATGAGACTCTGATTGGTTTATTGCACTCTATGCCCAAAGCAAACCCATTACTCATTAAGAGAATATAGGTACAACCATTTTGGCGCCTGGCGCGCAGACCATTTTTTCCATTGTTAAACTAGCAAAAGTGGATTCGGATACGCCCTAAGTGCACCTGCGCCAAACGCTTCAAACCACGCGCTTAGAGCGTTAACGTAGGGGCCAGACAAACACTGTTCCTGAACATTACAACGTTTATCTGTGTGATGCACATTTTAAGGAGAACAGCTTCCAGTACAATGCAGGCTTGTGTGTGGATGACAACTCTTATTAATTGTATTTGCATTTTTTATTAACAGTTCACTTGCCTGCTAGCCAATATTATTGTCGGTATAGTGCTTACTGTAGCTTTTACAAGGCTGTTCACCGCCCCTTTGGAAAATCAACCATGGTTTTGTGATCGATTACCGCTTGTATAACCAGAGTTTTCCAACAAATATCATAACTAAATGGTGTATAACATCATATCTAAAATGTCTATGAAAATGACAAAAAAAAACTGTACGAATCTGTGCTTGAAAATCTGTTCTGCATGATTTGTTAAACTCTTAGCCTGCCTAAAAAAAAAGCCTAAAAAGAAAAAAAGGCATATCCAAAGTAAATTACATGCTGTTCTTGAACTATTTGGAATTATAGCCATGGTCTCTTTTGTATGTGCACCACTGACACGTTAACATTATTCAATCTGAATCAGGCTTGGAATTGACGCCATCCTTAACATTTACATCTCAGTAGAGCTCTGAAGGGCGTGACATTTCCCGAATATGCGCACACTGGTCCAGCTAACCAATCACAGCATGTTTCATGTTTCGGAAGGAGGGGCTTCATTGAAACAGGAAGTAGTCGGTGCATTCGAGCGAAAGAGGTGCTGTAATAATTTAAAATACATGAAAAATGCATGAAAGCATATTCTAGTACACCCAAAAAACAAAATCAAGACTTCATAAAAGGGCATAATAGATCTAAATCATCATTCTCTACATGTCAATACAAATGTTCGTGATGTCGGCAGTCGGTACACAAGCTTCACTTATGTTTTGTTCTTCACTTTTTTAACACTTTGTTAATAACGTAGCTACAGAACATTATGTTAATGGCTGCGGGAGCCCAAGAGTCCCTGTAGTGTAGCTGTCATTCAGCAGCTTCTTAAAGAGGAAAAAATTAAATAAAAGAAAATTGCCTAGAACTTTTGAGAACATTCAAGTAGGACAGAGTGTTCAGAAACCTGAAAAAATCAATTCAGAAACAGTATCTATCTGACTCTGTTATTAAATTATTCTCTTTAGTTTTTTACTTTGCCCAGAAGCCCACTGAATAATATCCAGGTAGCTGAGGTTTAGCTTATGTTTAGCATTTAGCCCCTACCGATCAGATTAACTACACTTTCTGAACTGAACATTCGATTCATCAAAGAATTCCGACAAAAATACATCACTGTTTCAAATAAAATCGTTAAAAATAGCAAATGTTTCTTGAACAGCATGATTTCTGAAGGATCATGTGACACTGAAGACGAAGTAATGGCTGCTGAATATTCAGCTTTTCAGTACAGAAATAAATTAAGTTGAAATAAATAATAGATCACAATTATCACTGTTTTGATCAAATAAATGGAGCCCTTTAGAGCTTTCTTTCAAAGACTTACAGCCACAAACTTTTGAACAGTCAGGGTTGGAGAGTAACGAAATACAAGTAACTTAGTTACGTATTTAAAATACAACATTTGAGTAACTGTATTTCATTACAGTTACATTTTAAATGGGTGGTAATCAGATTACAGTTACATCTGAAAAGTGTTTTAGATTACCAAAGTGATTACTTTGAATTTTAATGTCATTTAAACAGCGATTGGTGATTCTCTGACTCTGACAGTCTGAAAAAGAGGAGTTAAGTTTCATCAACATTTTAATACTTTTAAGAGGATCATAAAAATGTTGTTATTTTTATTTAGTTCTGTCCTGAACAAGACAAAATGACTGAATTTATTAAAAAAATTGCCCAACTGTCAACTGAACTGTCCTGTCATGACCTGATGATCCACGACTGTTTTCATGTTTTGTGAGTCATTTTATAATTCACTCGTCACTGCAACTTTTTCTCACTATTTGTTTTTTTTTCCCTCACAATTGCGAGATTTAAAATCACAATTGCAAGTTATAAAGTCAGAATTGGGAGATATAAACTTGCAAAACTATTTTTATTGCAATTGTGAATTTAGTATGTGAGTTTATATCTCATTATTCTGACTTTTCTCAATATTGTGAGTTTATATCTCATAATTTTGACTTTATAACTCGCAATTGCAACTTTATATCACGCAATTCTGAGGGAAAAAGTCAGAATTGTGAGATAAAAACTTGCAATTACCTTTTTTGTGTTTGTTCCACACTTATTAGTATTCCAAAGTATTTAGATTAAGTTACTAAACTTGAGTAATGTAACGAAATACGTTACAAATGACTTTCTAAAGCATGTATTTTGTAATCTGTAGTGAAATACATTGTAAAAGTAACCTACCCAGCCCTGGTGATATTGTATATCTTTCTTTTTGGAGGCAAATAAATGACACTCTCTTACTGACATGCCGCTAACACAATGCTAGGCTAAAGAGAAAGAAAATCTATCAAAACACAATAGAGGCAAAATGCGTCTTGTTAAATTTCACAGCCAATAACAAGCTCTTTTAGAACAAAGACCTGACTATTAGCCCTAATTCTGCCGCTGTCTGGGTTTGTACGGAAGGGTTTAGCATTTGTAGTCTTTCATGGAGACGTGACATATCAGTCGTCAGCCGACTTATCGCATCCCGCCATTTCTTTGAGCATACTCTATAAGCAATTAGCCTGAGAGTGTAGAATGACTTATTGCAGGAAAGGATCTCTGCACTCTATTGTGTGAAGATCCGTTTTTCCCTCAGTCTGGAATGGAAAGCCCACTGGAAGTTCTTTCCTTCGAAGGTTACGTAACCTCATGCGACTGTATTAACCCCTGAACTGTGCGAATGCAGAAGGAATTTGTTATCTCAAGCACTAATCATAACACTCTCTTCCTCTTGCTTACAGAACAGTGCTCTGAAGAAACAGATTAGATCTTGATCGCTGTCGCTGGTTTTGCCCCATGACCGCTTTTTCAGTCAAGAAGGGTGTGTGCGTGTGCTTGTTTGTCATGGTCCTAAAGTGCATTTTCTTTCATAACACTGTACATTTCAGGCCCCTTTCTCTTTCCAAACAAAGGCCGCTTAGATTATTTTTGCAGGGGTAACAGGAGCCCACTCCCAAGAGCAGGAAACTGAAGCAGAACACTGCAGATAACATTCACAGAACAACACAGTCTGAGTCTTTAAGCTGATTAGAGATAAATGGGCGTTGTTTTTTTGAGACTTTCACATGTATCTGCACACATTTATTACATGAAGCTATTTAATAAGAAACACACCAAATTATTGGTGAATATTAGTGTAGTTTGAATTTATATTTACCCACGTTGGTCATTATTGGAAACCGATAATGTGAAGGTTGTTTTTTTTTTCCAATTCATACAATAAAATGCTTTTTAAAAATTCCAATTTTTAAAGGAAATAAGCAGTTATCGTTTTTTGTTTTTTTTTGTGCTGCAGGTTTAAATCTTCTATATTAGAATTACTCTGATTTTTTTACTTATCATTTTATTATTATTCATCGAGAAACTATTACAGTTTTTAACAGTATTTATGTATAACTTTAACAACCCTGCTCTTGATTTGATTTGATTTAATTTAATTTAATTAAATTTATTGTGGTTTTATTTTATTGCATCGTTATTATTATTATTGTTTTTGTTTCAGCTTTTAAAATTTTTGTAGGTTTTACCATTTTTGTGAAATGTGGAATTTTGATGCCAACAAACAGAATTACAGTTTGTTTGTTTGTTTGTAAGGAGCCCCAAAAATAGTAGGCTAAATCATGCGCACGATTTATTAATTCATTCCCTTGATTTACTAAATCCTGCACATGATTTATAAATCGAGGAAATGAAATTTTGAGCTGCCCTACCGAAAACTGAAAAAGAAAATTAAAAAAAAAAAATTATTATATATATAAAATTATATTTTAAATAGTTAATTATTGTATTATTATTACCCTTTTTAATTAAATAATTGAATTGAATCTGAATTTAAAAAATACAAGCCAATAAAATAACCACACTTTTATTGAAAGCAACACAATAAAATTGGTCAGAAAATATATTGATATTAAATATCAGTTCTTTATTCAGTTATATGCAACAGAATCAGATTGAACAAGTTTATTTTTTGACCAGTCATGTATAGTCCTTCAAATCTCTTATCCTCAGAGCTCGTGAGCGGAGAGTAGTGGGCAGCAGATCAGTGGACAAGAGGGTAGCGTCATTTCACCAGCGTTGCCCAGCATGTTCCAGCACAGCAGGGCCACTGCAAACAGTAACAAGTATACAACAGATAAATTTCATGTTGGCACATTATTTGAGCCGACTTTGCTTTTCCAGTGAGTGTGAGCGGCTGAGCAGAGAGCACAAGAGCGTAGATCAGAAACTGGGTGCCCGGCTCGGCCAGAGTCAAACCTGAACACGGAGAGGCGGGGTGGCATATATTTCCGGCATTCTTTCTCTTTCGGCCAATCATTTTGGATTTTCGTCTACCTGTTTGATCAAACAATGGACTATAGGGGGAGATGTTTGGGGGAGGACCTTATTAGAATTGCTCCATTTATTTTTCTTTGCCATTTGTGATTCTAGATTTACACACTTCAGCTTAAAGTAAACAAATAAGTGTAGATTTAGCAGTAGCACAATAATTCACTTGTGCTGTTTGTCGACCGAAACTGGTCAGTACAACCCCTGATTGAACTCGTTGAGAAGGGCACGGAAAGCAGAGCTGCTCTTGTACCTAGCCCAAAAAAGATTCCACAGAGATTAGCCGAGTGTGTAATGGAGCAGGTGGAATGGAAGCTATGGATCCAGTCCATAATGGCCATAATGAATGCATACATCACACACTCTTCTCCTTGCGTATGCTCAATACTCCGGTCAGTCGTCAACCCCGAGACCTCTAATGTACCAAATGCAATTTTCAGGATGACGAAATGCCTTCTGAGTCTGTAAGTGGTAAAATGTTTGGCGATGCAAAAACGCTGTTTAGATGACCCTGGTGAAAGGGTGAGGAAACAGAAACCGACCATGTCTTCTGCACATCCTAAGTGAAGGAAAGGAAGTTATCTTTTGATTAAAGATTATTGGAGACAAACTTTTTTGCCCTTGACGCCACTTCGTCTGTTGCCACAGACGTAATGGTGGATAAAGAGTGATGGATAGACTAGACAAGGCTAGAAGTTCATGAAGAAGCAGTTGAGGTAGAAAGCGAGGAAATGGTTTAAAAGCTGAGGGACATGAAGTAAATTCTGTATTTTAAGACTCATTAATCCTAAAAGTTTGTGAGGAAGTGATGGTGCCGCAGCAGGGGGTCATGCTAATACAGCTGGCTTGTCCTGAGGGCCGCCCGCTGCCGGGACGGTGTGTGTCCCTGCTGTTACTGGTAGTGATTTATAAAAAAAGCATTCACAGGTGCATGTGGGTGTCTGCGTGTGTTACTAAATGACAATGTAGACGAGGATATAGCAGCTTGCAGCATGTGCAAAAATAAAAGTATGGCAGTTGTCTCAGATTTGTTTTTTTCTTTAAAAATATCCTTTTACTGCTCAGTTCTTTGACAGCACGAGGAGCTGCTTTATGAAAAATGAATATGAGAATCTCAAGTATTAGCTGGGCTAAACCCTAACAAGAAAGAAAGAAAGAAAGAAAGAAAGAAAGAAAGAAGAAAGAAGAAAGAAAGAAAGAAAGAAAGAAAGAAAGAAAGAAAGAAAGAAAGAAAGATCTTGGATTTAGCTAGAAGAAATATTTTTATATCATTTTTTTTACAAATATTATAAAGAAAAATGACATTAAGTGAAATAAAATATAAAGAATATGTATCAAATCATTAAAATAATGATTTAAAAAATCATTCACATCACTGAAATTATAAAATGTATTTATTAAAATTAAATAATTTTTGATAAGATGATGATAAAAGTTTTGCAACGTACATGATTGTTATATACAGTTTATACATATACATATAATTCTTTATTATTTTTTATATTTTGTTTTTAATATATACATATATATATATGAAATATAAAAATAATAAAACATATATACATATATTAAAGGCATGATTTTTTAAAATTTTCATCTTTTTCATTTTATGAGAAATTGTTATATATATTTAAAAAAAATTTACACATTCAATTTATTATTATTTTATTTATTTAAAAAAAATTATTACTCCTATACCTCCTACCATACAGTAGTGTTTTGCTCGCTGGTGATAGGAACAATACTTACAAATTTATACCAGCTGACAAATTCCTAACACTTTATCATTTCAACCGGTATATCGCCCACTGCTCTTCTAGGTACTTGTTTTTCTCCTCCCACACTCTACCCAGATGACAACACTTTCAGCATCTCCTGCCCCACAAACGCCATCCTCCACACTCGCCTATAACAGCTGAGCTCAGTGCTTAGAAGCCGAGGTCTTTGATCCGGCCCTGAAAGTGTCTAGTGCCGTGTACTGGGGGAGATAAGTTGAACCAGGTGAGCGGGAGAGATAGCAACTGCCGACATCACGCCTTTCCAACTCAGACGACCACAATAACTCTGCTGCTTATTCTGTTGCGTAATCAGCCAGCCACTGATGCAAATAAAAAATAAAAAACTAAAAAATAGCAAGATGAAGAACAACCTGCAATTGCGTTTTTATTTAATACCAAGACAGTTTGACTCTTGTATGTGAAAGCGTAAAATATAAAATTGTCTGAGTTTAGGGCTAAATTTCTTTGTTCCTTATCATGGTCCAAAATGTACTGTTGGCAATGCTAATATTTATCTTACATTTGCAGTGCAATGTGATGTCAGGTACATTTTTTTTTCACTGTAAAGCTTATTCATTGCATTAAAAATGTACATGTAAGACCTGTAATATCGTAAATTAATGCTACAAATAGACCTTTTTAACTATCTGAGAGATTGAGATCGAATTTTTTTTCATATGTCTGAAATTATAGTGTTGGAGTCGTTGAATGAATGTCTTATTATAGAAATTTTTAGTTTTTTGACGTGTGATGCATTTATAAAGTTGTTCGCAGGGTTGGGGAGTAACGAAATACAAGTAACTTAGTTACGTATTTAAAATACAACATTTGAGTAACTGTATTTCATTACAGTTACATTTTAAATGGGTGGTAATCAGATTACAGTTACATCTGAAAAGTGTTTTAGATTACCAAAGTGATTACTTTGAATTTTAATGTCATTTAAACAGCAATTGTTGATTCTCTTACTCTGACAGTCTGAAAAAGCAGAGTTAAGTTTCATCAACATTTTAATACTTTTAAGAGGATCATAAAAAGGTTGTTATTTTTATTTAGTTCTGTCCTGAACAAGACAAAATGACTGAATTTATAAAAAAAAAACTTGTCCAACTGTCAACTGAACTGTCCTGTCATGACCTGATGATCCACGACTGTTTTCATGTTTTGTGAGTCATTTTATAATTCACTCGTCACTGCAACTTTTTCTCACTATTTGTTTTTTCCCTCACAATTGTGAGTTTGCATTTCACAATTATGACTTCTTTTTCTCAATATTGCTAGTTTTATCTCATAATTTTGACTTTTCTCAATATTGCGAGTTTATATCTCATAATTCTGACTTTATAACTCGCAATTGCAACTTTATATCACGCAATTCTGAGGGGAAAAGTCAGAATTGTGAGATAAAAACTTGCAATTAACTTTTTTGTGTTTGTTCCACACTTATTAGTATTCTATTTAGATTAAGTTACTAAACTTGAGTAATGTAACGAAATATGTTACAAATTACTTTTTAAAGCATGTATTTTGTAATCTGTAGTGAAATACATTTTAAAAGTAACCTATCCAGCCCTGGTCGTTCGGCATTGGGGTGTAGCTTTATTTTACTGCAGAGCATTATGGGAAAGATTCTTTGAAACTACTGGTCATCAGGGTGGATGTGTATTTCTCTGATGCTGTAAGATTCCAGAGCTTAAGAGAAGCCTGTTTTATGCTTTAACTTCTCTTGAAGGATTTCGCTGATGATGGCAAAGCAGGGAGGTGGGGAGGTTGGAACAGCACAACTGGACTTCTGGAAAGTAGAGTGAGTGAGAGTGTTTTGAGAGGCTGTTGCATAATGGGAATTGGCTGCATGCTGGTGATAAGGAGCGGGTCAGTTATGTAAGAAGGTCATGGTATGTGTGGAAGTTGTAATTAGAAAGGCAAAGTCTCTATATGTTTAGGCCCTCCACACAGGTTGCAGCATCTGATAACTCAAAGCATTTTCTAATCGGCTGTACATATACCGTGCGCTTGCTGGGCATAAAAAAAATAAAAAATCCTATACACTGCATTGGAAGTCATGTTTATGAACCAAAAAATGCCTTAGCAACTACATAGCAGTGCACTAAGAAACATTCAGAATACCTTAACAACTGCATAGCAACGTCCTGGCAGCCTAGAATCAAAACAAGGGAGTTTTGTATGGGTGAGCGACACATTTCAAAAAATGAAAAAAAAAAAAAGAGTCTAGTTTTATTCTTCTTAGTAATGCTGTGTCATATATAAAAAGTTTAAATTTCCTGCTAGCACCAGATTCTACATGGCTTTTTGCCTTGTCGAGACATATCTTTTGAGAACTCCTCTTTCAACTCAGTCTCCAGTTCTTAAGAACAGTGCATGATACAATGGGCTTATGCATTTCATGGAGAACTGCTCATGCTGAAAGCCCATCCTGTTAACAGTGGATGCTCTTGGGGAAACCGCTTTATCGAGTGCCTGATGAACGCTGACTGGGCTTGGACAAAATGCTGGTTTATGATTGGCCACTGCAGGCCTTTTGAAGCGATCATGGTGGCACGCTTGATCGGCTAATTGCTCTCTCGACTCTGTGTGTACATCCTTGATTCTTTTGACTGTATCTTATTCTCTTCCTTTTGTTCGCCGTCTTCACAGTCAATGTCTTATTCTCTTTTAAACGCACTTCTAGATGTCAAAATGTACAGATGTTGACTGTTAAAAGAAGGCAAAAACAGAGCGAGAGAGCGAGATGACAGGACAGTGGAGCCGGTAAAGAAGATGTGAAGAAAAAAAAATCAATTTTTCTTCCTCTTTGGTGTCCTTGCTGCATGTCCAACGTCTTCAGAAAGTAAAGCTGGAGTGTCCTTGTATGCATCAGTATCTAAATGAGAGGTTAGATCGTAGTACAGACCGTATAGACCAGGGGGTAGGGGGTAGTTGTGGCCTAATGGTGAGGGAGTCGGGCTTTTAACCTGAAGGTTGCTGGTTCGATTCCCATGCCGGCAGGAATTGAAGGTGGGGATTGTGAATGAACAGCTCTCTCTCCACCTTTGATACCATGACTAAGGTGTCCTTGCGCAAGACATCTAACCCCTAATTGCTCCCCTTGTAAGTCGCTTTGGAAAAAAGCGTCTGCTAAATGAATAAATGTAAATGTAGACCAGGGATGTCTTGAACGCCCATAGTCCTGCAGAATTTACCTTTAACCTGTTTTCACCTGTATTAAGATGTATTTTTTCATGTTTACACCTGGTATTTTAATACGTGTCTTTTGTGCACTTTTGACCACTTCTGTCCTGATTTCTTTGACGAGAGGGTTTATGCGCTCATGCAATTTATATATGAATATTACCACAGATATTGCAGAAAAACAGAGAGCAACAGCTTTCGTTTCTGCTCTGACCACGAGTGTGTGTTCGAAATCAGGAATGGTGAGAGGACATTGTGCTTGGTACGTTTTTCATCTTCAAACCAAACTTGGGTCTCCAGTCATCAAAGTTTAAATCCCGTCTGGCTTCGCATAATGTTGTGGCTGTTCAACATGAGCGTCACTACAAAAGCAATCCGGTCGAATGTGTTTTCGACTACCTCTGGAAGTGATCGAATTTGGCATTGTCCACTTGTGATCTGATCGACCAAATGCAAGGTGTAAACAGGGTCTAATTAACATGAATCAGGTAATCAAGACCTTTAGGATTACTTGAAAACTACAGGGAAGTATATTGGAGCAGGGTTTGAACTAAAAACTGCAGGACCTTGGCCCTCCAGGAATTTGACACCCCCACTCATGTCCAAGCTCTTGTGAGTCCATTACTTTGGGGAGCCATGTAAGGAGACGTCTGAGGACTCAGAAGTACCACCTATGCTCAGTTCTTTCCCTTACCTCACTGATATCCTTGACTCTACTATCCTTTGGGTTCCCAAAGCATCCATTTGACACTAGATCTAGGCAAATGTGAATCACTCAAAAGCCATTGACTCCTTCCAACATCTGTTCTATGTTTGGATTCCTAACAGTCTAGATAATTCTCAAAGCGTCTATTTGTTTTCAATCAGTCTCTCTTTTGTACATAATGTCTTGTCACTCCATTTCTCGAACTCCTTCTCAATCTGCCTCTCCATCCCTGCTGTCCCCCCTTGATTTCTCCAGAACAAGTGTTTGGCCTTTCTGCTGAGGCGGGATCAAAGGGCTGACAGCTGCCCCTCATTCCTGCTGAGTGTCCTATGTTCTGTCTGTCTGCTCCCTCCTGAGACCTTGCTACCACACATGAAAGACCAACAAAGATCCCCGGAGGTTTCAAAAGCCTTCTCGAGGACTCCTACCGCTGAATGGTAAAAAAGAGACAGCAAGCTAGCAAGAAAGAAAGACAAAGGATGATGGAACAGGGCACGTATAAGATTGAGAGGCGGGAGACGAAGAAAGAAAGAGGCTGCGGTTTAGCCCCCAGGCTTGTTGCTTATTGCTGCTGAGCTGGACTCTGGCTAATTAGTTATTAGATAGCAAAGATGTGCAGGAACAAGCTTTAATTAGGTTAGTGGCTGTTTAAATGAAATGTCTAGCAGAGCCTAGGTCCGAGTACAGTAATGACAGACTGAATGCAACTTAGCCGTCAGGACACAATGCTTGCTGCTCACGACTCGGGAACTGGCGCGTATTTGGCTTTGCTTAAGAATGGATAATTATGAGGTTGACCTTTCAATTAGCACAAACGCCTTAATGCCAGAATCTATCGCCTGAAGTAAGCTTGCTATTTTCCCCTTATGAATAAAATGACATGCATTCTAGATCTGTATGCCCAGAACTATATATATATAGTATGTTTCTGCCACTATCTTCAGCCATGTTCAATATCCAGTTAGAATAGCAATTTTTGCAAGTCAAACTTTACTTTGTGTTGGTACTTGGTAAGATAAACCATAAAACCAACTTACCAGTTGTCGACTTTTTTTTAAAGTTTTTTTCCTCTAACTTTTTAAGGTAAAATAACTTTCTTTTATTTAAAGTATGTATTAATATTAATTTTGATTCAGTGTGTTTTCCTGCCTACGGCCTAAGACTCTGGGATAGGCTCCAGAATCCTTGCGACCCTACTTTGGAGAAGTGGCTTTGAAAACAGATGGGTGATTCAAACCCATCTGTCTCAGGAAAGATCATTTTCTTTTGATGAAACATGCGGTTACTGTGTTTTTTCTTTGTATGGCAGTTTCACTTTATCAATGTTTAAAGTCATCAAATTAACTTAATTGACATTGCGGTCAGTGATTGCTTTTAACACGTTAATATAGCACTACATCGCTATACACAAAGGATGTCCATAGAAATCTGCACACTGCGCTTGAGATTGGAACCCACAGGTAGACTGTGAGGCATAGACGCTAAGTGGCTATTGATTTCTACACACAGTGAAGTGAAACTGGGCTGTTTCTTGCCTCGGCTCAGCATGCACTGCTCACCAGCGGTTAATTGCCTTTTAAGACACAGATGTCTTTGGCTGGTTCATTTTTAATGATGGTGGCCAGGATGGGGTGTTTTTTATGTGGAGGAATTGTCTGATAAATACACTAACATTCACACTTGCGCAAGGTCGTTTGCTCTACATGGTTACCATTATGTTATACTTGCCACCTTTGAATTTCAGTGTGAAAGAAAGAAATGCTGCTCTCTGGAACATTCTAGAACATTCTAGAATGGCTTCTGCCATTGATTTATATGTGGGTGGACTGCACTTCCTGCCTCTTTCCAGGACATTTTGGTGGGAAGGCTTCCTGTCTTTCTCATCAGCACTTAGTCAATCAGCTAGTAAAAATATCAACTTAATTAATGAATTAATTTCTTGCCTTGTCGCATCTTGGCACACTTTTAACCTCACCGTGAATAGCGAACAGTTGTGCAACAACCCCCGGACTTTGTTATGTAACTAGTGGGTCAAAGAGCCGCTCTGGTTTAAACGGGACTTGGCAGCGGCAGGGAATCCTTTATAAATGTTCTAACCCAAGCACATTTTCTCTAATTATTGAAGATGGGACTTGGGCTTGCCTGCCTCTCCCTCGTGTACCTTAGGTGATTGGTTGTGTAAAAAGATTTGTGTTAGGGGAGCCACTTTCTCTCTCTCTCTCTCTCTCTCTCTCTCTCTCTCTCTCTCTCTCTCTCGCCCTTACAAATGTGCGATCACTGGACAGAGGAGCTTTCCGATGCATGGAAGTGTATTGAGGAGCGTAGTGAAACAGTAATTAGGAATAGCATTCTGATGATGTAAAACCCCAGTGATCCTGGTCCACCCTGACTGTGTCTTAGTGTTCGTTTTTGTCCCTGATGATCCTGAGAGAATATATTATGTTATCAGCAGGGGGATTGTAGAGGCGGGATTTTATGCATGAACAAAATGTAATCCCTCATAAACCTCCACCCACAGAAACCGGCGTGAGCCCTTAGGTCCAAAACACCCGCTTACATGCAGTGCTATGTGCTTAATGTACATATATAAGGTGTGTACGGGACCCATTTGAGAGTGTGCACAATAAAGAATAGGAAAAATCTCATGAACAACACGCATGCCGATTTCTTAGAAATGTTGATTCATGTGGTTTTGAAAAACTTTGATGGCATTTTTAAGAACGTTTCAATTTAAAGGGGTCATGAGCTGAGAAATGAAATTTTCCTCGAGCTTTTGATATATAGAAGAATATCCTGTAAATTTCAGAACTGAAAACTTCCAAAAGCTTTTATTGTAACCAAGCGTTGATAACGACTCGTTGTGTAATGTGTCTCTTTATTACGCAATACTGTGACTCCGCCTCTGCAGAAGAAAATCACCGCCTACTTCATCATTGCAACTTTGGCCCCGCCCCGCCCACTGGCGTGTTAGTGATATGACGAGGAGAGAAGAGAACAGGATCTCACTCACTGGGCTAAAAAATAACATTATCTTCCAAAGGATTCTAATGCTAGAAATGTGGTTATTTATTTTTAACAATGTGAATGTCTCAGTTGAGCCGCATTTATTTGTATTCGGTACATTTCACTGTGGATTCTTTGGTAAATTGGTTACAATGCCGATGCAGGCTTTGACCAGTGATCAGATGTTCTTTATCTATGTGTCAGTAATTCAAACCAGCTTCACATTGTTTCTTCTAGTTGGATGAAAATAATCTGTTATTTAAAATGTGATTTAAATTATATATAGAAACCGATCAAAGAACGCTCCCTTTAAAATCACAGGAGAAGCTGTCGATCAAACAGTGTGAGTTTATCAGTGGAAAAACTCCCATTATAATAAACAAATCTCTTATTTACATTGTGTTTGTATTGTTAGTTACGATGAAAGCATTCATTAGTGTGCAGAAATCGAGTTGCGATGACGAGATCTCTGCATTCGTGCACTCAACATGTCTGTGATCGGCTACAATGCTCATCACTACAACCTTTCATGGCTTGGTCTGAATATAATGTCATAGATCTAAATGTAATGTCATAAAATATTAGTTAATAGTGAAAACGTACTAAATGTTTACGGGAGAGTTCCATTGTTCCACATGTAATACTTAGCTGTTTCATATGCACAGATTTTAGCCAATCACAGCAGTGCGTCTCACAGCAGAAACTTTTTTTTTTTTTTTTGAAAATATTACATATTTGGGAAGTGACATTTTGTTAATCTTGCCTTATCTGATGATTTATATCACTCTGACTTTTTTTCTTTAAATCTGCAACACACTTTACCCTTGTTTTCCAATAAAACATAAAAAAAGAAAAGCAGGTTCATAAACGCTGGTTCCCAATTACATAGACAGGTTTACCAAAGTGGGGCATTTATTTGTATTACATAACTTTGTGGGCGACTGCAAGAGGTAATCAGGTAAAGCTGGCACAAGACCGGATGCTGCCCACATCAGCCCAAATTAGAAAGCTTCAGAGTGGGCTGGCCTGCTTATTTGATAAACTCTCTCTCACTCCTGCCCATGCAAACGAGGTCTTATTTACCATTTAGCCGCGTAACATCTCTCAGTGCAGGAATGGTCTGCACTTAGGTCTAGACTGTGTAATTGAGCTCGTCTACATCAGCAAAAGAACTTGCTTACGGTTGAAAAAAAAAAAAACGAGGGGTGGGTGTTGTTTAATTTATCTTTCAGACCTCAGCTGCCCTCTCTCTACACTTGTACTTTTGCTGTGTTTTCAAGATTTTCCCCAAAACCTGGAAGTGTTTTGCCTCCTATATCATGGCCTTTTCGTTTGTATGTTGTGTTCTTCCTCTATACATTTGTGCATTCTCATACACCAGACAATGTGTATGAGGCCTACTGACTATTTTTTGAAAGGCTTTCTAGGTTTTCTGTATCATACTTGTGTTGATGCTTTCGTTACGTTGTGATAACCTAGCAAGTCCTAAAGTTACTTTGTTCTGCTTTCAGAATTACACTATATTTTGTGCACACTATATGCGTTCTATCAGTAAAAAAAACAAAAAGCATCGCGAGATGGACAAGTAGTGAAAGCTAAAGCAGCAAAAGACTGTTTCTTACTTGAGATCACACGCTACAGCGATGGAACGTCTAAGATTAATCCTCTGTGTCCACAAGGTTTGACTTTTCTACGCACTCCATCAAAAGCTTTTGTGATTTGCTCTACATAATGCTAAATGAGCCTAGCCACTTAGCTGGACACGAGAGAATTAGTCATGGCGGAGATGAATTCAGGTTTTGACAGTAAAACGCTGCCCCGTGTGAGAGATAGGCACCTCTCTGAGCTCTAATGGGTGGAAGCTGCCTGTGCCACAGGCTTTTCCAAGACACAGAATGACCGAGGACATGACACTATGAATAATAGAGTTTGCTATGCATACACAAGGTGAAAAATGCTGCGTGCTACACACACAACGCTACAGGCAAAACTAAATGGAAAACCCTCTTGCTGAATTCCATGAGAATTCAGCGATTCATGCTACATACCGTTTATTTCTGTCTTCGCATTAAATAATAAACGATTTTGACAGGATGCATTTCCTTCTGCTGGTTTAGCACTGAGAGTGACCTATTCAGCTAAAATTCGCTTTTCAAACCAAGGGGCAGATTTACTAAACAGGGCAAATTATTAAGAGAGCACAATTCCAAAAAATAAAGTGCAGATGGAAGTGGAAAGTTGTGCGTGATCTACTGATAATAATGGCGCAAATACCAGTAAATTGACTAGCTTAAACCTTAGTAAAACACCTTGCATGATTCATTTAAATACTCTCCTTCCATAAATTTTGCATCTGAAAGGGAAACTCCTACAAATTAACATGCAATAAGGTCAGCCGCAAAAATAACTGTGTCCACACCTCTATTAACTCTAATTTTTCACTGCATGTCTTTAGTAAATCCTGACAGTAGTTTTATAATGGCAAAAGAGGGTTTGCCCTGGTGCAAGATGTTAGTAAATCTGGCACAATTTTTTTGTTTGTTTGTTTGTTTGTTTTTGGGGTGACTGTTTGCCTCTTTTATTAATGGAACAGATTAAAGGAAACAATAGGAAGGATCAGAAGAAAGGGATAGAGTTGCCAATTGACCCAAGCTGGATTTTATCCACTGGAGTGCCCTCAAACAGCCACTAGAGGGCAATCAACCGCAGATACTCACTCACTTACACACACTACATTTCCCATAAGCCTTCAAACCTGGACTGATTGCATTCACACCTGCCATGAATCACATCACACTATTTAAACACCCTGCACACACACTTAGGTGCGAAGTCTTGATTTCCTGTTGTGATCATTACGGAGCGTTATTTCTCGTGTTTTGATTCCCTGGATTTATGTGTTTTACCCTTGCCTGTTCCTTGGACTTTGTTTGTTTGCTGTCTGACCTGATCTCTCGCCTGTTTCTGACTACGATTTTGCTAATCCTCTGCCATCCTGTTTGCTGTGTATTGACCATTGCCTGTTTGACTACGTCTGTGAATAAAAGCTGCATTTGGATCTCACTCCGTTAACTCATCATAACAGATTTAAAATCACTGTTAAAATCACAGTGCACATGCAATATCCACCCCTCCACGTCTCTAACTTAATACAAATTGACTATATTTTTACAATTGACAGTTTCTTTGTTTGGAGACTAGGGCTCCAGACTGCAACTGAAATGGTTGCAAGTGTGATAAAGAAAAAAAAAGTGCCGTTGGCAACAGCTGAGAAAACTTGTCCATATGCGGTTTCATCAGATATCAACTTGAGAGCTAGAGGTTTTTTTGTTTTGTTTTGTTTTAACACAGCAAAAGTCTGATTCAAGAATAAATGACTGAAAAAGATTCACAAAATATACTCAAACTCGTTCTTGACTTAGCGATTTCAGCTGAGTTAATCATTCTGCATTCACAAATGATTTACGTCCAATTTGAAATGAACCAGGATCCAGACTGTGATGGATACTTTAGGTTCTTGACTGACATTTAAACATTTTACGAAAAATATCGATTGGTTATGTTTTTATGTATGAGGTGATGAAATTTGACTGTAAGGAAATTTTATTTGGCTGGCATGTTTGAATCATTATCAACACAACATTTTATGTTTTTATTCATCACTATTATGAATCGCCAATCTCTTGTATAGTTTCGACTGCTTCCTTGCTGTGATTTCATTAAGCTTGTTGATTCAGTTTCTCCCTTGATGCAATTGCACAAACCAACAGCGACCAAGCCAAGCTATTAATGGGCCATAAATGGCACACCAACAAATAACATTCATTATCAGACCCAATCATTAAGATGTTTTTCCCCCTTTCATTTGTTCAGCCTCCGTGAGTAAACACTAGCAAGGCGATGTCGAGTCGTGATTCTCAGCTCAGTGGCTAACGGCACAGATTAGTAACAGAGAGTGGCGGATGATGAAATCAGGCGATGATTAGACATGATATCTCCCTCCAACACGCAGGCTATAGAGAGCGATGCAGTGAAGGGGAATGGCCCTCATCTCGTCCTGTTCAATGATTGGCTACCCAAAGAGATGAGAGTCACCACAGCTCCAAACTCTGGCCTGTAGGAGTTAGTTGGTCGTTGTAGAGAAACAGGGATAATTAGCGTCTTTGTTCTTGTGAGGCAGTGCCATGGCATTTAGTGGAAAAGAGATTTAGATTTTACTTAACATTTACAGTATTTTTCTGATGTTTTATGCAATTGTTCAGCCATATTTACTCACCCTTACGTCATTCCAAACCTTTGTTACTTGCTTCTTTGAAAAATTATGTTATATATATTATTTATATATATTATTTACTTAATGTACAGAGATCATATGTCAGGACAATGGTCCACAACCTAAGAGGACTATAAAAAAAATAAATAAATAAATTATTATAGAACATGGAAGCTGATAGAAAATATTCATTGGTTGCTAAAACGACTTTTACTATGAATAAAACAACAGATTTAATATGCAAATCTGAACAAATTATGAGGAATACATAAATGCTTGTCATCTCTGAGAGAGAGTGAGACAACCTATCAAATCATACAAGGTTTAAAACTTATCAAGTAGCTAGTAGAAAATGTGTATGATTCAATATCTTAGTTGATATTACTATTACGATGCGGCTATTTGCGATCATGATGTTTATTTCATTCATTTTGTTTATCATGACGTACAGTTTAAATGCATTGCTATAAATTTGTTATAAATTTGCGTTAATTTCATAAGTTTACACTCAATCACTTCACACACTCATTATTGCGAAGTGATTTTAGAGGCTTAAGTATAATTTTGCGCTATCCCCGGCTCACATAGAGGAGTGACTATGCCTGGCAAATATTTTTCCAATTATTCTTTAGAATTAAAAATTTAAAGCCATTATCCGTGCCTTTCCAAATAAGGAGTTCGGTCTTGGGCACATCCCTACCAAATATCATTAAATCTTTCATTTCATCTGATCAACAAATTGGTCATATGACATAAGAAGCCTTAGAATATAACACAATAATTTTATATAATAATTGTATGTCTTTTTGTCATTTTTAGGGCTTAGCGTTGTACATTTAACTTGGAAACTGAACCTCAGACATTCAGTCGTCTGTGTTTCAGTTACATAATGTAACAACATGAGTAAATGATGGCAAAATCTTAATATTTAGATAAAGTATTCCTTCATTATATTCATCAGATTTGATCAACGTTTCACGATTCGTCAGATCATGTTAACGACAGGCTAGCATTGACTTCCAAGGAGACTCCATAACATGTCCCTGATGTCCAGGTGCCCCACCTGTTATCCAGGTGCGATCGAGCCCGTCAGCACCCGAATGGCTTTGCGAAGAAAGAGAGAGGCCTTTCACTTAAATGTGATGACACTGCTAAAAGAAGTGTCAGAGTGTGACAGCACTGCCACTCAGCCTGTCACCGAGATGTCATGCGTCCCTGATGTCTCCCTTGTTATTATTTTCGTCTGCGCCATATAAAGCTTCAGAAAGCGAGTCGGTCGGTGCAATAAGCCTAACTGAGGGAAGCAATAACTCTATGGGCCTCTCATCAAATCAGCTCTGACTGAGGTGGAGCAATCAGCAATTGAAATCAGGGCCGAGAGGGACGGACAAAAAGAGCTGAACTGACAAAATGTGAAATGTCATAACGCACAATAATAAAGGAATCGATGAGATGTTAGGCCACCAACTCATGGTTGGAATATAAAAGAGGGCGTTCAGAAAGGTGCTGGCTATAACGCATCCTAGGGAAAGATCCCGAGGTTGGGTTGGGGGTTACGTTTTGTTTATTTTGCCTAATTGGTTGTCATTATTAAGGGTAAGAGTGTATGAGTGTTGCATGTGAATCTCAAGAGACATTTTTGCATAACGCTGGTTCCATCTACACTATAGCTGCTTTTCCGAGATGTTTTTATCGATTCCACGTGACAAACATCTTTGACTCTGCATCCAGTAATGGCCATGAGAGGCTGAAATCCATCTCTTTTCCTTTTTCATCATTTTCTCTCCCCCTCCTTCTGTTTCCCTCTTTCTTTTGTTTTTATCTAAACAAATAAGCTGACCTATTTTTCATCCGTGCGGAATCTCTCCTCTCTACGTGCCGGCTGTACTTGCGTCTTACTGCCAGACTTGCCGAAATCTGTTATTTTTCCGCTCACCTCTGCCTGTCTTGTTTACACACCGATTTTCTAGCCAGTTGTTCCATTTCTCGGAATGTCTGTTTGTTTATATGGCTTGTTGAATTTGTAAAGTTTGTGCCTAACGTTGTAATTTGCAGACGCCATCCTACAGCTTTTTTATGACTTTTTTTTTTATAAACATAAGGTTAAAAAATATATATAAATCTTTTTAAAATCTATTATTTTTATCTTACCCCCACCTTTTGAAATCACAGAACTGATTTCAACATTGATAAGACGTTTCTTGAGGACAAAATCAGCAAGACTGAATAATATTCTGTATAATTATATCTACGTCTAGAAATCGGTGCCCTTCACCTAGAGAAGAGTTATTGATGCAGTAGTGCAGATATAGACATCAGAACCTCACCGGGCTGGATTTAACCCCAACCTCACCTGCGTGCGGCAGCCATTTAACCTTTGTCTGATTCTATTGGCATAAAGCTGGCAGGTATAGATCACCTCTGCTGTTCCCAGTTTTAAATATGCTTTCACATACTGATATAGCGAAGCTTGTCCTTCAGCCTACTTTATGTGGAACGAATTGAGCTAAGAGCTATGGATGCCTGTGCGAAACCTCGCAGCGATTGGACAGGTAGAGCTTATCTAAACGCATGAGCACTTCAGGACATAATTAAATACCTCTTCTCATCTTTTGCGTGCACACATTCACTCTCAGATTATTACAAGAAGTTCAGTCATTGAGTTCTCAGAGAGATGGTTGGATTCTGCCACTGTCAACCCTTCATTGGTTTGTAGCATAAAATTATTTCATTTCACTCAAGGACAGAAACATATTTAAATATATATAATGTATTGTGTAAAAAAAAATTATATTTAAAGGAATTTGTTCAGCCTCATGTCATCCAAGATGTTTGTCTTTGTGTGTGTGTGTATATATATATATATAGTGGACTTCAACAGGGTTCAACGGGTTGAAGGTCCAAAATGCAGTTTCAATGCAGCTTCAAAGCGCTCTACATGATCCCAGACGAGGAATAAGGACCTTATCTAGTGAAATTATATATATATTTTTATATATTTTTATATATATATTTTTTTTATGATGGATAGTTTCACTAGATAAGGTCCTTATTCCTCGTCTGGGATCATGTAGAGCGCTTTGAAGCTGCATTGAAACTGCATTTTGGACCTTCAACCCGTTGAACCCTGTTGAAGTCCACTAAATGGAGAAAAATCCTGAAATTTCTTTTCGACTGAAGAAAGAAAGACATAAACGTTTTGGATGACATGAGGGTGAATAAATAATCAGGAAATATGAATTCTGAAGTGAACTAATTTTTTTAGATTAACTTGAGGGGGAAAAAAACCCATCTATAAACCAGCCTAAGTAGGTTTGCTGGTCATGAAGTTGGTTTCTACTGGTTTGGCTCATCTGGTTTGAGACCAGCAAAGAAAATTAGGCTGGTTTAAAGTTATTTTTTATTATATTTATCAAATATTAAGTTCGAGTCCAGTCTGCAACATTTCTTCTCCTGTTTTTGCTGTTTTATTGTGCTGGTTTTAGAGAGATTCATGGCCCTCGTCAGACTGGAAGACCTGTTAAAACACCTGCTAAGACCAGTAGTGCATCATATGCTGGTTTAATCTTTTTTTTTCAACTACGAAATGATCAAATATCAAAATAAAATAATTAGTTGGAGCCATGGTGCAGCTGTTAACGCATTGGCATGTTGAGCTATAGTGTTCACTAGGGAGACAGGTTTGAGTTTAACTTGCAGTATCTACCAGTTTCATTCAACTAGTTAGACTGATCTTGTGATCTGCTTTGCTGGTTTTGTCATCTGGTCAGGCTGGGAGACTAGCTAAACCAGCTAAGACCACCTTAGGTTGGTTTAAGCTCTTTCTAATAATTTCCGAACGCTCAGTATCTGTCAAATAAATGGAAAACCCCATGAAAGAAATGTGACAACATAAAAAGCACATTTTCTCCAAAAAAGCTTTTTACTGAAGTGGAAATTTCCACCTTGCAGTGTGAAATTTGTATCTGAAATATTTAATTTAAAAAATGAAATTGAAATGAAAATTACATCTTCAGCAGGAGTTTTACATTGCAATTTTATGTGATTTTGCTGTCAGTTTGTTAAAGTTAGGTCGTAGAAGCTCGCACGCAACATTTGATTGCGAGTCAAAATGTTAATGGACAAATAACAGCATATTCAACTTATTATATGATAACATCTGCAGATGAAATTCAGCAGATTGATTTTAAGTGGGGGAGAAATGATACTTTATTAAATAAAAAGCTCAATTGTTCTTGATAAAAGACATTCAAACTGCTATTGAATGCTGTGCAAAGCATTATATTGGATTCTAACGGCTGCTATTTTTTCTTTCTTTCCATGCTGTCTGGATGCTCTGATGGGACTTGGTGTAATACAGGTAATACAACTTCATATATTATCCTTTTTGAAGTGTTGCATTCATGTTCTTAGATGCTGTAAGAGAAGTCTTTAAAGTGGGTCTGATTTCATTACTGAATATCAAATGTCATTTTATTTAGACTTTGATGTACTTTAGACTTGTCTCCATCTTGGATAGGGTGTCTGAGAGCTGACGACTGTAGTCGTACTGAGTATCTTAATGCATTTCTTTAACTTATCTGGTTTGTAGTCAGTGTAGACATTAATATTAGTGAAATGAAATTTTTACAAGGTTTAATAAAGTTTAAAACATGCTGTACTTTAAGGAGGTCCCTACTGCAATCTCACTTATCTTGTACTTAAAATTTAATGCTTGCCAGATTGTGTTAGCATCGGAAAGCCCAGTGTGTCCGTCTGAGGTGTTAATGTTCGGAGCGAGAGAAGGCGGCCTGCGTGATGCCTTCTGGTTTCGTTTTGGAAGGAGCAATCTATTCTAAATGTCACATTTGTGTACAAACATCAGATAAATGTCTTAGAAACAGCAGATTCACGCACATTCGAAATCATAAATGTTGCAAAAACATCAACAATGATAGAATGTCATTCTGTCGTTCAGCAGGGCTGCGCGATTTGGGGGGGGGGGGTCTAAAAGTGATTTTTCTGATAGAAATTGAGATTGCTATTGAAAGAGAAAAACAACTGTGATTATTTATAAGGCTGCACAATTCGGAAAGTTCTGAAATTTTGTGATTATATATCAATATAACTATTGATATAGACTATTAAATAGCAATCGAATATTAAATCGACTATTAAATAACAATAATAACTATAAAAAATTGAAATATTTGAAATATTAAAAAAATAAGAATTATTACTAGTATTTTTCTGTAAAAAAAAAAAAAAAAAGAAGTAAATGAGTGCTTACTGTAAACCCTAATGCTCAAAATACTTAACTGGTTTGAGTTGGACAAACTTAAAACAAACAAACTAGTTCAGTTAAATGAACTATTATGAGTATTACAACTTTCTTTTTCTTTTGAGTTCACAGCACTGATATATTTCATGTAAACTGAACCGTTTAATTGTTTTGAGTTGTATGAACTCATTTCATTTAATTTAGACTAACTTAAGCTTGACTGAAACTGGGCTGGGATTTCTATTTCCCAGCATGCTTTGCTCATGGCACTCGAAAGGAAGAGTAAATGCTAAAATCAAGTGTTATATAATGTTTTTTGTGCAAGATTAATGCTAAGATAGATTTAGTAACATTTAAATGTTTGTTATGCTAATTTAGAAGAGTTTCCGTTAATGTGGGTTTTTGGCAAGTTACCATCATGATGACAAGTGCTGCTTGGTTTGAGAGCATGTTTTAAGTTGCTGTGCTCATTCAGTAAGTGTTATAGCATGCTATTGTTTATTAGCAAATTAGCAAGTTTCCCTTTTCTGAATTAGTTTGTTTCAGCTATGTGCTAATGAATAAAAACGATAAGGTAAGGCTATTCAAAGGAATAGTTCACCCAAAAATGAAAACACCAAAACCTGTATGAATTTCTTTCTTCTGCTGAACACAAAAGGAGATATTTTTTTAGAGAATGTTGCTAATCAAACAGGACACCGGTGTGAACTTGAAAAGAACTGACTTCATACACCTAAAGGCAGAAGAAGCAGTCAGAAAATACTGATAAAATTAAAAATAAATAAATAACTTAGATCATAAGACATGTTTCTCCATCTTGCTTTGCACTGCAGAAGAAATTTCCAGCTGGCAGTGCAAAAGTTTTCTCTCATATACTTCATTTCTGTGAAGAGTAAAGCTAGTTCTGAGAAACCGATGCTGCTTGGTTTGATTCAGTTAAATGTTAGATTTTTAGCCCTGGCTTAAGTATTCAGATCCTTTTTTGGAGCAACTTTATGCGATTCTCCACTTTTCAAGCTGTTTTTCAGAGGTTTGTACACAAACAAGAGGCTTAAAATAGAATGCAATGCTATCCAGATCAGACACGCTTTCATCAGAGTCTTGATAACATATGTGTGCTAATTGTGAGGGGTGGAGAGAGGATGAGAGGAAGACTGTTGCTGTTCATTTTCGTCTTTTGCTCTATATGAAATAGTGCCATTAGAATGCTAGAACCTCTCTGTGCTCAGAATTATAGATCAGATCACGTCCCGAAGCTCCCTCTTACCTCGACCCTCGCTGACCTGCCGCCTCTGGCCTGATGAGAGTCCTTGAGTGGGCTGAGGAGGAAGGTCACCAGCCTCCTCTTCTTTCCTTCTTCATGGCAAAGTAAACTTTTGAGCCTTTAGAAAAGGGCTTCAGGTTCATCTGGAGGTGGCTGTTCCTGAGTAGCAGAGAAGAACTCTGTTGAGTAACTCTAGCTTATGTTGAGTAATGTGCTTTTATTAGGTTATATGTAGGATTGTGTTTCGGTTTTGGATAATAATGATGTTAGTTCTATTTTAAAACCTTTTGAGCTACCTTGTAATCTACCTTCCAAGGCACCTAACTGTCATGGAGCCTCATAAGTGATGATTTGGAACACTCTTTATAGCCCTTCTCATTGGATGTTTGACTTGCAATTGATTACGATAGTTTGATGTTAGCATGTTGCTAAGCTAACTGTAATAAGAATCAAAATGCATATAATACACAAATATTAGGTGAAATGGAGGGAATTTTGAATGTGCAGTACTACTCAAAAGTTTAGAGTCAGTAAGATGTTCCTTAATACTTTTATTAATACTTGAATATTAAGAAATCAACTACATTTATTTAGCAAGGATGTTTTAAGTTTGTCAAAAGTGGAGGTAAAGTAATTTATAATGTTACAGAAGATTTATGTTTCAAGCAAATGCTCTTCTTTTGAACTTTCTATTTATCAATGGATACTTTACAAATATATCAGAGATTTTACATATATGTATATATATATATATATATATATATATATATATATATATATATATATATATATTAAGCAGCACAAACTGCTTAAATTTTCAACATTGACAATAATACAATAATAATAAATGTTTCTTGAGCAGCAAATCAACATATCAGAATGATTTCTGAACGATCGTGTGACACTGAAGACTGGAGTAATAATGATAAAAATTCAGCTTTGCCATCACAAAAATAAATTATATATTTTAAAATATATTAAAATAGAAAACAGTTACATTTAAATTGTAATAATATATCACGGTATTACTGTTTTTTCCTCTATTAAATAGCCTTGGTGAGCAAAAGACATTGCAAAAATATATTTTTTCAAAAACATTTGAACAGTAGTGTTGCCTACATATTATAATCAACATTTGTCTCAACCCTTCCAACATCGGAGATGTAATTTAATGTCCAATTATCAGATTATACTGTACGTACAGGGTCATGTTTCAATTTTGGATTATAATGATATTATATAAGAAAAACCTATTGATCTGCCTTGCTGTCTATCTTTAAGACACTTAAACATCCTTTAACTTCATAATTGACTGATTTATTTGACATTTGTACATTCAACATTTGTATAGACTTGTCCCCAATCCGAATTTTGAGCTTTGCACTCTAGGATTGCCCTCTCCATGAAGGATATATGCACTGCTACCTAATGAGGCCTAAATGAGGTATTTTAGAAAGCAGATTTGGAGAGCGCCTATTTTCCCTTAAAATTGTTCAGGTTTCCTGTTAGGCAGGAAGGATTTGCAAGTCAGCAATTGTCTCTCAGGGTTTTCACACTTTTCCACCAACAAATATCTGTGACTTTTGAAGATGTTAATGGTTACAGAATAAGGATGAAAATCAGACTACATTCACAGACAGCAATTTCTATCCATTGAAATATTTTCAAGCTGGACATGGCCAGGCCCGAAAATCATCATTTAAAAATTGCCTGATATTTTTAGGTTTCCCCCGTCCGTAGGAACTCAGGTCTCTTGTTTCAGTGCAAACATTGACACAAAACTTAATGGAATCTCTATTGGAATATGGCTGCTCATGTTGAGCAATTTCATCTTCTATTCCTTGGTGTTTTAAAGCCGTGTTAATCAGGAAGAAGGTCGCTAATGCTGCCGTCACCTTTCTGTGATCCAGGTGTAATACTTACTGTAGCACATTTTCTCTTGATTTAACACCTTTGAGATAGACCATGAACACTGCCCAAGTACATTCTAATGTCAGCTAATTGCCTTTGTTCCAAGGAGTGATATTTCTCTGCCTCGTGGCATTGCATGTGACGTGAGAGAGCGTGTGCTCGGCCCCCTGTGGATGTTTCGCTGGAATCTACACTGCAAGAAATTATAATTCTGTCTTGTTTCAAATAAAAAATATTTCAGCATTCTTTATATTTATTTGAGAGGCAAATTATATATGACAAGATATTCCATAGAATGCATTTTAAGTTTATTTTTAATTATTTTTTTTTCTTTTATGCACACTACCGTTTGGGGTTGGAATGATTTATTAACGTTTTTATTAAAAGCAAAAGTCTCTTCTGCTCAAAAAACACTGTAAAAATAGCAATAGCAATAGACATATTATTATAATTATTTTTTATTATTTTAATGTATTTTTAAATGTAATTTATTCCAGTGATCAAAGCTGTATTTTCAGCATCATTACTCCGGTCCTCAGTGTCACAAGATCCTTCAGATCTTTCATCTTACCAAACAGTAGTATATATATATATATATATATATATATATATATATAGTATATAGTAGTAGTGTGTATATATATATTCGTGTGTGTGTATATTCAATATAAAAGACTTCTCCCCATTTCTGCATATCTTACATTCTGCAATATCTCACTATCATCTTGCAGAATCCCAATAGCTTTAAAGAAAAAAGAAAAGGCTGAGTTTTCAAATAACCATGAAATTAATATCTTCTTAACATTTATTTTTCCATCTCTCCTTTTTCCCCCTCCCTCTGTCTACTCATCAGCTCATTTGAAAGCTGCTCTATAACCCAGCCGCGGACGGTTTGAAATCCACGCTTTTGCTTAATGAGGCGAATGAAAAATGGTGGTTCTAGCAGAAGTACCGCTGCTGAGATTCAGGCTGCTCTAATTAAATTGTGAAGGCAGAGCGTGTTCCGTTATGAGCGCGCCGCCACATGCAGGAAGACCTCGCTGCCATAAATCAATGAGGAAAGTCTTCCTTCTCTCCTGACTCTTAAGTGGGGTCAGCTTGGCTCTTTTCTCAGGGAGTGACGACACAGCATTTCAAGGTCACCCGTGTGTGTTTGTCACTTGATGATGTTTAACTATTATCAGACTTGGACTGAGAGAGGTGTGAGTGTGTTCTCTTGAATTTATTTCATCGTTACATGTTTGTGCATTAAAGGAGCATATAATAATCCTGTCTGTATTTTTTTTTAGTAAAGATTAAAATAGATTTTTTATTTATTTATTTTTTATTTTTATTATTTTTTTAATTCCCCTGGTTCAAAAGCAGTTTGATCAGGCAAAATGCTTGTGTGTATTAGCATGTGAGTGCTGCTGCGGACATGCATTGTGTCTCAGGCTACCTCAACGAACAGTGTCAGACTCTCCTCATTAGAGTTACACTGTGTTAAATTATTCAGTGCATTTAGCACTTAGTGGTTCTCTTCTCCAGCCATTAGATTAGTCTGGTTAGTCATGTCACACTAAAACAGGTCACCCCAGGGAGATGAGACGCGAAGAGAGAGGCATTAGCGGTACTTAAAGACCGAATAAAACCAGATTTTGTTGCAACAGGAGCTTAGGAGTAGATATTCCAGTAACCTCCAAGTGTGATGACTGAGGCCTGTTCTCTGGTCTAAGTGAATGATCTCAAAATAGCTTACCATTACATAGCTCATACAAAGTTTTGTTGTGTTTTTTACTTTATTATACTTTATTTAAATATGTGTGTGTGAGAGAGAGTCTCTGGTGTCCCCGGAATGTGTCTGTGAAATTTCAGCTCAAAATACCTCACACACATTTATTATAGATATTAAATATATAATAATATATAATATATATATATAAATTTTACACCTAAACAAACATGCCGTTTTTGTGTGTGTCCCTTTAAATGCAAATGAGCTGCTGCTCCCGACTGCTTTCCAGAAGAGGGCGGAGCTTTAACAGCTCACACTTCAGTTGTTCAACAACAACAAAGCCGGAGAATCTCATGCAGCCAAAATGAGGATTGTCAGTACCGGTGTTCAGCTTTACATTGTTCAAACCGGAGTCGACACTGATGGAGAGACTCAGGAAGAACTTTTAGAATGCTTCTGGACGTTAATCTTTTGTGCAAATCTAGCATTGAATTGACCCTCGTTTGTGTAGCAGTCCGGCGTAAAATGACGGCACCAACACTCTTTTTGAGTTGTACTACAATAACTCTTCCTCTTCTCTAAAGCAGCACAACATAGCCTCGCCCCCTTTGGTGTGTGTTCTTGGGGGCGGGGTTTATGTAAATTTTAGTGTTAGTGATATAACCTGTAGTCCTTAAACAGAGAATTCTTTTAAAAATATATATTTTCTCTAACAGCAACTGTTCACTCTAACTAAAGTTAAAAAAGTGAAATCATGATCAACCACCCCTTTAAGATTAATCTTCCAAACACAAATTAAGATATTTTAACATGTCTCTATTCATATGGATTAATTTTACAATGCCTTAATGTCCTTTTTGGATCTTCTAAGTTTTGGTTATCTGGACTTTCAAAGGAGGGAAAGAAATTTATTTGTGTTTCGAATTCGAAATGAACAAAAGTTCTTGACTTTGATTAAATGAGATTGACAGTTTAAAATTGTGGGTGAACTATCCTTTAACTATAGTTTCTGCCAAAATATCTATATTGCAACAATTATTATTAGCGTATTTACTAAGGCTGTACTATTGCTAATACTTACTTACTGTTGTTGAGCGATTTTCCACTGGCAAAATCCAGTCGTTTCAGTTGGAGTCCATGCAGTCTGGAACTTTGTCCAACAGAAAGCTGCTTGGTTTGAAAGTGATTCTGTGTCTTCATACATCGCTACACTATCGACAATATTGCTTGTGATCACATCTTTAGAGTAGACATCCGCGTATACCTCGTCCTACATTTGTGCTACAGACACGAGTGATGACTCAAAACTCGGCGTGTCGAGGAGAGGCGTGCTATCATTCTGTATTTTTTCACCTGGCTAAGGTTAAGACGGCAAAATAAATCTCACGGATTTACTTTGAAAGAGGCGACTGAGCCATATCTGCCAACGGGAATACTTCAGGCTTCTCAGAATAATTTCCTCCTTCGGTGACAAGAAAATATTCTGCCACGACATGGTTACCATGGTCATTTCTTTGTAAGGAAAACACATTGGCAAAATTTGACCTCGCTAAGTCTTTGGACGTGTGATATTAGCTTTCAACTATAAGCATTGAAACAGATTTGACACCTGTGATACCACACCGGAGATGCCAGTTAACGTGTCCCTTTGTATTCTTCAAGTGTAAACCCATTAGCCACGGCTCTACAAGTCACCTTAGTCGGTTTGACAAGGATAAAAGTAATTGATTCTCCTGACGCTTTGCAATAGACACGTGAATCAGGCTAAAGAAGGTTACTGGCATGTTAGAGAGAGAAAATGGCTGTTAAAACTACATTTAAAGCTTTAGCTCAGGGTTCTTCAAATCCAGCCCTGTCAGCCACTGTCCTGCAGAGTTTAACGCCAACTCTAATCAAACAGTTTAGCTCCGATTCCGGATTTGAAGAACCCTACTTTAGCTCGAGTTAGCGTGGTCGACAATGTGTGCCAAATGTGTTTATCCTTTTCTTTCCTTCTCTGACACTCTTCAGAAAGCAGAACGTAGTTAATTAAGCCGATCATCAGCATTGCTAATTAGCTGTGCCCTGTCAAGTCTTCGACACACATCTATTGGCAAGCATTCGAATTTTGTGTGTTCATCCATGAAATCAATGGAGGGAGCCTGCAGTGTGTTGCAATGGGGAGAAAGAGGGAAAGAGTAGAAGGCGATGCAAGAACAATGTGTGCTGAGGGTGAGGACATTAAGAGAGCTGTTTGTGGGTTTCACAGGGCATTGCTCGCCCCTAATGAGGCTTACGTGTCTCTTGAGATGGAGAGTTAAAAATCGGATTCTTTTTGTTTCATCTTCTGAACCACTTGAAACTATTAGAGAAATTAAAGGAATAGTTCAATCAAAAATGAAAATTCGCTCATCATTCACTCACCCTAAACGTTTCTTTCTCCTGTGGAACACAAAAGAAGAGTTTTGTCCATATAATACAAACCTCATCGAATTTCATCGAAAACAGTTGAAACGTGCTCTTTATTTTTATTTAGTTCTGTCCTGAACAAGACAAAATGACTGAATTTATTAAAAAAAAATTGCCCAACTGTCAACTTAACTGTCCTGTCATGACCTGATGATCCATGACTGTTGTCATGTTTTGTGATAGTTGTTTGTGAGTCATTTTATAATTCACTCATCACTGCAACTTTTTCTCACAATTTGTTTTTTTCCCTCACAATTGTGAGTTTGCATTTCACAATTCTGACTTCTTTTTCTCAGAATTGCGAGATTTAAACTCACAATTGCAAGTTATAAAGTCAGAATTGGGAGAAATAAACTTGCAATTCTGACTTTTTTTCTTGCAATTGTGAATTTAGCATGTGAGTTTATATCTCATAATTCTGATTTTTCTCAATACTGCGAGTTTATGTTATAATTATGACTTTTCTCAATATTGCGAGTTTATATCTTATAATTATGACTTTTCTCAATATTGTGAGTTTATATCTCATAATTCTTACTTTATAACTCGCAATTGCAACTTTATACCATGCAATTCTGAGGGAAAAAGTCAGAATTGTGAGATAAAAACTTGCAATTACCTTTTTTGTGTTTGTTCCACACTTATTAGTATTCCAAAGTATTCTAAAGTATTTAGATTAAGTTACTAAACTTGAGTAACGTAACAAAATATGTTACAAATGACTTTTTAAAGCATGTATTTGGTATTCTGTAGTGAAATACATTTTAAAAGTAACATACCCAGCCCTGCATAGTATTACCCTGATACTGAGGGATTAAATTGGAATTTTGATGGTGTTTGTGAGCTCAATAGTCTAGTGGTGATTCTGATGGAAGGTAACCATGGATGCAGTGGATCATTTTATCTTCTGATGGTCCAAAATCATGTTTTACCTTGGTACCATATCTTAAAAAACAGGGTACTTTTTGTATTATTTTTGTTAGTGTAGTGATACCAACAAAGCTCCCGTTGTCTTCGGATTTTTGAAGACCTGAAAACATTTTTAAAAATTCTTCTTTTGTCATGTTGCGTTCCCGTTCCTTTGTTCTTTCTAACCCACCCCCCCACACATTAAATACAGGCGACGTGCAGGTAATGTATTTAGCCTCAGCGCTGAGCAGAAAGAGACGTGTGTCATGTCCTCATCCTCCTAAATTGCTTTCATGCTTAATTGTGTGAAGTTGCGTGTGTGCAAGTGCTCTTCCTCTCTGGCTCACTGGAGTCTGTGCCACTGCCATCCTCAGTAAAGCGACAAGCAGAAAATTAATTAATCCATCTCTGGTAATAGCACCTCTGCATTTAGCATCCAGCTTTCAACACTGTGGCTCTGTATGGTTGAAGCCTTCTGCCTTAAATTGAATCAAAGAATCTCTCCTCGCTTCTCCCGCTGTGCTGCTTTAAAGAAGCTTTTCAGTCCTGGTTCATTGGAACATAAGAGTCAATTTAGCAGCAGGTGACAGGGCCAGAATCAGGGTCACCCTCAAGACAGGGGAGGCTCAGTGCCCACTCACCTATGGGGCACGTCACACTCTACAGCTCTGTTTTGAAAGCCAATGAACTTCCTTGCCACTTAGGCAGCTGCCTTCAAAGGGAACTTCTTCATCAAAATGGAACGTTGCAACAAAATAGCATTGTTTCCAACAGAGACTGTAGCATGTAGATTAGCTAGCAACTCTTGAGATTAAAAGATCACAAATATTGATTAACATGGTTGAACTATGTAAATATATTTAGAGCATATGTTCTGGTTTCTTGCTAATTTGTCTACTATCAAGGCATGTCTTCATTTGTTCTCTTAATGCATCCATCGTCCTTTTTTTGGCTCATTTGTGGTCGTTCATTCTACCATATTTTTTCTGTCAAAAGAATATATTTTATTTAAGAAAATGTGTATATTCACACAAATATCCCTTGGACGTGCAGGCAAACTCATAACACACCAATACTACTTGTGCACGTTTCGAAGCTTCTGCTGAATTTTCATGCATTTGACAGATGTACTCCCACTGTATTTACATTTAATATATCATATCCTTAAATAATCTCAAATGTTTCCCCTGGAGTAAGAGGTTTTTCAGAAGCACGGAAGAAACAGTGGCTGTTCCCACACTTCCTAGATTCCCCTCAGGCTTAGAACCTGAAAACATTATCTCTGAGCTCTATAATTTATTGGCGCATGTTGCCGTGATGTCAGCGGCTGGGCTGAGAGAGGCTGTCAGGCAGCGGCGGGGAAGTTTGATGAGAATCGGCAGGAAGATTATGAATGTGGCATTTGGGGTCCTGGAAGAGGCCCGCTTCTTGTCCACTTTACGGCCGCCACCCTGCTATTGTTTGTCAGATCTTTCAGCCTTCATGACTGACAGCGTTAAAGGCCCATGGTGCTTTTCACCTGACAGTCAAGCTTCATTCACTCTTGTTGTCTCTCTCGTTCACTTTTACCTGATTGCTCGTGTGTCTTCACCTCTTTTTTCCCCTCCGTTTGTCCCTCCATTAATGTGTTCTTCATTTGTCACATTGGTTTGTCACTCTCCTCCCACAGTCCTCATTCCCCGAAGAGATGCCTCACAGTGTGCCAAATGCATTAGTAATTTCCTTCTACTGCTGGGGAACTACGCACACACACACAAAACGATCTTCACACAACCAGCCCTTAATAAGCTTGTGCAGAGTGTCTTCAAACAGCGAACCCAAATGAACACAGGATGAACATGTCAACCCTTGCTGATATTTGGCCTGGGATTTCAATCAAGCCTTTAACATGCCAACAGCATCTATAAACAGATCAAAAGAAGCCACACAAATTGATTAGTGTCTGTGGGCTTTGGAGAAGAGAGGAGAAATGAGATCATAAACGCTTGTGTAATGATCCATATTTAGTGGGTGGGGATATTGTTGGAGTGCCTCAAGGCTCGCTTCTCAGCCCCCTGCTGTTTTCGTTCTGCTCCTGCTGACGACCGTCCCAAGTGAGCTGACGCTCCACAACGTGCACACACATGTGCAGGGACGCAGAGGCCTGGATTGTGACAGTTTACACGTGTTAGATAGCAACCAGAAGACATTTAGCACAATTCAACTGTCCAGTATGATTCTTTGCTGTCTTAACTATCGTTGCCAAAAGTGTAAGAGCTTGCTACCAATATTTTTAAAATGTCTAAAGTTATGATTCTCTCTGCCTTATTGGTATCACCAAGTACTGAATAAATTTGATGACTGTTTACTGTCGGACTTTGAAGCAGCTGCTTTGCATAGAACACCCGTGCTTGCAGCTGCTCGCATGAGCAGTCAAATGCACATCCAGTTGAGCTACAGAACGATTTTTCAGCATTATTAGTAACTGAGCAACTTATGCAATTATTATCTTGTAGCAGACTACCAGTGAGGACACAATGCAAATTTTTATTTCATTAGTTGCTTTTGAATGACTTCCATGCTGGGAATCTCCAAGGTCTGGATGAAATGGGATATTTTAGGCTGGCATGTTTATCTATTTCCATGTCCTTGTTGCAAGTGCTTTGGGAAAAGATAAAAAAAAGTAGGCATGCTGACAGCCCAGCAGGAGTTCAGTTTGGATTTGATGTACGGGTCTGGCCTCATTGTCGTTATTCCCCACACAGATATTGACAAACTGTATTTGTCCTGTTGAAGAAGAGAACTCTTTTTGCTTGTCTTGTTTGAGAGCGGGGGCGAAAGGCCATGGGTCAGATCATTGGCTAAAGTTCACGGCTTTATAGATCGCCATGTTTGCCATGTGAAAAATAATCTCTACCCGAGTGGAGTCATGCCTTTGGGGAGAAGCAGGGTAGGCACATGAACACACGAGAAGAGGGAGCCAGAGGGAGGGAAATTTGTGTAACACCTCAGTCATAGCACTCCAGTACTTAGCAAATCAAACAAAGGACCTGAGCCTGAAGAGAAATCAATGGAGGCGAGAGAGGTGCATTCATCAGGGCGACACGGCATTGGGGAGACAGGCGGCACAGGGCTGGGAGGGAGGCTGAGACTGGAACAATACTAATTGTAGGAGTGGAGAAAGAGCTTGGCTGATAGATGGTGTGGAACCTCATCGTGATTGGGCTCTAACGGATGATGTGTCTACAGTCATTGACTGATGTCAGAGGGCTCCTGTATTACTCAAACACTCTCCTACTGTAGGAGTAACTCTTAATTCTTTGTTCGGTTGGCTTCTTTTTGTTTTAACCTCTTTTTGTCCTCAATTTATTAACTCAAGCTCATCTCTTCACATCTCAATTTTATCGTGAATAGACGATCTCATTTTTTGAGGACAGTCCCTTCTGTTGCATCTTTCGAAATCACTTCGTGTTTTAAAAGAGACCATGAAAGGGAATTAATACTCGTTGTGGCGAGAATTGCCATGCAGTGGTTACCGTCGGAAATGTTTATGCTAGTTTTGCCAATAGCACCTGACCTTTACTACTCCATTCCATATTTACACAGTCATTACAGAGTTTTAATATTGGTATCTTTGTATGTATTTTGTTAGATATTGTGCATACATGTTTAGTTTGTTAGAATATAAAAAAATATTCTTAGTTGAGGTGACGCACATAATGGTGCAGAGAGCAGAATATACTATACACTGTAACATTATGTCTACACTGGACACGAGACGAAAAAAGACAATAGAACCCATTATAATCACTGATGTTGTCTATTGATGTTGTCCCCTTTCTTTAAACCTAAAACACAACACGATACAGTGCATAATTCAAAATTAAAGAGAGGTGTAAAATATTCTTTTAATTAATAAGTGTAATGAATCCGGTCTGTCATCCTTCATCCACTTACCACCAGATGTCGCCCTCCCATTTCACGGATTCTCTCAACCACACTACATTTCCCATAAGTCCCTTACCTTCATGTTAATTACTGCCCAGCTGTAAACAATCTAGTGCACTATCTTGTTTTGCCTGTTTTTGGATCCTGCCTGTGTCATCGTTCTGTTGTTTATCTGCCTGCCTTTTTGACCTTAGCCTGGATTATTTACTACGAGCTTGCCTTTTCCCTGTTACTACTGTTTGCTGTTGAGTTGACCATTGCCTGTATGACTACGTTTTGGAAATAAAGCTGCACTTGGATTTCAACCCGCTGACTCTGTGTTACAATAAGCTTTAAATTGTTTAGGAGTAATAATTACTATTATTCAGTGTTGTTCTTTTATAAATATTACTTGGAAAACAATCAATATGGAGATATATACAGTATAATTTTAACTTATAAAAAATAACAATAACAGGAAGTTTATTGATATGATACTGACTACTGAAAAATATTTGTCCCCAGTTTTCATTTCAGAAAAGTCCCTGCATGGCAGACCAAAACTACTCGAAAGAAAGCACATAAATTTAGTTTTTCTGCATCTCATTATGGTCACGGTGTCTCTGCAGGGACTGTAAATGAAGTGTTAATCTTTCCACTCATCAGTCTCTGAGTGAACCCCAGAGAGCAAGTCTTACTCGCTCCTATGAAACTGATGACTGGCACTTTCCCTTGTTTTGAGAAATAAGCTTCGGCTAAATTGCATTTTAATGGATATCACATCCCAAGTGCAAGGTGCAATCCATTGCTTGACGATTGTAACATGGACGGCCAGCGGCTTTGATTTATGAAGCTTTTGGGATCAAGGTCAAAGTTGAAATGAAGGCAAAAAGGCAATGAAGTTTTTTGTACCATGGCTGAACGTCGTAGCCGGGGAAGCGATCATCAATCATCACGTTTTGTTTGATATTCAAAAGCCCAGATGGCATCATGTGATAGTGCAGACCACAGGATTTGTAAATCCTACAGGATTTGTTTGTGGTTTGTGTAAGACTACCAGTGAGTTTCCTATTTTCAACCAACTCTGTGCCAATGAGCGTTTATTTTTATGAGACCTCTGTGAAAAGGCATAAAGTCCAGTGAGCATCATATTCTACACCCAAATTACTCATCAGACAGCCTGCGGGCTGCTTCTGGCCCATCAGCTTTTATTTTGTGGCTCCCAAATTGCTTAGTTGTATGTTTATTATAATTAGCTCCCAAAAGTGGTATGAAGAGGCAGTACATAATTTTAGTTTTTATCATCCATATTTCCAGCAAAGATTTTTGTAATTCTGTCTTTATCGTAATTGACCCTTCGCAAAACCCGCCCCTGTTGCTATGTCCGACAACCAATGCGCTCTCACGCCACACATCATGTTCTCACGCAGTAAAAAATACATTGCGTAGCAAAGAGGACACTGACAACGTATGAAAAAGTTTCATATTTAAAATAATGTAATTTTTTAAAGAAGTTTAATCAATAAATAGCGTATAGTGTGTCTTTAATGTGTCGTAACAGATCGCTGTAGCTCCACGTGAAGCGATCATCTCTTCATACTAGTTCATTTATAGCATCAAATAAACATGAATGAACATCAGAAGGAATGTTGTTTCAAGAAAAGACATGAGTACACACAATTTTTCAAGTTCAAGTTCACAAACATTAATCTACTAACTCCCCTGACTGTTTTGTCGG